>CP025657.1:5205261-5439828 GCA_003576665.1 Ipomoea trifida
AAAAAAAAAAAAAAACAAAGCAGCAACCAAATTCAGAACTCACAACATTTTCCCCATCATCGTCTTCTTCATCTCTCCTTCGCCATTTGCCGTCTTCTTCTCATCTCCATCGCCATGGCCGAATGCTTCATTTTCTTCACAATCAACGTCTTCCTCATCTTCTTCGCCATCGCCGTCTTCTTCATCTTCTTGCCGTGGCTGTCCTCCTCATCTTGCCAGCGCTGCTGTGGGTAGAGAATAGAGATTTTGGGATAGGGATTTTGACTTGTGGGTATGACAGAGTCTGTGGTATTACCATCTATTTAAGTTTTATATAATAATAATAATAATAATAATAATAATAATAATTATTATTATTATTATTATTATTATTATTATTATTATTTAGGACATGGCGTGGGTTTAGGCATTTGGTTATAATAATAATAATAATAATAATTTGGCTATGTGTTACTCCGTATTCTTTTTATTTTTTTTTTGGGAATGTCCACGAGGTGTCCTGAGCAAGCCCTTCTACCAGGAGACACCTTTAAGCCCGTACCATACTCAGACTAATCCCCGCTCGCACCGGGCCGGCCCAATTAAGGGGCAAAGTGCTGGCCATATTGGTTTCTCCGTACAAGGGGGGGATTGAACTCCCGACCTCCTCTTAAGGGGCAAGAGTGCCGAGCCACTCACGCCAACCAAGCTGGTTGTATTCTTTTTATTTGTATAAGTGCATCATCAACATTATTATTATTATTATTATTATTATTATTATTATAGGCCAAAATAAAATAATACACTCGTACCCTTAAAGGTAATTTTACATGTAATCAGCTATCAGCTAATAGCCAATTTACCAAACACATTTCTATAACCAGCTAATACTACCAGCTGGTCAAACTAACTAACACAATCAGCTATCAACTACGAGCTAAATCAACTAGCTATCAACTACCAACTAAAAGCCAATTACCAAACACCCCCAATACATTTTGTTAAAAGCTCATGTAGTACCAGAGGGTATTAACTATAATTGCAGAACCAAAATCTAAATAGCACCATGTTAATAGACAGTTACAAAGTTACACAAATACTTAGTACTAACGAACGAAAATTTTCACAACCAAATCTTGGTCATGTTTGGGATTAAGCAGTTAGCAGTATATGAAATATTACGTTCGTTATTGAATTGAAATAATCAAAAACCGAAAATGAAATATTACGTTCGTCTTTTTTCTCTCAAAAAAAAATGAATGTAGTTCAGTGATCAAACGCAAAGCTATCCAATAAAAATAAATAGAGCATATAGAAACTAATTAGGTCAGGTGTTTCATCAAATTCGTTTTTCTATTACTATGTATAATAATGTCGGTCTCCAGCCAATGAAAATAGAACAATTCCAGTGAAACAACGGAGAGGAACAAAAAAAAAAAATAGAAGTGAAACATTGCCAGTACCCCAAAATCCAGCAACAGAGGACACGGTGGCAAAACAGAACATCAATGGCAATATATATCTACAAAAGGGTGTATACCGCTCCATCAATGTTATACTTGAGCATGCAAACAGCTCGACATAAGTAATAAACCAACCACCGAATCAAGAATACATGAATCATAACCCTCAAAATTTAGCACTATCTAAAATCTGTAACCTGATCCAGACTGCGGTGGTGCTGGAGGTAATCGGTTAGGTGTACGGCGACCACCAGGATTAGCTCCTGAGTTGATATCACCATTTTGTGTAGGCTCACCATGGCGGCGGCTTGGGCCATTCGATCCAGATCTGGAGAAAGAAGTGGAGCCGTTGGCAGCAGCATCAAATGCAGATCTCCAGTCACTACCAGGTGAAGGTGGTTCGGCAGATCTCGGACTTTCTGCAGCCAATTAAAAACCAAGTAAGAACGATTTTCTTCAGTTTGCTACACAGTAATGTGATGTCAAAAAATACATTTCTTCAACATGGGAATTGGAATCGGAATGGGAATCAAATACTTGGTAATTGGAATTGGTTTTGGTGAAAGTATTTTGCATGTTTGGTAGTAGGCTGGAATGGGAACAATTACCAATATTGTTATTTGGTTATGCATGACCCTATAATCGGAATAAAGGTTTTAAAAACACAACAAAAAATCAAGACAATCGATCCTTATGATGAAGTGAGTAGACAATGCAGTGAGGAAATTGATGAAATGAAGAGATGACGTAGTGAGGAAGAATCAAAATGAGGGATCAGGTTGAATTAATAGAATGATACCTGCTTTAAATTAGGTAATGTTTTTTTAATTATATGGGTAATCAAATCTTATACTTGTGTTCTAAAAAGTTGATAATCAAACAATGTTTATAACTTTCATTCCCATTCCTTGTGTCTAACCCTAAATAAGTATTTTCCTATTAAGTCAGTAAAGACACTTCAGTAAAGACACTAACTGAAGTTCCCTTTAATGCCAAAGAGGAGAAACCATCACAAAAAAAAAAGACAAATGGAATGTCGAACATGCATACAAAATTCAAAATTGTGTACTTAGTGTATAAAATTTATTACCTTCCTCGCTGCCATTTGAGTAGCTGGCAGCAGCAGCTGCTCTATTATCATGAATACTAAGTTGCCTAGTAAGTTTTGAAAGAACTGAGGACTGTTTCTGAAAGCGCTCCCTCCGACGCTTTACATTCTGGTCCTCCTGGAGCAGCTCTTCAATCCTTGTTGAACTTTGGGCACTACCAACCAACAATGGAAACAAATATAAAATAACAAATTTGCAAGGAAAAAATAAATTCCAGACTGGAAAAAAGAGTTATTAGTTAGGATAAAATTACAAAGCCACACTACATATGATTTGTGACTTCCACAGCTTTCCAGAATAATAACAAGCAGAGATATAAAATGGGAAAATATGGAAATTGTCAATCCACAATGGAAAAGAAAATACCGCCTACCTGATAGAACTATACAACTTAGTAAGCATGTCTTCTTTGGCCTTCTCTACTTGGCAAAGAACAACTGCCTGTAATATAAATATAAATAGTTCAGGGTGAGATAGTGTTGCAAGACAAAAAAGCACACTGCCAGATAGTGGATCTTAAAGGTAAATACTGACTTTAGGAACATTGGCAGCAAGGCTGTTCATAACAGCTTCAACATAGCCACGCACTTCCTGAGCCATCCATCTAAGTTCTTCCTCAGGATCTGCTGGTCTTCGAGTCATTGTTTCCTAAAATGAACATTTTGCACATAGGTTCATAAGGTGCGTTAATTGAAAATAGAGAATTAGAAAAATCAAAGCAACAATAACCAAACAATAATGTAGACGGAACAAGCACTATTGGGAGAATAATAGAGTTTAGAAATAGAATTTTAAGACATCAAAAATAAGGGGAACAAATAAAGCAATTTAACAAAGGGGGTTTTCAAACCAAAAGAAAGATATTAGATATAATCAATGAAATGAAAAAAGTAAAAAAATACATTTTAAAAGGTGAGAACATCATATCTTTACTCACAAGAGAGCTATCAGAAAGGCTTTGTCGCATGGTAGGCGCAGATTCTCCCCTCACTTCACCTCCTTTAGAATTTATGACACTTCTCAATTTATTTAACCATTCAGACTTATCAGCCATACTCTCAGCCTTTAAGATAACAGCACTGTGAGCTGCAAATCAGTAAGGTTGGTTGAATGAGCATATGTGTGATTCCAACAAAACAAACTAACAAAACTACAAGAAAACAGCAATGCAATCCAGGGAATATTCAATACCTTTAAGAACAGTTTTATATGGAACTCGGCTTGTTAGCTTGAATACAAGACTGGGTGTTTTGCCTGCTTCAGGTCCGTTTGCCTTCTTATCCTTGGAACTTTTTGCTGGAGCTTCTTCTTCATCAGAAACTTCTTCAAGATTACATTCCTGGAAATGTATGAGTGCAAATTCAATTCATTTTGGGATCATCAATGCTCCAGACAAATGATCAAACTGTGCTTCTTGTTATTTTTGACACTAAACCATCCAGATCCAAAGTCAAGAACATAACACGCACATTGAGCACAATTAACATCAAAATGTGTATTTAATTAAATTGCAAAAATATATTAGGACACCAGAAGGCAGAGCAATTTCAACAGCAGCCATATTACTCAAAAAAACTTATGCTTTCAAAAAGATTACTTAAAAAGCAAATGAAAGTTACAGCCAATTTAGAAATTACTGGCAAAAGTTACCTCTAGAGTAATGACTCCACGAAAATGCCGCTCTTCTTGTTTCTCTGTGTAACCAAGCTGTAGAACAAAATTCAATATCAAGGCTTTTCATTGCAAAACAAATTTGCTTGATAGAAAATAAATATGAGATATAACAAACTAAAAAGGAATGCATGTCCTACTACTAGTGCATAGTAATTTGCACCTAACATCAACATGAAACACAGGCACTATATCTTTATCCAAACTTCTAAAAAGTTAAAATCATGAGCAAAAATTAGTGCTTTACGAAAAGCTCATGATGAAGATACAGAAAAACCACATGCATCATCTTATACTGAGCTAAATAATCAAAAATGGGAAAGTGGGAAAATCAAATTCTCCCATGCCATATAAATCAGCTATGTCTAGGCATCCATCACCAATTACTTACCTTTCCAGTTTTTCCATTCAAAACAAACCATCGACGACTCCATTTATTATTTTTGGCACTTTTCTTCAATAAGAATCCTGCCAATTAAAAATAAATAAATAAATAAACAAACTACTATGTAATAATAATAACTAATTTATTAAATAAAAAATGATACTAAAGTAGGGATAATTGATAACTGCAATCAAGTACTACCAACATTTCCATAAACCAACAATATAAAAAGGTTCAACTAGCATTTCAAAATGTGCAGGTGATGCAGAGTTTATTGGTTTTAATTAATCTAAATATAAGGTAATGGCACATCATTGAGGAGAATTGAACTGAATTCTTATCATGCAGTGTGTTATTATGTATAAACCTGCTGTAATCTCCCCCTCAGGTCCTGCTGTCTTTAAGGTTGAGCTTTCTTCTGCATCTTTATCCTGCTGTCCAGATTTTTCCTTCATTGATTTTAAGTTCCCACCACTCTGTTGGCCTCCAGTTTGAGGGCTAGTTGCCTGGGCAGAAACTCAGAAAAGTTTATGAACGAATATAGTGAACACATAATCAAACCAAATAAACACATTAACATCATAATCATTTTACAAGACAAGTAGTTGAGGGTAACTAAAATGAAAAAGTTATATACCCTATTAAGTATTGATTGCTCTGCTTCAACAGCTTTCTTTGAGGAACGATTTTTCAGTTCTTCTTCACGTCGCTGTCTATCCATCCTGGAAAATCAGAATGCAAGCATCATAAGAGGAATTTTTAACTTGTTGAATATGAATTAACATTTTCCAAAGAATTAACTGCCAGATAAGCCAACAAAATATCATAGAAAACAATGGTCCAAATAAAATGACTTATAAAATAATAGAAAACAGTAATGCACAAAGTGTCCACCAAATAGGTAACGTAAACTGAATGATACAAAAATGACATTTCCGTTCAAGTGCCTATTTTGGATGGACCATTCCTGATGTTGAAAATGGCAGAATTTTCTCCCAGAGCACTAAAATTCAAGCAGATGTCATGTTATAACATTAAAAGCAGTCCACACACTTAAAAGGAAAAACATGTTTAACATTGACATCTCACTTACAGTTAAAATAAAAATAAAATAAAATAAAAAAATCAAATCAAACAATATTTAAAAAACAAAATGCATCCTTCTAAGTTCTAATAGCCACATTGTGTAACATACAGAATTAATTATCAACTTCACTCAAGATTCGTAATTGGTCCAAACAAACCAAAGCGAGTACATATCATAGTGCACAAAGAACAGGCATCATACCGTCTTTGCACCAGGCGAATGAAGTGTTGCGGAGGAACAAATGCTCGCTCCATGTCAACAAGTGCAACCACCATCTTCTTCGCTTCGTTCTTGAATCCCTCTAGAGCATTAGATGCAATCTCCACAACCTGGGTTTCACCACAAAATGTAATATTTCCATGAAAATTTTTTAAATGCAGATAAAATAAATTTATATAATTAAAAAAATACTCAACCTATATCTGCAAGACATGATTACCTCTCGCTTGAATGGCGGATATCTTCCAAGACCAGGTGTTGCATTTGCAGCAGCTGAGACAAGATCAGTAAGTACACGATGCACCTAATCAAAGTTCAAGAAAAACCATCATTAACAATATGCCATATTATATAGCTATCATATAATAGCATCTGTTCAGCAAACAGCAGTGTGATGAGAAGGCAAGCTTCTGAGAGGCATGTCAATAGCTAATGCTACCCATTGGATTGCCTAATGTTATTAACTACGGAGTATTATAATGTGAGAAAACTGAACCACACTAACATTAACAAAGTACTAGTAACAAGAATATGCCTGAGAAACTAAGGGACAAGTCCAAAGGATGAAAAAATGTTCTATGATTTAACTCTGTCCAGAAATCATCACCAATCAGGAAGTCCATATGCCCAAAATCATAACCTACTACCCCTGACATTGCCCGCATATTGTTCCATGTGTGCCTTCCCATACATTCATTTGTAATGCACTCCCTGTTACACACACCCATCTTCATGTTACCACCCTATTACAGCCATCTCATGGATAAATTGCTTCCTTGCTGCTCAAGACTTTCTGCCATAAAGCATAACAATGCCAGGGCCACCAGAATTTTAGATCACATGGAATCTCAGTTGCACTTCTCCACTTCATTGCACCAAACTTAATTCTTTTTCCTTCTGAAGAATAGATCTAAGTTAGCAAAAATATGTACACCCTAGGTCCCTAGCACATCCTTTCCATCCAAGTAATCCAACATCAGACATCATCAGATCTAGTGCTAGTAGCATTGAAATTCTGGTCCAAAGATTGAGTTGTTGGCTTTTTTGCAACACAGAGGTTGAATCCATTATCTTCTAAAGTAAACCTCAAACACTCTAACTAATAACTATAGATACACCAATTTTCTAGTTTCGTTCAATTAGAAATTTGAAAGATTATCCACAGGTATACATATTTGATCATGTCAAAAGTCAGATCTTTAAAAGTCCAAAAAAAATTTAAGAACAATAATAATAATACAATTAAAGTCTAACAGAAAAGGGAACAACTCGGGCTGATTTAAAGGAGTGTAGATGGCCTTTGAACAATTCAAAGATTTTTTTTAGAATATCAATTTATTTTTTGGTCACATGGGAAGTTATCCTAATCACACTCTTATTTGTAGAGTGTTTAGATAGTTTCAAATCCATATAGACATAAGCAGAAAACAATAACTAAATTAAAAAACAAGTGACACTAAAAGGAATATTTACCTCATCCACGCAAAGACGAGAAGGCTCTTTTGCAAGCTCTAGAACACCTTTTATTAATGACCTTAACCCTTTCTCTGGAGAAATGAGGTAAGGTTGATAGCCATCTGCTTCCAACACAATCTAAAAACAAAGAGGTTAATAAAAGCAGTATGTGGCCACCAAGTAACAAGGGCACAAAAAGATGTACTAATTTACAGCTAGGAAGTGGACGCTGTCATACCCTCTTGACATTGTTAATGTCAAAATGTCTATCCAAGGGGAGCTGCTTGATCCGATTGGGAAAGTTGCCCTCAAAACTTGCAACTACTTTCCATCCATCACCCTAGAAAAGAAATTAACCAAAGTAACTGATAAACTGATGTTGCTTACCTAAACATATTATAATGACACTTTGTAAGAATAAAAGGGCAAGATCACTTCATCATAAATTCTTAAACAGTTTTTTTTTCTTTAAGTGTCAGAAGATAAACCATATAACTAAATGAAACATAAGTCACACACAAAAAATGTAAAACTATACATACACATGTACCAATTAAGAACTCTACAAAAAAAAATCAAAAAAAAAAAACAAACAAAAATTATTATTATTATAATTCACAAAAAGAGAATGGGCCTCCCTACACACACTACCTTCCATCAACATGACCTCCAGTATGTCAGAATTCATAAAGGACATAAATCTTGTTTCTAGGGCTCACCTCACCACCAGTAATATGCAGCAAAAACTTGTCCTCAAATTCACGGCAAAGCTCCAGTGCTAAGGCCCTGGTGCCTTCAGCACTACTAACCATTTGCTCACCAAGCCTAAACAACTCATCCTGAACAACTTGAGACTTCCCTTGAAGCCTGTACAAATAATTTAATAGAAACTAGATATCATTAGAAAGAGAAATTTCAACTAGAAGCAATAACATTTGAAGCATCCACCCCCATGAGAAGGAAACTTCTACCCACAAATTTTATGCATGGTTTAAATGTTCAAACACTTCTTTCCAAATGATATAAATTACCCCATATTTCAAAGAGGAGATCGAGCACTGTAAGATCAAAAAGGCAAATATGTGAAACACTACATGATAAGATAAGTATGATGTGGATTTGTGACTTGGCCAGGAAAAGAAAAAACGAAAACATAGGGAATGGCAGGCTAGAAATAAGTTCTCAATCTGGGATTCTTCAAGACATGATGCATGCAGAAAAGAATTTGTGTGCCAACAGCACCAAAATTTGGTTCTAAAGATCGCTTTTTTCCTTTTTTCCTTTTTTTTTTTTGGCATTATCCAAGAAAATAGAGGAAAAAAGAGCAATCATCAAAGTCCTCCATAAGAGAGTACTGAAAAGAATACATACTGCAGAAGTCAAACCATTACCCTGAAAGAAGGTTTGGAAGTCTGATTTTCATACGATTTCTAATCTGGTGAGCAAGTGTCTCTACCAATGCTAATCTTCCAAGCTTGCTCTGAGGAGCTCCCTTTAATATAGACTTTAGACTTTCACTTTCGGCGCGCCATGCAGTCTCCAAAGAATTATCAGATCCAACACTTCCAGACTGAGCAGAAGCTATGGCAACAGACTGCCCAATCAGTCCAACCCAAGGAATGTCAGAGGTACTTCGTGGTCCCTGGTTCAACAAAAGAGCTTGAACAGCTGCTAGGATTTTTGGTTCCGAAGCTGCTTGATCTATCTTACTAATAACACCGACAGTTCGTGTACCTAGGTGGGCAAAGAAAATAATAACTATAAATGAATGTTGAAGGGTAAAGGAACTACAAGATGGAACTTAGATGAGATCCAAAGAAAAAAAGTAGATAATCATTTTAATCCCTTTTGTTTATTGTAAGACACCAAACAAATGAAAGATTTTGAGTAAACCTACATTCACTATCAAATTCTTTTGCAATCCTGATGGCTTTAGATGAGGCAACTTCAGGTGCCTGGGCAGCGGGTATTACAACCAGTAATATTGCATCATTGTGCTCTGCATATTTACTCTGTTCAAAAAGAAAACTATAGTTATTACATGTAATCCCAGAAAAGAATTTATATCAATATGCACACGAACTAAACAATAACAAATCTAACATTAATATGGTATTTAGAAAGAAAAGAAATGGTTAAAATTATGTAGCTCTAATGCAACCACTCACCAATGAATCATCAAGATTTCCTTTATCTACCCCAGGCAAATCAATCAATTTCAGTGATGGAGCTGAACACCAGAGAAGAATTAGAATTTAGAGAAGAGCAGAGGATTGAACCAAAGAAAAGCTTTAACAAATCGAGACTGAATCAAATTTTCTGCAACATCTGTCTATCATAGTAGAAATGTAACAGCTAAACATTATGTATAAACTTATAATGAATGCGAAAGAAAAGGCAACCCGCTGTTCATCTTTTAAATACTTGTTTGAACGGAGAATAAGAATACTATTTAGATAGGTGGAAACCTTAACACACCAACTCTAAATCCCTTATATATACAATAATACAAAGTGCACCTTAACACATACTTTGAAAAGAATTTCGTCTTGGTCTCAATTAGTAATGAAAACAATTTTGTCTCAGAAATTTTAGTTTTTATTTTCAGTTAAAGAGAATGAGCAATTATCATCAATGCACAGATCATATAGGCAATTATCACCAGATATCCATTATGCAAGCTAAACCCCACACCTGTACTTGTTCGAAGCTTCAAATACATCTCATCATGACTTTTGCTTGAAATTTTGCTGAGCCTATCCTGCAAAGAGTGCCTAAGGGCACCTAGGATAACATAAAAGAGCAGTCAAATTTTTATTGATGCAATAATACTTTTCTTCAAAGACAAATTATTTTGGCTTTACATTTTTGTGCAAGAGTCAAACCGGTTTTTGGTGATTTTGATAAAATGCTTATCAATGAATAATAATAAAACTAGTTTAACAAAAGCTTACTTGCAGATACTTGTTGAGGTTTACTGTCAATCTGCAAAATTATTGACTTGCTACTCAAAGAATTATCCCGTTTGAGATCTATGCATATGGGGGCACGAGTAGCACCACCTTCACCAGTTGGCTGTAAATATAAAGGAGAAGTGAGGATGGAAAAGATGAAATTCATTTTGAAAAGTCATTTCTGAATCAATTCAGGAAACATAAAATTTGAAAATGAAAATGAATGTTCCCATCTGAGAAACTTACCAAAGCAGGATGTCCAATTAAACTATTCAATACAGCTGATTTACCCGAACCCTGAGAAAATATGTCCAGGTTCATTAGCATATTTCTAATAAATGGTGAGAGTAAATTACATAAAAGCTAAGGTGTCAAGAATTTCAGAGAAACAGAGACAATTAAGTTTCAGCATGCATGCAGTAGGCCATTCACAATAGAATCAAATACATTTTCACATAGTCAGACATTCATGCTGGTCCATAATTTCTTCAGTCTAGTTATAATTGACAGCTTTCAAATGAAGAGGTCAAATCCTTGTTGGAATCAGTTGTTTGAAATGAAGTAGGTCATCTAAGGCAACTTGCACATTTCATTTCTGCAAGTGGTCTACTAAGCCGCAACTGTTCCAAGAAGTTCATCTGCCAAAAGAAAGCTTTTTGATACCCCACCCAACTTGGCTACATAAAAATATAGCTTATACAAATCCTTATTAAATAAATAATAAATAACACTTTACATTCCCCTGTACTTATAGATCTGGAGACCAAAAATATCACGTAAAATTTAAATTTTCCATTTCCACGCATTTTTGCCAACATGAATCTGCTTATAGACCATATGCAGCTTCTATAAAGGCCTGTTTTACATTTTGGCAAAATATGAGATTCCACTTCTTCATCCATCCTTCGACATTTTAAATGCCTATATAAAAGCTGGATCATCTCACAAATTTACCACGACTTATGTGTTTTTAGTTTAAATTATACTAGGCAGAAAGAGATAATCGAACATAGGTTAGAGAAAAATCTCTTCGCATGTGTTTAGGGAAATTAGTAAAAGCAAATTAAAGCTAATGTTTAAGGAGAGCCAAAAGTTCATACTAGATAGTAGTTTGCAATTAAACAATTTAGTCGTGAAACTTCAAGACAATATGCATCCAGCAGCAAATGTAGTTTGCATCAAACACCATCCATTCTCTTGACACATCCAGAAGTTAGTGGTTGGGTTCAATTAGTAAAAGGCCTTCATCTCTACCACTAAAAAGGTGAACTAAGAATCTTTCATTCATTCATTTTAGTTTTCAAAAAAAAAAAAAAAAGAATCATTCATTTATTCTTCTCCAATACTAACATTCAAAAAAATTGACCTACAGTCAGTACTTGACTTGTTAGTCAGTTAGTCAAACAATGTAGCATCCGCAGTTTCTTCAATTTCAACTTCCTGGTCATTTAATTACAATTCATAATTCACATCGAACAAGTAGCAGAATAAGAAAGTGAACTCCAATCAACAATCACAGATCACTAAAAAGCAACATTTATTCTCACCGCATCCAAATCAAGATCCTGAGCTAACCAACTGCAGAGATCTAGTCAGTACAAAAACCACTCAATCGAATCTGACACAACCGGATCGAACTGAAGCTTACCGTGTTGCCGAGAGCAACGACATTGAGAAATGTGGCCGGGCGTTTCGAAGATGAAACGTCATCCACATCTTCGTCCGCGAGCAAGGCTGCAGCCTGCCGCATCGAATCAGACAGTTCAGACAACTCATCGATCGCGTCCATCCCTTGCTGCTCCCCAAATCAACTCCTCAACTCCAACTCAAACTACAAGTTCACTAGATCGCAACCAAATTGCAGAGATCCAGTGTGTAGATATAAGTATATCTGTGTATAGATATAGATAGGGAAAGAAAACCCTAGATTCAGGGAAAGGACGGCGGAAACGTATAAAGAGCGAGCAGGGTTTTCCGGTGGAAAGGATGGAGATTCAGAAGATTGGGAAACAGCGTAGAGAGAGGGAGAGTCGATGGTTGAAAGTTGAAATGGAGGCTTTCACAACCAGCAGAGAGAGAAGGGTTTTAAACTTTAAAGGCGAATGTTTCTCTATCTAAAATCTTGAAATAAAATTTCTCTCTCTCTTCGTTTGGGAAGGTGAAAATGAGACCTTACTTTTTACGCGCCTGTATCACAAGCTGACGGCAGTTGGTTTAAAGCTCGAAGTTGATGTATCCCACTATTGCAAAAATCTCACAAGAAGTTGATTAATTCGCGCCTAAGCGTTAAGTACCGGCCAACCATACGTATCACCATAATCTGTGATTTAGGCGGTTGGTCGGTTAGGTGGTTGACTAGGTCGCCTAACCCGCTTAAGAGATAATCGCCTAGACTTTCTAGGCGCCGACTAGATCTTCAAGACATTGATTAGGCCGCCTAGTCCCCATTAGCTATTGGTCTTTTTTTAAATGGGTTATTTCACTTAAAACGACATCATTTTGAGTGAAATAACTTTAAATTGTCCAGTTCATTTAAATATATTTATGCATCGTTAAGAACCTCACTAGGAAAATCGGAAATAACCTAGTTAAAGAAAATAGTACATGATATTTGTAAAATATTATGTTGTATTAGTTGCCTCATTAAAAACCTTACTAAGAAAAAACCCCATTGGAAAGAATTTAGTTAAGGAAAAAAGAGTACAATAGTGAACTTTCATTGGTCTCCTAGTCAACTACGAACGAAGAAGACGCGGCCTTGCGGAAGTAGCAAACTGCCCGCGTTGCAGATCCGGAGACGAGGACTTGGATCACCTTTTCAGACACTGCGACTTCGCTTCAAGCTGCTAGGACATTGCAACCCCACCACCAGGAGTTTATACGAGCTTCCATATGCCTATCACCCAGTGGATCGAACAAGGTTGTACCAATACTCAACAATGTGGGCTTGGAATGAGTTGGAAGTTATGCCTCCCGTACATCCTTTGGAACATCTGGAAAGCAAGAAATAATGTCGTCTTCAACGGCACCATCATGCAACCGAGCGAGGTGATGAATCACGCCAAGAGGGAGGCAACAGAGGCAATACACCTTCTCACAAAGCATAAGGGTCCGCTCCGTGCGAGTCAGATTTGGGTTTCTTGGTCTCCTCCGGGTCCAGATGCCGTCAAACTAAACACATACGGCGCTAGAAAGACGACATCGGGCCTGGCCAGTGCAGGGGGATTAATCCGGGATCACCAAGGTAATTGGATTATCGGCTTCTCGACAAAAATTGGGAATACGAACAGCTTCATCGCTGAGCTCTGGGGAATGCGAGAAGGCCTTTTAGTTGCAAAGAATAGAGGGTTTGCGAACCTTTCTATTGAATCAGACTCTGAAGCTCTTGTTAGTGCCCTTGGAAATGATTGGAGTAATTCTATGGAAGCTAAGACATTGATCTCGGACTGCAAGTCCCTTATGGACTCCTTTCACCAGGTCAACATCAACCACGTGCTCCGATAAGGTAATCAATGTGCGGACTATTTAGCCAACATTGGGCAAACCTCAGATTGGGGTACTACGTTGTGGGAAGATCCTCCGGAGATCCTGCAAGTGCTGCTTGATCGTGATAAGCGTCAGATTGTGACTAGTAGACGGCGCTAAGGTGCTGTTTCGCTGTTTGGGGTCCTTGACCCCTTCAGCTCACCAAAAAAAAAAAAATAGTGAACTTTCATGGTTCAATCTTCAGAATTTTTTTGAGTAGTGTTCATATTCCTTTCTTATGAACGAATGAGTCAATATAATTTATATCTTTGTACTTAAAATATTGTTGCTCCACTTGAAGACAATAATCTTCTTTGAACAAATATTTCACCACTCTTCCGGAGTCTATGTGAGCAAAGGAATTTTGGTTCAATTATCTATGAATCGAGATAACAAAATAGGGGATAATAATGCACTCCTTATTACTTATGAAATATAAGTTAGGTGTAGTAAGTCTTCAGTACAAAGCAATCGAGAGAAAAGTTAATTAAGGGAGTCAAACAATTCCAATTAGTAATAAACGAGTACAATATGTAGAAATGAGGTGCATAAGAAGGTGTGGATGATCTAGATAATAAAGCCAATGAATTGTTCTATAATAAACAATAACATTTTCCGCCATGATGACAACTTGCGAGTTGGCTGACATGACACTCTCTAGTTGATAGATGTTGTTTGTCACACAATTTGGTGTGTTAACGTTATCAAATAGCTATGGCAACATGGTAGTGTAGGTTAGCTAGTCGGACCCCTACAAGACAAATTGATCTAGTGAGTAAATTTCCTAACTATAACATATTGATCCGACTCCAATCTTATAAAATGTTAATTCGTCAAGCATGATCTATTAAGCTTATTGTTTGAGTTATTGGACTAGTTAAACTGCCTTATAGTTCATCAGTAATATTTATAGAGTAAAAAAATTTAATCTTGTTGTAATAAGAATGTCCGTTAGCTCGTAGCAATCCCAAATGAAACAAAGTAGATGTATATAAACATATATTGCTATAAGATCATAAAGAAATTATAGAGAAAAGTAGGAGAAGGATGATGACAAGAAAGTATGGGAGTGGTCTCTCATTGTATTCATCATACTACAAGGACATATAACAACTTATTTGATCATAGAAGTGAGAAAGTTAAATTGAATATAATCAATTTCAAATCAAACATGTAAAAATAATAATTGAAAGACAAATATTATGGAATTCACCAAATAATTTTTTCCTTTTTAGCTACCAAAACAAACGCTATAAACAACCCAATAAAGTGGAATGAATAATCAATTAACCATCCTCCCATATAAGGACATCTAACCAATATATAGATATTCTTTAAAATTCATCAGTGTGTTATATGATATACTTCATATCATTTAACAAGAGAAGAATAGAGATCGAATATATTAAAAAAACTGAAAATAAATAAGAAAGGCATTTATTTAACATTTTTTTTTTTGTGAAAAGCATAATGAATGGAAAAGGGCCAACAAAATAGGCAAATTATATCGTGGACCTTATGAAGGTTCATTTTTAGTGTACTATTATGATAAGGATCGTTTTTAGTGTATTGTAAGTCAAAATAAAACTTATACTACGTAGTATTTTAAAAATAAATGTGCAGTATACTAAAAATACAAATAAAATTGTATCAAAGGTCCATCTTACTAAGGGTGTGTTTGGAAAGCAGGAAAATGACTTCTGGAAAATGTTTTCTGGAAAATGAGTCATTTTCCAGAAAATAACTTCATTTCCGGTGTTTGGATGTATTCTGGAAAACTTTCTTTTATGTGTTTGGTTCATTTTCCAGAAAATGAAAAAGAAAATGGTTAAAGAGAAAAAATACAACAAATTAACAAAAACAAATCTCATCAAATTAACAAAAAGAAATATTTAAAAAAAAAAAAAAACTAGAAACGCCGACTGGTTTGCGATTTCGCAAACCAGTCGCGGCGACTGGGTTGCGAAATACCAGTCGGCGACTGGTTTGCGAAATACAGTTTCGCCACCAAAGGCTGGGTTCCTACGCAAGTGAAGTTCCGGAAAATGACTTCCGGAAAAAATTTCCGGAAGTCATTTTCCGGAAAAAAAGGCTCCATTTTCCGTTGACTGAGGTGTTATTTTCCTTTGACCCCATTTTCCCCTCACTTGCCAAACACTGAAAACCCGGAAAATGACTTCCAGAAGTCATTTTCCGGGTTTCCAAACACACCCTAAGTTTAGCATTGAAAATAATTCTATACATCATTTTCTAATGACATTACTAAATATCTAAAATAGCACACACTTATTGAAACTCAAATCATATGGCACAGAAAAAATCACAACTATGCATTGTTAATAGAGGAAAAACTAGAAATAAAAGCTCCAAAGTACCATCTTCATCTTTGGTATTGACGTCAACCTTCAATTCCTCAACCAAATACTTGCACATATTAGTCTAGCCCTCTCTAGTCGCAAAATGCAGAGCCCATCGCTTGTTTGCATCCTTAGGCCATCCTCAATAGTATGAGATTTTTTTAGGAGTTTTTGCAGTTGTGATTAGGAAAGGGAAAATGTGAGTGGATGAAAAAAAGAAAAGAAAAAAAAAAACAAAATAAAAAACTGTAAAAAAAATGGATTATTTACATGCCCAGGCGGGCACGAGAGTTGCGCCTCATGCACATGAGGCGCAACTCTCCATTGCCAAAATCTCCAAAGTTGCAGGATAAAAAATTCTCCAAAAATTCACCCCCCACATTTGTTAAAAATCCACCTCTTAGTTTTTACTATTCTAAAAACTCACAAAATCCACAAATGCAGAAGGCCTTAACATCCATCAGTGTCTGTACCAACCCCTTCCCATCATCAAGCTGTTTAGCCAACTCTATTTAAATAATTAAGTATGAAATATTCATCATTAAGATTGAAGCTTTATCAACTAAAACAGTGTATGAAAATCAAATTTTGAACTTACTCTTGAAAAGATCTAGATCCCTTGCCCGTGCAACATTCAAGAACTTCTCAACCTTTTACCTCACTGTTAAAATTTGAAACGTTAAATTGTTTTTCATACCTACACAAATATACATACCTAGCTACGTACATAAACATATATGCCCAAAAATAAAATTAAAAAAAAAACAGCAAGAAATGTGCTTCGTGACTATCGAGCAACTTTGAAGAAATGTGCCCATCATTAACTGCTCGTTCAACTATCGAGCAACTTTGAATTCTGACTGAGATAGAAGAAATGTGCTTCGTGAATCTTAAATCAATAACAAAACACGCATGAATGTAATATAGAGAAGGAGATATGATGAATTGATGCAATTACCCCCTTCTCAGATGACTATCTAACGGAAATACAGACGGAGGACCAAAATTGACCTCATCACAATAAGGGTGTTCAAAATGTGACAATTTTTTTTTATGTAGGATTAAAATTGTCCAAACTACTATAAGTCTAGGACCAAAAATTAAATTCAATCTCACACACACACACACACACACACACACACACACACACACACACACACACATATATATATATATATATATATATATATATATATTTATTTATTGAGTCATTTCCATTTTTTGTCCTACTGTTATTGAGGCATTACCAATTTTAGTCCACTTCATTAATTTTTGCCACATTGCGACCAGTCTTATTTGGTCTTTGCCACTTTTAGTCCACCGTTAATTTTTTTGTCAAATAATCGTCCAAAACAGGGATATTTTGGTCTTTTCATGCTTTGATCATCTCCTTTACCCTTTGCAGTGGTTTTCCTTAAACATTTTCATCCAATGAAGAGGTCCGGCGAAAACCATGGGTTTGTAATGTGGCTCACATGGCTTTCGTCGAACATCTTCATTGGATGAAAATGTATAAGGAAAACCACTACAAAGGGTTAAGGAGATGACCAAAACATGAAAAGTCTAAAAATACCCCTATTTTGGATGGCCATTTGAAGAAAATTTTAAAGGTGGACTAAAAGTGGCAATGACTAAATAAGACTGGCCGCATTGTGGCAAAAATTAATGATGTGGACTAAAATTGGCAATGCCCTAATAACAATAGGACCAAAAATGGAAATGACTCTTATTTATTTATACAGGACATAATAAAGGAACGTTACAAAGCTATTATTAAGAGTTAATACCACAAATGGTCCTCTGACTATTGAGGTAGTACTCTTTTTAGTCCTTGACTTTCAATTCGACCACAAATGGTCCTCTGACTTTCATTTTTGACCACAAATAGTCCTCTATTAAAATTTCTGTTAAATAGGTGTTAAATCTAGGGGTATTATCGTCAAATTGATATATATAATGGTCATAAAATAAAAATGTAGAACTTTTCACCAACAAGCATAATTGAAACAATTAACAAATATAAATACTCCTAAATAAAAAATAATGCACCTTATATCTCTTAATTATGCGTACAAAATGAAAATTTAATATTAGAGCTATCTGATTTAATTTAACCAACAGATTAAAATGGAATTTTTTTTTTCAAAAACCTTACTTCCAGTATTTTCATGGTTGTTCATACATGGTCGATTAATATTTTTCACTTTTCATTAATCAATCAAACATTTTGTTTAGGACATAACTGAAGGACGTCACCGTTGAATTAATATAATTAATCAATTACAAATTATGAACATTAATCATGAATTTTTATTTAATTTGTTCATTTATGTAATTTGTCACGTCCATTTTGTTTTTATATTTATTAACTTAATGTTTATTAATATTTGAAATTAATTATGTTGTCATATAATTATCAAAAAGAAGTAATCATAATAATATTAATCAATTTGACGATATTACCCCTAGATTTAACACATATTTAACAGAAATTTTAACAAAGGACTATTTGTGGTCAAAAATAAAAGTTAGAGGACCATTTGTGGTCGAATTGAAAGTCGATGACTAAAAGGAGTACTACCCCAATAGTCAGAGGACCATTTGTGGTATTAACTCTATTATTAATGTCCACCATAAATCTATTTATTTATAAGAAATCAACTATTAAAAGAAAACTAAAAATGTCAAAAAATTTCAATTAGAAATGTCTTTTCTAAAAAAAATAACATAATAAAATATGTAAACATTTCTATGTGTAAAAAACCAATGGCCAAAAATTTGTGAATGAACCCCAGTCAAAATCAAGGGCCAAAACTTTACCCTGGTAACTTATTTCTACAAGCATCAAAACCCTACTAAGTACTAACTGCTCCACCTTTCTGTGTCGTTTTTTCTCCCTCATTTGCTCTTCTTCAGTGTGGCTCATCTTCTGAGGCGCCACTGTCTTCATCCCAAGCCTCCATTCCATCTATCTATCTTCAGGTTTGCTGCTTCATCTTCGCTTTATTTTATTCTATTTTCTTTTCATTTCTCACTTCTCCGCTAAATCTTGATATAAACTGTCTTAGCTGTGGAACTTGTTCTGTTTTCTTACCTAAGGTATATAGATCTGCAATTTTCACGATTATATATTACTTTCTATTTCATTTTCAATAAATTAAGGTTAGCGGGTTCCATTTCTGGTGTATTTTACTGACAATTGGTATTACTAGTAAACGATTTTGTAGCATCTTAGTTTGCTCTGTGTGTGGATGTAAATATGTAATATCCATCACTTTATGAGGATTTCATATCTACTAGGTGTATTTAATTTTGGTTTTGCATTTGTAGTTTTTGTAGTTCTGCTGGTAGGGAAATAATGGCAGAGGAGAGTGGGAAGAGTTTTGCTAGGAGGGATCGGTTGTTGGAAATAGAGTCGCAGGTTCAGAAGTGGTGGGAAGAGGGGGATGTTTTCAGAGCTGAGCCCAAAGATTCTCGTCCCTTGCCAGGTGAAAAGTTTTTTGGGAACTTTCCTTTCCCGTATATGAATGGCTATCTTCATCTGGGACATGCGTTTTCGTTGTCTAAACTTGAGTTTGCTGCT
Source organism: Ipomoea trifida (assembly GCA_003576665.1). NCBI lineage: Eukaryota > Viridiplantae > Streptophyta > Magnoliopsida > Solanales > Convolvulaceae > Ipomoea > Ipomoea trifida. The sequence continues at coordinate 5,225,049 of CP025657.1, forward strand.
GCTTATCATAGATTGAGGGGTGAAAACGTGCTTTTGCCCTTTGGGTTTCACTGCACTGGGATGCCTATTAAGGCTTCTGCTGATAAGCTCTCGAATGAGATTGAGATGTTTGGAAATCCGCCGCAGTTTCCAGTTGCAGGAGAAGAGGAAACTGGTGAGCAAGAAGTGAAGGCGGAGGGTGAGGGTGAAGGGAATCAGACTGCCCCGGGTGGAAAATTTAAAGGGAAGAAGTCAAAGGCTGTTGCCAAGACTGGTGCTGCTAAATTTCAGTGGGAAATCATGAGAAGCTACGGCTTGTCTGATGAGGAGATTGCTAAATTTACTAATCCGTATCACTGGCTGACTTTTTTCCCACCGCTTGCTGTGGAGGATTTGAAGGCTTTTGGGTTGGGTTGTGATTGGCGGCGCTCATTTATTACTACTGATATGAATCCATATTTTGATTCCTTTGTGCGGTGGCAAGTGAGGAAATTAAAATCCTTGGGAAAGATTGTTAAGGACCTCAGGTTTGCCATCTATTCTCCCAAAGATGGGCAGCCGTGTGCCGACCATGATCGGGCTTCAGGGGAAGGAGTTATTCCCCAGGAGTATACTCTTATCAAGATGGAGGTTGTTGCACCTTTTCCATCAAAGATGAGTGTTTTAGAAGGTAGAAAAGTGTACCTTGCTGCTGCTACATTAAGGCCAGAGACAATGTATGGACAAACAAATGCTTGGGTACTGCCTGATGGAAAGTATGGTGCATATGAGATTAATGATACAGATGTTTTTGTCTTGACTTATAGGGCTGCTCGTAATCTGGCTTACCAGAGGCTGTCCCACAAACCTGAGGAGCCAACTTGTTTGGTTGAATTGACTGGTCAAGATCTTATTGGGTTGCCCCTGCGCTCTCCTTTAGCTTTTAATGAAGTTATATACACTTTGCCGATGCTTTCAGTTCTTACTGAAAAGGGTACTGGTATTGTAACCAGTGTTCCCAGTGACTCTCCTGATGATTACATGGCCCTTCATGACTTGAAGTCTAAGCCAGCCTTCAGGGCCAAATTTGGTGTCAAGGATGAATGGGTCTTGCCCTTTGAGATTGTGCCTATCATCAATCATCCAGATTTTGGAGACAAATCAGCCGAGAGAATTTGCATAGAGAAAAAAATTAAAAGCCAGAATGAACGAGATAAGCTTGATGAGGCTAAGAAAGTAATCTACAAAGGTGGGTTTTATGAGGGAACCATGGTTGTTGGAGAGTTTTCTGGAATGAAGGTCCAAGATGCTAAAAGTTTGATCAGAAGCAAGCTTCTGGAGATGAATCAAGCTGTAGTGTACAGTGAGCCTGAGAAGAAGGTCATTTCAAGATCTGGGGATGAGTGTGTCGTGGCTTTGACTGATCAGTGGTACATCACCTATGGGGAACCAGAATGGCGGAATGCTGCAGAGGAGTGCTTATCCGGTATGAATCTCTATTCTGATGAGTCCCGTCATGGTTTTGAGCACACTTTGAGCTGGCTTAACCAGTGGGCTTGCTCACGCAATTTTGGGCTTGGTTCTCGCATTCCTTGGGATGATCAGTTTTTGGTTGAATCCTTGTCTGATTCCACACTTTATATGGCATATTATACTGTATGCCATCATTTGCAGAAAGGGGATATGTATGGTAGTGACCACTCTTCAGTGAAACCGGAGCAGTTAACGGATGAAGTTTGGGATTTCTTGTTTTGTGGAGGGCCATATCCTAGTTCTTCTGATATATCTTCTTCTCTCCTCGAGAAGATGAAAAGGGAATTTGAGTATTGGTATCCATTTGACCTCAGAGTTTCTGGCAAGGATCTTATTCAGAATCATCTTACTTTTTGCATCTACAACCACACTGCCATCTTGCCTAAGCACCTTTGGCCACGCGGTTTCAGGTGCAATGGTCATATTATGCTAAACTCCGAGAAGATGTCCAAGTCTACAGGTAATTTCAGGACCCTGAAGCAGGCTATTGAAGAGTTCTCAGCAGATGCAACACGATTCTCTCTTGCTGATGCGGGTGATGGAATGGATGATGCGAACTTTGTGTTTGAGACGGCTAATGCTGCTATCTTACGTCTCACGAAAGAAATCGCATGGATGCAGGAGGTTCTTGCAGCAGAGTCGTCTTTGAGAAGTGGAGTGCCATCCACATATGCTGATCAGGTATTCGCTAATGACATGAATATTGCAGTCAAAGCAACAGAGAAGAACTACGGCGAATATATGTTCAGGGAAGCTCTGAAGACAGGTTTCTATGATCTTCAGGCTGCTAGAGATGAATACAGGCTGTCATGTGGTTCTGGGGGCATGAACCGTGACCTATTATGGAAGTTCATGGATGTTCAAACACGGCTTATTGCTCCAATCTGCCCTCATTATGCTGAATATGTCTGGAAGGATCTTTTAAAGAAAGATGGGTATTGCATAAAATCTGGGTGGCCAAAAGCCGAGGCACCAAATCTCACCCTCAAAAAGGCTAACAAATATTTGCAAGATTCAATTGTTTCGATGAGGAAGCTCCTGCAGAAACAGGTTTCTGGATCGAAGAAAGGCAACGTAAATGTGAATGCTCAAAACAAACCCACAGTGGGGTTGATATATGTCAACGAGCAATATGATGGGTGGAAAATGGAGTGTTTGAACATACTCAGGACGAAATTCGACTTGGCCTCTCGCACCTTTTCACCCGACAAAGAAATCCTCGCTGAACTACAGCAGAGCGCAATTGCAAAAGAAGGCAATTTCAAGCAAATACAGAAGCTATGCATGCCATTCTTGAGATTCAAGAAGGACGAAGTTATGGCCGTCGGGGTTCAGGCACTGGATCTAAGACTTCCATTTGGCGAGATTGAGGTCCTCGAGACAAACTCAGACTTGATCAAAAGACAGCTTGGTCTTGAAAGATTGGAGATTTTGTCTGCTGCAGATCCAACTGCAATTGGAAGAGCCGGTCCTCATTCATCGCTTTTGAAACAGAATCCTCCATCACCTGGGAATCCAACTGCGATCTTCATCAACGAGTAGACTCAAAGACACAAACTTTTCTATTGCCATTCACATCTGGTTTAAGTTGTAATTTTGTGGTTTCTGGATTTTGTTGAACCGGATTTCCAGTCTTTACTTTGTTATATACTGATTGTTGTTTCATGTTTTGATGTTAATTACTCCGTATATTGTAAGCAGACTAGCAATACTGTTTTAATCCATTCTGGCATTTTCTCTTGAGGCAAAATGTTAGTAGGTTTCTGACCCCCGAAAGTAGTACTGGTAAAAAATACAGCTTATCAGTACCATGCATCCTGGTGATGGAGTTTTAAGTTTATGGTTAACATTCAAGTCGAATAAAAGAATAATTGGATTTTCCACACCAATCTCACCCTAAATTGTAATCCTATTGATATAATTGGATTTTCCACACCAATCTCACCCTAAATTGTAATCCTATTGATAGAGCCGTCAAAATGAATTCAACTCAAAACTTGTTTTTAAGACAGGCTGGAATAGAATTATTCCCATTTATAGAGCTGTCAAAATGAGTTGCCAACCCGACATGTATAAGTTTTTATATTGACGTGTCTAATTAAGAGGAGGGAAAATTACTAATTTGAGAGTAACGTTATATTTTTCTATAAAAATTACTTTTTAATATTCACTATTGACATGCCATTATGTATTAGATTCTTTATTGTATCTGATTATTATATATTTTTTTAATTAACTCATAATAAAATGAGTTAACTTACAAAAAACTAATGAAGACAAAGATTTAGTGCTAGCATAGCAAAGTTGAATACTATACATACTATTAAAAAGTATTACACTTCTTACGTGAGACAATCTCACACATTATAATAAGTAATAAATAAAAATGCCTCATATAATAAAAATATATCGATTTGGCTTTTGGGGCCTAAAATGTTGATTCCAAAAGCTATTTGGTCAAATAGCTAAAAATTAAGGCAAAAAATTATCTATCAAATTCGTCCCTATCTTTTAATTTTTACAAATTTAGTCTTTTAATTTTTAAACAAGTTTTAAATTCAATATCTCAACTAATTACAAAATTTCAGTTCTATTTTTATCTAAGGTTCTATTATACAGGGACATATTTGTAGCTAAAAATCTATTATATATTTTCATAAATCAATGGTGTTAGATGAATTGAAAAAAGGCAATAATGACATAATTATAAAAATGTAGAAGATTCAATTACCAATATAACAACTAATTCAATGGAGTAATTAACTTTAGAGGCAAAAGTGTACAGTAAAATGAAATATTTATAAATAACTAAGAAATGTGTATCACTAACTCTAGTCAACCACAAAAAAAAAAGTATAGTATAAGTGCATAATGACCACATTAACTGTGTTAAAGAATAACCACATTAATTAACTGAAATGTTAAATTCAGTAAAAAAAAAAAAAGTGCAATATAAAAAAAAAAGTGTAATAAAGATGGTATAATTAAAAGTGATTTTTAGTATTTGTTGGGCATCGGCCGGGTTGAAGGGAGTTCAGTGATATGGTTAAATGATTAATGTCCACATACTTATTACCAATTAATTTATTTTAAGTAGGATATTACAACCATATAGTTAAAAAACTTCGTGATTAAACTTGCTTGACTTATAACAATTACATGATAAGTGACCCACTGAGATCCATCAGTATTAGGTACATGCAAGTCCCTTTGTATGAATAACAAGAGACATTTATCAACTGATTCAACATAAATTCTTATTGGTGGGCAAAGAGAATTCTTATTGAATTAGTTAATAATAACAGATCATATGAATATTTAGTAAAAAATTTAATAATTCTTTGGTCAACCTAATGAAATTCAAAGAAAAATAAAAGAGAGATATACCTTGTTTCTATAACACGTCAAGTAAGATTATTTTATTAGTGTCCGCCCACTACCGCCCTTTCATATTGGGCATAGTGTAGGGAAATTACAAGGATTGTTCAGTGAGGAAGACTTTGATTTTGAAGTCAAAATATAAGTCAATAGATACTAATAATGTTGATGCCAATAGGTGCAAATTTTTGAAGTTGATATGCATGTTGACGTACCATATATATTAGAGAAAATATCATTTTTAGTCCCTCAACTATAATATATGTATCAATTTTGGTCCTTGACTATTAAAAATTTCAAATTAGGTGCATGACTATTCAATTTTGTATCACATTTGGTCCTTGACTATTAACATTATCAAATTAGGTGCATGACTATTCATTTTGTATCACATTTGGTCCTGCCGTTAAATTTTCCGGCCAAATTTCCGACGAAGTCACCGGTGATCGACTAGTTTATTTAATTTTTATTTTAAAATTATTTTAATACTCTGTAACTTTAAATAAAAAAAAACTTAAAAATAAAAATATAATAATAAAAAAATAGAGAACGCCGGCCACCCCCGACGACTTCGCCGGAAATTTGGCCGAAAAATTTAACGGCAGGACCAAATGTGATACAAAATGAATAGTCATGCACCTAATTTGAAAATGAGTAAATACCCAAAATGGTCCCTCGACTATAGCATAATTCACAAATTGGTCCTCGACTATTGATTTAACACAATTAAATCCTCAACTATTCAATTTTTACCTAATTTGGTCCTCCGTCAATTCATCCGTCCAAAACTTGTTAACTTTAAGGTCATATGCGTAATTTCATCAAATTAAGACCTGATATGTCATCTTTCTATTGTTTATTATTCTCCCTTTGCATTTTTGAGTCCATTGTCATCATACCTAACTACATTCCGGGTCTGAAACCGACCAGGCGACCACTGTTTTCCCTAGCGACAATGGCTTCAAAAATGCAAAGGGAGATAATAAACAATAGAAAGATGACGTATCAGGTCTTAATTTGATGAAATTACGCATATGACCTTAGAATTAACAAGTTTTAGACGGATGAATTGACGGATGACCAAATTAGGTAAAAATTGAATAGTTGAGGATTTAATTGTGTTAAATCAATAGTTGAGGACCAATTTGTGAATTATGCTATAGTCGAGGGACCATTTTGGGTATTTACTCTTTGAAAATGTTAATAGTCAAGGACCAAAAGTGATACAAATTGAATAGTCATGGACCTAATTTGAAAATTTTAATAGTCAAGGACTAAAATTGATACATGTATTATAGTTGAGGGACTGAAAATGATATTTTCTCTATATATTAAGGAACAAATTTGACTACCCAACTATAAATTCGTCAGCGATGGCGTCACCAACCACATATATGCGCGTCTAGATGGATTTCAAGTGTAAAATTGCAAATGAATATTGATGATATTTTTCCTTCTATTTTTCTTAGGTAAAAATTTACGTGAGATTGTCTCACAGATTCTAGTTTGTAAGATCAATAGAATCAAGATTAAATGTAATACTAATAAGGAATAAAATATTTAATTTATTTTTATATGGAAGAGTGTAATACTTTTGAAGAAAAATGTAATACTTTTACATTTTAATTTAAAAGTATTAAATTTTTCTTCAAAAGTATTACAATTTCTCTTATAAGTAACAAACATTTGTCAACATTACTTATAAAGAAAAACGTAATATTTTTGATGAAAAATGTAAGGCAAAAACTTGTGTGAGACCGTCTCACCATGAGACGTGTCGGGTCGGGTCGGGATTCAATGCAAATGTAACACTTATATGCACAAATCTCATGCTTATATGCTCAAATGTAATACTAATTAGGAATACATTTTTTGTTACTTATTAGGGTACATGTAATACTTTTAAGGGAAAATACAATACTTTTACATTTGGACTTAAAAGTATTACATTTTTCTTCAAAAGTATTATATTTGCCCTTATAAGTGAGAGACACTTGTCAACATTACTTATTATGAAAACTGTATTACTTTTTCTCTTATAAGTAACAAAAATTGTATTTTTGATTAGTGTTATATTTGAACATATAAGTATGAGATTTGCACATATAAGTATGACATTTGCATGGTGCTTTGACCCGACCCGACCCGACTCACGAATAAGGATTCGTGAGACGGTCCCACACAAGTGTGACCCATATGTAATACATTTGTCCTCTAAAGTATTACACTTTTTGTAACAAATATTTTATTCCTAATTAGTAATTTAGTATAACATTTTTCAGTATAAGAATTATATTTTTATATTAACCGACCTGACCGATATAGCTCACAAATAATTATAAATTTGATAATAATATTATTGATAATTATAAATTTAATAATATCATTATTGATAATTAAGAAATTTTAATTTAATTAATAATTATAAATTTAATAACAATAATAAATTAAAAATTGAATAAATTAAATTAAATAGAATAAAAACAAAAATGTTAATAAACTAAATTAAAAATCAATGACTTTTTAATTTAGTGACATGAATTGACTCTTCCAAATGAAAGATCATGGCTTCGCCCCCTAGTGGGGTCAGTACTCTTTGTGCTTCACTAGTACCAAAAAAAAAAAAAAAAATTTAAAACCCACCAAAATGGTTGCTCTTACTCTCTTAGGTTCTTAGGCATACATATATATATGGAGTAATATAGTTAATGCACATGCAAACTCAAGAAGCGATACTTCTTCTGTTTCACAAATCAAATTATCTAAAATAAATTTTTTAATTCAATATGATGATATTATATTACGAACACAATATTTAACTTAATTTTTTTTCCAGTTTTTTTTTTTTTTCTTTCCCTGACAAACCATTTTGAGCTTATAAATACATTCCCCACTTAAAATAATCCAAATCCATTTAAGTTGATTAAAATTGTTAGTGAGCCTTGCTTAAAATCGTATTTTGAGGCTATTTATAAACAAATTTCTTACACAAAATATATTGAATATTTGCAGTTAAAAATTTTCATTTTAAATATAATTAGTTAACATTCTCTCGAAAAGCAAAAATAATAGTCAAATAGATTAAGAAGACAACTCTTGTTGGAATTTGAAAGAAGGAGACATCCATGCATATTCTTCTAAGCTTCCAAATTGGGAAGAAGAACATCCACCTTCTAGAGCTTGGAAGAAGATTAGAAGAAGACTTGCTTGAAGACAAGATATAGTGCCCATCTGGCCCGCGCCGGTGGTTGGCGATACGCCCTTTCGTGTCGAGTCGGTCCGCTACTCTCTTCTTGACTTTCTGACCTTGTACTTAATCCAAATTCAATAACAAACTTACTAATTAGTCTTAGTTCATAACCTATATCCCCATCAAATTACATGCTTTTTTACAAGTTTTAGTGTACTGTGGAATTAAAACGTTTGAAGTTAATAATTTATTTGTTATTTTTGTATAAATTGAAAAGTCTATTCTGATTTCTACCCTATATATATATAAACAAAATTCACCTAAAAATACATACTAACTTACAGCCAAAACTACTATATATAGATGGTTAGTTGTAAAGAACAATCTAGACCTTATCAAACACAAATGACAAAACCTTAATATGGAAATCGTAAGACTTGGAATTATATTATATTGATAGTCGTCTTACATTGTTAGACTTATTGAGCAGTCAAATACGTGCATGGTTCGTGACGCAGCTTCGATCAGCTAGTGGCCTAAACTTTCAAATCTTAAAGACGACACTAGCCACCATTGACCCCAAAAGTTTGACACCTTTTTTTTTTTTTTTTTTTTTTTGTTCCTTTCCTGTTTGTCAAATCTTGGAAATGGGCTTTGAACGCCTTTTCACGCTTGAGTCTTATAATTACGAATTTAGTTTTATAATTAATAATTTATTAATATCCCAGAGTTAATACTCAATTTGTTCCCTCGACTATTAGGATTTCACCACTTTGGTCATCGACTACTAAAGTTGCTCAATTTAGTCCCTAATTACGTATTTTTTTTATAGCTAAAATGATCCCTTGACTATTAGGATTTCACCACTTTGGTCATCGACTACCAAAGTCGCTCAATTTAGTCCCTAAATACGTATTTGTTATAGCTAAAATGTCCCTTGACTATTAGGATTTCACCACTTTGATCCTCGACTACCAAAGTTGCTCAATTTACTCCCTAATTATGTAATTTTAATTTTATTTTTATTTTTTTTTTTAGCTAAAATGATCCCTTGACTATTAGGATTTCACCACTTTGGTCATCGATTATCAAAGTTTCTCAATTTAGTCCCCAACTATGTAAATGTTAACCTAAAATGTAAATTTATTGTGGATTTGAAGACCTTGTTGGAAAGTGAATTGAAGGATCAAAGTAGTGAAATCCTAATAGTTGAGAGATCATTTTAAGTAAAAATTGCATAGTTAGGGACTAAATTGAGCAACTTTGGTAGTCGAGAACCAAAATGGGGAAATCCTAATAGTCGATGGACCATTTTAGGTAAAAATTGCATAGTTGGGGACGAAGTTGAGTAAGTTTAGAAGTCGATGACCAAAGTGGTGAAATCATAATAGTCGATGAACCAAATTGAGTATTAACTCTAATTCTCGACTATAGTGAATTTTTATTTAGTCTTCAATGACTTTTTGTGCTTAATTACGTCATTGACTTTGGTGGTTTTACCTAATTGAGTCATCTGTTAAGATAGCTTGGTAATTTCATCTGTATTAATATCCAATTTAGTCATCGAATATAGTAGCTTTTAGGAGTGGGCAATTCGGTTCGGTTTCTCGAACCGAACCGAACTAGTTTGGTTCAGTAATATACCGAACAACCTAACTGTAATGGATTCTTGTATACTAAACCGAACCGAACGATTTGGTAAAAAGTCGAACCGAACCGAATACCGTTTGATTTTTATAATAATAATAATAATAATAATAATAATAATAATAATAATAATAATAATAATAATAATAATAATAATAATAATAAGGGAAAAGTGTCAAATTGGCCCCCTAAGTGGGGTGGATAGTGCAATTAGGCCCCCTAACTGAAAAAAGCTCCATTCAAGCCCCCTAAATCGGTAAAAAGCTCCATTCAAGCCCCCTAAACCGGTAAAAAAGTGCAATTAAGTCCTAAATGACTTGTTTATCAGGTCAAATTCAGTTAGGGGGCCAAATTGCACTATCCACCCAGTTTAGGGGGCTAATTTGACACTTTTCATTTTTTGTTATATTTTTCAAAACAAATATTTTTTATTTATTCCAGTTCAAAAAAATTATTTTTATTTATTAAAAATATTATTTATTATAAATAAAAAAAATTAAAAAAAAATTAAGAAACAGCCACAGGCCGTTTAATAATTTGGTCCTACTATCAAATTAATTTGTAGAATTCGTCCCAAAGTGTTGGCCATACGCATTTTTCGTTCCTAAGTTATAATTGATGTTGCATTTTTTGTGCCTTTATTAATAAAACATTAGAGACGAAATTTACAATTTTAGTATAATTCACGAACGAATATGTTGGCATTGCATTTTTCGTTCTTTTGCGCTCTCCTTTAGAAACGAAAAATGTAAATTTTATTTTTTGTAATTTTACAAAACTTTTTTCATAATATAAAAACAATTATTTAAATAATGTTTTTGAAAAAAAAGAAAAAGAAAAAAAAGTCGGCAGTCCCCAGTTGGGATTGCCGACTTTTTTTTTTTTTTTTTTTTTTTTGGTTTTTTTTGTTTAAAAAAAATAAAAATTATTAAAATTATTTATAGAATACAAATTAATTTGACATTATGACCAAATGTGATACAAATTACAAAGTTTCTAACTTAATTTCAATCCAAGGAGTAGTAACCTGATAAACAAGTCATCTAGGACTCAATTGCACTTTTTTGCCGGTTTAGGGGGCTTGAATGGAGCTTTTTTCAGTTAGGGGGCCTAATTGCACTATCCATCCCACTTAGGGGGCCAATTTGACACTTTTCTCTAATAATAATAATGAGAGAAAATTGCACTTTTCATTCAAGTGTTGGTCTTGCTCACTTTTCACCCCTAAGTTATCATTGACGTTCCATTTTTCATCCTCATACTCACTTTTCGTCCCTAATGTTTTGTTAGTAAAGATATGAAAAGTTCAATGCTAATGATAGCTTAGGGACGAAAAGGGAACAAGATCAACACTTAGGGACGAATTTTACAATTATCATATAACTTAGGGACGAAAAGTCCAATTTTTCCTACAATGTTTTATGCAAAATTATATTTTTAAGCTTTGAAGTCCAAGGTTTGGAATACTTATCAATAGCATAATAGTTTTCACTTTTCAATATATTTACAAAAGCAAGCTAAGGTCACCAATGGTTTTTTCTATGTCATGAAGCTAGGAGAGAGATGGTGAGATGGAGGAGATAGGGTGCATGAACGAGAAAACAATTAATTTGTAGGAAGTATAGGTTTTTGTGGGCTCTACAATTTTGTTAAAATCCGTGATAGTGCGCGAAACGTGTACCTATTGCGCCCCATGAACGCGTAAATCAATAATTTTTTTTCTTTTGTTAAACTTGTTTTTTTTTCCTACTCTTTTTCTCTCTCATTTTCTCCAAATTGACTTGCAATTTTTTTTTTTTTTTTTTAAACTTGGTCCATTGAGATTGCTCTAATAATGTGCTGACTTGACTAGGCTGTCATAATTTAGATAGGTGAAAAGCATTAAACAAAAAGACTTTTAACCTTCTTCAAAAAGACTTTGAACAATGCATTTCACATTTTGTTAGTTTAATGGTGCGAAGGAAAAATTGAAAAGCATTTGTAAAAATATAATAATAAAAAGGAATATATAAGCTATCAATGCAACCAGAATAATTTTGATTTGCACACAGTTATATTTACTATGTTTTTTTTTGTTCAAATAAATATTTTATGCAATTCATCTAATTTACCCGTAAAATCATTTACAACTTGATTATCGAGTGCGAAGTGAAATTTAAAAGAAAAAAATATTTTTAATACTTTTAAATAATTAAAAATAAAAAGAAAAAGAAAAACCTCCTCTCCCCTGCCCTCCCCTCTTCATCTCCTCAGTTTTAATTTTAATTTTAATTTTTTTAAATTTTAACTTGGCACTTCATTGATAGTTGAATAGTAAAAGTTTACCAAAAAATTAGATAAATTATACATAATTGATTAATTTAAAATTTTAATTATCTTTTTTTATAAGATTTAGTGACCTAATTATATTATTGTGTGCAATTCAATAACTTATTTAAACATTATTTTTAATAATAAATTAATAATAATAATAATAATAATAATAATTATTATTATTATTATTATTATTATTATTTAAGTTCGAACCTATGATCTCTCATTTAAAATAGCCACAGAAGTATCATTGAGCTACAAGTTACTTAACAACAACAACAACAACAACAACAATAATAATAATAATAAAGGTAACACTTGTGTGAGACCGCCTCACAGATTCTTATTTGTGAGACGGGTTGGGTCGAGTTGAATCAACATGCAAATGCCATACTTATATGTACAAATGTCATACTTATATGTTCAAATGTAATACTAATCAGGAATTAAATTTTTGTCATTTATAAGGGAAAATGTAATACTTTTGAAGAAAAATATATAGTAATAATTTTGCATTTTGATGTAAAAGTATTATATTTTTCATCAAAAGTATTACATTTTTTATAATAAGTAATGTTTTCCTTATTTATAAGGAAAAATATAATATTTCTGAGAAAAAATGTAATACTTTTAAATCGAAAGGTAAAAGTATTATATTTACCATTATAAGTAACAAAAATTTTATTTCTAATTAGTATTATATTTGAGCATATAAATATTACATTTGAGCGTATACATATTACATTTTTATTTTGACCCAACCCATCTCACGGTGAGACGGTTTAATTTTATAATAATAATAATAATAATGGTGATGCTGAGAAAGTCAAGGGCTGTACTAAGCTAAGTAGCATGTGGGGACTAATTAACTAAAGTTGATTTGATATTATATACTCCGTATGTTTGAAGTGTTGACCATGTTACAGTCAAATTTGCAAAACCTCGTTCAATGGTCAGATATTAGAGCTCAAAAAGTTGATATATGATTTTTGTCAAATGACACACGTGACGTTAAAGCCCTCATAGGGGCAATACACTTTCTTTGTAGCTTCGTGACTCAATTGTATTATCGTATACTGTCTAATGATTTATTTAAATATTATTTTTTAAAACTATTATTATTATTATTATTACATTTTTTTATTTTTGACTTATAAGTTAATAATAGATTTAATTCAAATATTATACATGTTACTACTTTTAATTTCTAAATTGTCAATAAATTAAAGTGACATTTTGTATACTTTAGTTATCGGTTTTATTAAAATATAGTTTTTCGAATATTTTAATTAATTTGAACTAGTAATAGAACTTTACATGCTCTTATTTATCTTCTTTCACTCAAATCACAGTTAACTTCTCAATTTTAATTTGCTGCTAAAAATGCAAAGAAAAAAAAAAAAGAAAAAAAACACTACTGGCATTCATTAAACTAATATAAATTTTATAAGGTCATAAAAATAGAGGTCAATGGTTTGTATTTCTAATCACTCAAGTATGAAATTAAAGTGTTTAAAAGAGAAAAAGAAAAATATGAGTTAAATAACAGCTCTAGTCAACTAATATATTTGAAGAGTATGCGACACAATATTTTTATTTTTTGTTTTTTTAAATCCACTAATGGAAGGACCAAACGTTTCACTTTGCCCGACACCTCAGAAATTAAAAGTAATGATAATATTCATAACGTATATAGACTAAATTCGTTATTACCCGATAACTCAAGGTCAAAATCGTAATTTTCCAAATTATATTTTTTTTTGTTATAAATACATGCACGTTCCCTGTCCATGCATTCATCATTATTATCATCTACATTAAAGTTCATACTTTGTTGAGGAAAAAGAAAAAAAAAAAGTTTGTGAAATTGAATAATCCAATGATATGATGATGAAGTCGAAAGAGGTGATGAAGAGGAAGTACTTAGGAGTCCGGCGCCGGAAGTGGGGGAAGTGGGTGTCGGAGATTCGGATTCCGGCCACCGCGGAGCGTCTTTGGCTAGGCACCTACGCCACCGCGGAGGCGGCCGCCGTCGCCCACGACGTCGCTTATATTTGCCTCAGACAACCCGCGACGTTAGATAAGTTGAACTTCCCCGCCGCTACGTTGACGGCGACGGCCGGCGTTCCGCGAGGGATGTCTCCGGTGTCCGTTCAGAAGGCCGCCTCCGATGCCGGCATGGCCGTCGACGCCACCACCAAATTTAAGGAGATCAGTGTTGCTGAAAACCCTAATTTCTTCGTGCATGGGAATTGAATGAATGAGTATTTTAATTTTGGTTTTTGATTACTTGTTTTAGAATTATTATATAGTCATGAAATTGTATTTTAGTATCTTTATCAAAGTATATTTACTTTAATTTGTCTCTGATGTATCAAAAGATATATTTTAATATCATAAGATAACTTAGAGGTTTTAATTTTTTTTAAAAAAATAATTCTGAAATGATGAATTTGACCATACAATTATAAAATTTTATGCTAAATATAACCGTAGTTTTCTAGCAGTAGTATTTCACTTGTTTTGCAAATATGTATCAAGAATTTGAAACAATTTTGAGGCGTCAAGCTAAGAAGCAGTATGAAAGAGGTAGACCACAATGAAACCGGCAACAAGAATAATTAAGCCACTAACTCACTAAGGCATTAAGACCACTAAAAACTTTTAAACAATCATGCTTGTTTTAAACAAGGTCTAAATCTGAACCTTCGAGACGACGGTGATTATTGGCCATATTATTCTAAGACCTTTTAGATATGAAGTTGAGATCTGGACCTCATTAGGCAGTTATATATGGAGATGGCCACCTTTGGCCAAATTAAAGATTCATATTGAACCTCTAGCAAAACGAAAGAGCGATTCATAGTTAGACTTCCGAATCTTAGAGGTCTAAACCAAACACCATAATAATAGTCATGGCTAACCAAAAAATAAAAACTAAACTTTTTTTTTTGAAAAAAAGATAGTCATGATTATTACTAAGACCACGACGACAACAACAATAATAATATAATAATAACGCACAACCAAGAAGAAATATTAAAGGGGAACATGGGTTTCGCCAGGTTTCATCCACATTCCATTCTCTTTTTTTGAACTATGTTTAGGAGTTCTCCGAATACATTAAAAAAACCTCCCAAAAAATGGAGAAAGTTAACAAAACTAGAAAATTCTCCAATTTTCCACTTTGCTAAACAACAATGGCCTTCTAAGCTCAATTTTTACTCATTCTCTTGACGGTCTTCAACCAAGAAAACATGCATGTTCTTCATAACATTTTCTAAGAATCCTATGCAAGCTTTCTTCGAACATTATGCAAAGTTATGCTCTGAACCCTTTTTTAACCTTTCAAAGTTTCTTTTTTTTTTTTTTTTGAAATAAAAACCTTTCAAAGTTTCTTGTATACAAACTTTAAGGAAATACTTTTCCACCATTACCATCTGACAACATTTCTAAGCTTTAGATTGGATCTTTGTTGAGCTCCAAATTAAAAATTCATATTCTTAATCTTATTAGAGTTTAACTAGTATTTTCACCCGTGCGTTGCACGAAATGGATTTGTTATAATATGTGAATAATATTTAGATCGAAATACAATTCTGTAAATCGTAACATAAAATATTAAATTGTGTAATTGGAGAATTGAGTTTAGTCGATTGTGTTTTGTGATGTTATTATTGCTTGAATATGAACAAATAATTACCAATTAATAATAAACATGTAGATATACACATTTGGTGTTGATACATTAAACAATTTGCATATCAATGTTTAAGATTTGTATTAATTGGTCTAATTATCTCGTTGTGTAGCAATTCAATTATAGAAATTATATGTACGGAAGATATATTTTCTATATAGATATATAACAAATTTGTCATCTTTAATTTGTATAAAAAAAGAAGAAGAAAACATAATATAACTTTTTTGAATTACACATTATTGAAAACTTCTTTGTAGACGACATTGGTAGTAGTAAAAGAATTTTGTCCATACTCGTCTAGAGCTAAAACTTTCAGGCCATCAGGATGAGTTACTCGTGAAAAAGCCACGTACAACTGACCGTGATTAAAGACCGATTTTTTTAGCAATAACCCAACGTGAGTTAGTGTTTAACCCTGACTTTTGTTGATAGTCATTGCATATGCAAGCATCAACGGAAATTGTTTACGTTGGAACTTGAAGGGCAATCTCGTATCAGATGGGGTGAGAGACATTCGGGCAATAAGAACTTTGGTTCCTTGGTGTGTCCCATTAACTATTTTTGCTTCCACAATATGATCTGTCAATCTTGTGACAATGAGGCGCGTACCATTGCAAAGACCAAGAGAGTGATCTATGTTCTGCAATAACATAACAGGTGCACCAACCTTTAATGTCAAAGAATGATTGGGAAGCCTAGACAATCTCAGACTATTTAAAAATTCAGGAGTGTGTACTTGTGATAGATTTTCACCGTCTGATTTTGCCTGACACAAAGAGTCACAACTTAAATAAGTTCGACCTTCTGCAGTGTTCATGTTGCACATATATTGATTAATTTGATCAACCACATCTAAAGTCAGTGACAGGATGGCTCGGCCTTCTAGGTGCAACTCATCAATCATGCCATATCTCGCGCTTGGGAAGGTGCTTTCCACTATAGTTGCTATGGGATCGTGTCCACAGTTTAAGAAAAACATTGACGGAATATCAATCTCAAACAACCCATTGTTTACAACCCCTGTTATCCCATCTCCTATGTTTGTAATCCATTTTGAAAACCAATCAACCGTCTGCATATCTTCCTCTGAAGCTAAGCTCCGTAGTCTCAAGTTCTTCGTGAGCCTCAATACCTTGCAATTTGTCCAGAGGTATGAAGAATTAATAGTTTTTCGGAAAAATGGAATCATCTTGATCCGAAAAACTGATCACCGTTTCATTGTTTGCTTTCAGGATGTATTTGTGCTCGCATGTCTTAAACCTCATGCGAGATGTATGCACATTGAAATTCTGAACGTCATAAACCTCTTCCTTCCCTCAAAAGAGTACTGAATTTTTGAACATATTCTTTTGGAATTTGTAAATGGATGCAAATTCCTTATGAGAATCATTCAGTAATTAAAATTATTAAGTATATATTTAATAAAAGAGAAAATTTTATTGTTTAAATAATGTATAATGCAATACATACTTTATAGTCATAAAATAAGCACTCTAGGAGTTGGGTGGTTCAGTGGTGTGCATTGATATTCTTTAGAAAAATAATAACGCATTAAACGAAGGCATATGGATGTTTTTATTGTCCTAAGAGAAAGTTGGATCCAAAAAGAAGACTTGATTCCATACTTTATTGTTGAATAGGATGAAAATAGAATGACAATACAATGAA
Source organism: Ipomoea trifida (assembly GCA_003576665.1). Taxonomy (NCBI): domain Eukaryota; kingdom Viridiplantae; phylum Streptophyta; class Magnoliopsida; order Solanales; family Convolvulaceae; genus Ipomoea; species Ipomoea trifida. The sequence goes on from CP025657.1 coordinate 5,242,439, forward strand.
AAAATAAAATGTATGTAAATTGATCATGAGGTGTAGCATATATATATATATATATATATATATATATATATATATATATATATATATATATATATATATATATATATACCACTTTAGTAGGATATTACCATTTGAAATTTGGTTATAAATGGTTAGAAATTAAAATATAATAAACTTGAATATACTCCATTTTAATGTAATAAATTTGTATTTTATTATAGATTATTATAGATGGATTATTATAGATAGATTATAATACATATACGTGTATTAATGTATATAACCAAAATAATTATAATTATAAGTATATGAATAAAATGGAGTAAGATTGATCACGTTAGTAGAGTATTAGAATTACAGTTTGAATTTTGGTTATAAATGGTTAGAAACTAAAATATAATATTATTATAGATAGAGATTAATAACTATTAATTAATTAATTTTAATTAATACATATAATAAAATTACTCCGTAAGGACTGTAACATAATTTCAATCCCATCACCCTAATTAAGTTGACGTGATATCAGCATTAATATTATATTTACAAACAAATGGCAACAGGTTTGAATTTTTTACTTTTTTCATCATATATAATATATAATGTAAATTAAAAGCGTTGGAGTATAGGCTTTCTTATCAGGAATTTTTTTTTTTTTTTTTATTATCATTTGAATTTTGGTTATAAATGGTTAGAAATTAAAATACAATAAATTTGTATTTTATTATAGATGAATACATGTATGTGCATTATACTTAATGTAATTAATGTAATTAATAGATATTGTTCTATAATTTTCAATTCCAATGATCTCATTCTTGATTTAATTTTCAATTCCAATAATATCGCATATGAATAAAATGAAATAAGTTTGACCACGTTAGTAGGATATTATCATTTGAATTTTGGTTATAAATGGTCAGAAATTAAAATACAAAAAATTTGTATTTTATTATAGATTAATACATATATGTGCATTATACTTAATATAATTAATAGATATTATTATTATTATTCGGTTGTTTATAATAAAGTTTTATTTTATTGTAGATATAGATTAATAATTAATAATTAATTAATTAATTAATTTTAATTTTAATTAATACATATAATAAAATTACTTCGTAAGGACTGTAAAATAATTTCAATCCCATCACCCTAATTAAGTTGATGTGATATCAACATTAACATTATATTTACAAACAAATGGAAAGAGGTTTGAATTTTTTTTATTTTTATTTTATTACCATTTGAATTTTCATTATAAATGGTTAGAAATTAAAATACTATAAATTTGTATTTTATTAGGCTTCCTTATCAGGAATTCTTTTTTATTTTTCTTTTATTACTATTTGAATTTTGGTTATAAATGGTTAGAAATTAAAATACAATAAATTTGTACTTTATTATGGATGAATACATATATGTGCATTATACTTAATGTAATTAATGTAATTAATAGATATTGTTCTATAATTTTCAATTCCAATGATATCTCATTCTTGATTTAATTTTCAATTCAATAATATCGCATATTAATAAAATGGAATAAATTTGACCACGTTAGTAGGATATTATCATTTTAATTTTGGTTATAAATGGTCAGAAATTAAAATACAAAAAATTTGTATTTTATTATAGATTAATACATATATGTGCATTATACTTAATGTAATTAATAGATATTATTATTATTATTATTATTAGGTTGTTTATAATAAATTTTGTATTTTATTATAGATATAGATTATTAATTAATTAATAATTAATTAATTAATTTTAATTTTAATTAATACATATAATAAAATTACTCCATAAGGACCATAACATAATTTCAATCCCATCACCCTAATTAAGTTGACGTGATATCATCATTAACATTATATTTACAAACAAATGGCAAGAGGTTTGATTTTTTTTTATTTTTCTTTTATTACCATTTGAATTTTGGTTATAAATGGTTAATAATTAAATACAAAAAATCTGTATTTTATTAGGCTTCCTTATCAGGAATTCTTTTTTATTTTTCTATTATTACCATTTGAATTTTGGTTATAAATGGTTAGAAATTAAAATACAATAAATTTGTATTTTACTATAGATGAATACATATATGTGCATTATACTTAATGTAATTAATAGATATTGTTCTATAATTTTCAATTTCAATGATATCCCATTCTTGATTTAATTTTCAATTCCAATAATATCGCATATGAATAAAATGGAATAAGTTTGACCACGTTAGTCGGATATTATCATTTGAATTAGGTTGTTTATAATAAATTTGTATTTTATTATAGATATAGATTTATAATTAATAATTAATTTTAATTTTAATTAATACATATAATAAAATTAACCCGTAAGGACCGTAACATAATTTCAGTCCCATCACCCTAATTAAGTTGACGTGATATCAGCATTAACATTATATTTACAAACAAATGGCAAGAGGTTTGAAATTTTTTTTGTCATCATGTATAATGTAAATTAAAAGCGTTGGAGTAGAGGCTTCTTTATCAGGAATTCTTTTTTATTTTTCTTTTATTACCATTTGAATTTTAGTTATAAATGGTTAGAAATTATAAAATACAATAAATTTGTATTTTATTATAGATGAATACATATATGTGCATTATACAATTCATTTAGATAAATATTATCAAAAATTTTAATAATCAAAATCACATTTCTAGGTTTGAATAATTGGTTAATTAGTTGATCTTGGGGTGTGTTTGAAAGGGTGGAATTAGGAAATTGAGTGTTGGTTAATGTTGCTTGTATTAGAGTAGTAGAATATCTCGCCGAAGTTGCTAGGTAATTTTCATAGTCTGTTCGATTACTTCATGTTCTTATGACATTGGTAAATTTTGTATCTCATGTAGAATATGAATTCATTTAGATAAATATTACCTGAAATTGTAACAATCAAAACCACATTTCTAAGTTTGAATCATTGGTTAATAAGTTGATAATATGATATGGTTAAACAAATACGGAGTAGTTAATTGCCCAGAATTGAATTCATGGTCTGATCTATATGTTTTTTTTATTGAAAAGGTTGCAGATGTGATGCTGGTTGGTGCTTATCTGTTTGAAGACTCAGACGATCCAAGAAATTTCAAGAAAACAATTATTGTTAAATTGTAATGAACTCGACCATTGGATGTGCCATTGTAAGTGTCAAAATATGCATAAATATTAATATTATAGTAAAAAAATACCTCAAAATCATGGACCACACACTCTATGGAGTTTATTTTTTCGAAATCTCTTGTCTCGGGAAGATGAACGACACGGAGCACTCTAAACTTGATGATATTCCATATGAGCCTATGGTGAAGTTCACGACCAACAATCTCGGAGAAGTGAAGCCATTGCTATTCGGTGTAAATAAGAGAGTACAGGAATTCGATGGCTATTGACAATGCCAAGCAGAATGGTCTATTTATACTATTACATATATTACAAATATATATCACCAATTATATCACACCAATTATATCACCAATTATTCAATCACCAATTATATCACACCAATCATATTATATTACCTATTTATCATTTTACCATAATAATATTATAGGTGAATAAATATATATGGATAATTAATAGATTAATAAATTAATAAAATAATAAATAAATAAAATATGTGATTTTACCAAAATACCACTAACTTTGGGCGGGAAAGTTTGGGAGGAGGATATTGTTTTTATATATAGAATAGATTGTATACACTATTAATTTATTTAGAGATAAATTTGTAAAGTTTATGATTTGTCATCTTCAAATAATATAAACAACTTGGTCAGTTAAGTGATGTCGATTCCAATACCAAGTGCGGCTATAATAACTTAATGATAACCTTGATAACAAAACGTTTTGATTTTTTTGGTAACTTAATTATAACTAACTTAATAACTGAACGGTTTTGGTTCAGTATGGTTAAAAATTAAACCAAACAAAAAACCGTTCGATTTTTTTAAAATATATATAATAATTATATACAGTTAATTCATTTGAATCGTAGAATCTAAGCCCTCCGCATAGAGTAAATTTCATTTGAATCTAGCTCTGCATAAAGTGCAGTGTAATTAAAATAGCTGTGGTATGCAATGAGAAACCATGTGAAATTAACAACAAATTAAAACAAAGAGGTATCAGCATATGTATCCATAGATATGATAAATTTGATCTCTATTATCACTTGATAATATCTAGTTCAGTAGTCCATTCTAATTTAATAAATAAAGAGAGCATCTTCAAGGATTTATATGAAAAAAAATCTGAAAATAACCAACTAAATCAAGCAAACCAAAATTTAGACTCTAAAGCATTTAGCACAAGTACAAAAAGTATAAATATTTCAAATAAAGTCCTGGATTATGCATGAGAACAACTCTTCAACGGTTGGCCTTGGCAACTCTCTCAATCTCATCCTTCTTCTTAATTGCGTAACTGCAAGTAAAATGGGAAGAGATAATCAATCAGGGGATGCAGATTGAATAAAGTGCAAACATTATATATACAAGTGCATGTGCACTTGTTCATGGGAATGCATATTAACCATGCCTATCTGCATCTTTGCCCTGGCCTCTGCGGATAATAAGAGGCTAATGTTGTTTTGGTAGGTTTCTATTGTAGTCAAATCTTGAATATATTCACTTTTTTTTATCTATCGTTGCATTGAAAACAAAGAGGTTAACGCCTTGAAGATTTGAAGACATTGGATGAATTAGAAATATGAAGACAGCATTGATTTTAAATTTATGGTCTAGCACTGGGTAAAAGCAGATCGGATATAGTAATTCAACAGCTACAACGTAACCAGGTTAACACTCCCAAATGACAACATCAAAATATGGGGGTTCATTCATTAGAAATTTGAGGGAGGTTTAAATGTTAGAAAACATGGGTGCCATATCAACCACAAATTGAAAACATATGGCCAAACCAACTACTCTCTCTCCCATTTAACCTGTTTGTTATTCATTAGTCAAACCAACTCTTTCTTCTTTGCTTACTTTCTTTAGTATGCTTAAATTATTTTTAAATTTATATCTTTTGTGTTTAATAGTACTCTTAATGTAGTTTCTAAACATATAAATTCAGACACATAAAATGAGACAGAAATACTTGATAAAACATCATATATTACCTGTTGGAAGACCCCTTGGCAGCATTAATGAGTTCATCTGCAAGGCACTCAGCAATGGTCTTGATGTTCCTGAAAGCACTTTGGCGAGCACCACTTGTTATGAGGTAGATTGCTTGGTTCACACGACGGAGAGGAGATATATCAACAGCCTGACGTCTCACAACACCAGCAGAACCAATTCGAGTAGCATCTTCTCTTGGTCCACTGCATGAATATAGCAAAGGAACATACAAAAGGTTATGGATAGATAATTACCAAAGTAGCTCAAAAACAATAAATATACAAAATGGTTAAGGCAAAGATTAGGGTTCAATGAAGTATTCCAATCCTATCCCCAATAAAAAATATATGTACACTGCTAATTTTATCCATATTCCCTTTGTCAGCCACAACCATTATGCTTGCTTCATTTATGCGAGTCTAAAAATTGTGATCTTAGGAAGATCTTAAACAGTTATAATTGCATGCTAGTGATGCTACATATCAAAACAAACTTAAGTAAACATCATACAAGAGGAACCAAAAACAATATGAATAGATGCAATCATGACAAAACAAGAAAGGGAATTATTGAACAATATACACACAAAATAAAGAATGAAAAGACAACCTATTGATCACAGCATCAACAATCACTTGAATAGGATTTTGGTCGGTCAACAAATGAATGATTTCCATAGCATGCTTAACAATTCGAACTGCCATAAGCTTTTTCCCGTTGTTCCTTCCATGCATCATCAGTGAATTGACCAACCTCTCCACAACAGGGCACTGGGCCTTCCTGAACCTTTTGGCTTGGTACCGACCTGCAGTGTGTGGTGTGTAGGTAGGATGCTTGGCTGCGGTGGCAGTGATATAATCATCGACAGACAAGTCATTAACCTACATCAAAGACATTATTCCAACAAAACACATAAGGGGGCATTTATTAGGGTGAGATCGATAGCATCAAATTAGAAAGGCATCATGTCATGAACCAAATTAAAATTTAGCAGAATCAATTTCATATAATTGCAACAAACTAGTAATGCAAAAAAAAAAAATAGCAATGTAAATGTAGCATATTCCCCAAACAGTCATTCACTCATTCTCTCATGAACGCAAATGCAAAACAACTACCACTTCTATTAAAGATCTCACTGACTTGTACTGCATCTAAGTGGAACGGAACAAGGATAAATTCCTAATCCTTCTACATTGTTAGGCATCGTATCTAAATTGCTAAACCCCTAATAAACCTCGTTAATCTCCAATTACGTGACATTCCAAATAGATTAGTTACCCTCTCTATACAAAACAAAGGTAACACAACAAACAAATAAATACCGAAGAACATAAATTCCATTCTCTTTATCATCCGCATAACAAATAGCAGAAAAAAAATACTAAAAAATTGAAAGGAAAAGATGACGAGATTGAACCTGAACATCGTCGTAAGACCAACGGTTGAAGAGCAGGATATCACTGCGAACCTTCTCTTCTTGCGGATTCACACTGTGTACTGCTACCGGATTCGCACTGTGTACTTCTACTGCTCCTTCCATCTTTGCTTCACCGTCGCTATTGCTTTCTCGCACACTCCCTCTACCGGCAGCTGATATGCAGAAAACGGAGAGAGGAAACCCTCGCAAGCTCCAATTTTATACCTGACTTAAAACTAGGTCTCCACTCTCCAGTTTAAGGCCCATGATCCATATCTTTAGTGGGCTTCTCATAACTTTTGAAATTTAAAGTGTTAACCATCTTTTTGGAAATCCAGGATATTATTTTCAATTTTAAATATTTCAGTGTTTGGCCATACTTGTGTCATGTGACACCTTCTCATGAATCCTTATTCGTAAGATATGTCGGGTCGGATCACTATGCAAATGTAATATTTATACTAGCAAACGTAATACTAAATTAGAAATAAATGTTTGTTACTTATAAGGAAAAATATAATATTTTTGAGGATAAATATGATACTTTTATATTTTGATTTAAAGTATTACTTTTTTCATCAAAAGTATTACGGAGTATACTTTTCCTTATAAGTAATGTTGTACTTACAAAGGAAAATGTAATACTTTTGATGAAAAATATAATACTTTTACATCAAAATGTAACATTTTTTACGAAAAAAGTAATACTTTAATAAAAGAAACCGTAATACTTTTTTCTACATTTGCTAGTATAAGTATTACATTTCATCTTAACTCGACCCGTCTCACGCAAGTTTTTGCCTTAAGTGTTTGGTTAAAAAGTATCTATTTGACTTTTAAATTCTTATCTCACGCTCAGTCTCATTTTGAGTGGTGTCAAATTAAATGGGCGAGTTGACCTACCTTTTATTTAGTTATTATTTAAATTGAATTGGGTGAGTTCACTTAAAATATGGGTCTAATTAGGTGGTGCCAAATCATATAAATCTTGACTTGACTCGACTCGACTCGACTCATAACCTAAAACATTTAAATTTTTTTTCAAGTTCTTTAGTTTAGACTTATTACATTAATTAATGACGGATTAAAATATAATTGGGACTAGGCCAAATCAAATAATAAAATATTGCCCATAATTGATAATCCCAAAAAAAAAAACTAATTTTTTGTTCTTCAATTTCTTTAGTTTAGAGGTATTACATTTATGAATTCATGATTAAATATGATTTGGATTAGGCCAAACTAAACAATAAAAAAAATATTGGTCTACCTTATTCTCAAAAGAAAATATTGGTCTACCTAGTCTACATCCAAAAAAGAAAAATTAAAAAAATTTCTTCAATTGAAGTTTGACAACCTTGACAACAGGGTTAGAGACGACATAAGGATAACATAAGTCGATCATTCGATTAATTCGGCCACTCGACCAAACAAAACCCTAAAGCTTCATTAGCCTAATTGATAAGCCCTGGTTTGACTTTGTATACGCTCCACTTAGAATCTTCAAGAGCCGACCGGGTAACATCCCGACTTATGTCTGACACACCGAAACAATCAATAGTAAAGAATGAAAACGATGATCCTTAAACTAGTGAATCATATTGTCAAAAGGACACGAGGCATTGCGGAGTCTAGCTTCCACAACAACTACTTAATGATTAGTTATTAGCTCTTTGAGTTGATGCACCAGTATTAGAGGCTAACATAGCTCCCTTAGTGTAAGGAGCATGGTTGAGATCTACTACCTCGGTCGGCAAGATGGCGATTAGAGCCAAAATTTCCTCAGGCTCTAGAGAGTTGCGCAGGTTGACGTAAGGCTATGCGGGGACAGGCCTCAGGGCTAGTAGACCAAGGGATTGTATCTTCAAAAGAGTCGTCGAGGCCCATACCTACAATTATCAGCATGTCAATAAGACAAAAGGTGTTCCTACAAAGTAAGGACTGCCCTATTTGTAGCGACTATTGGTTGGCTTCCGCTTTCCTAACCTCATGTACCAACCCTAACGCTACTTCTTGGGCTGACCCCAGAGTCGGCATCCTTGGTCTAGCCTTTGAGTTTTATGGGCCTAAAATTATTTGGTCAAATCCAATATATCAATCAAGTATAATTAGAAGGATTAAAAAAAATGTGTGAAAGAATGTTAAAATATAAAATAAAGTAATAAACAGAATTATAAGATGATTTAAAATAAGAATAATTTGCTACCTAATTTTTCTGTGCATTGTCACTAACTTGGACCTAGTAGAATCCAGCTGTTTTTTTCTCTTTTCTATTGACTATTAAAGAAATAGCCATCATAAACTAAACTAATTTAATTCTCCCCTTTGAATGTGTCTCCTAATCATTATATATGCATATCCAAAAGTCTGCAACATGTATATATGTTTCTACTCAAGAACTAAATTATATTGTGTATGTTGATATATAATGTCAACATATAATTTTATAAAAAAGAATTTAAATATATAATATCAAATAGTAAAAATAATAATTATTATGAATAAATGGGTGATGACATTTTATAAATAAATAATAATTTTACTTTCATGTTTTACAAAATACCATTATAAATTTCTATTTTACAATAACCGATATTTTTATTATTTGAAATTGTATTGTAGAATTTTTCTAACTCTTGAAGCAAACGATATTATATTTAGTACCATAAATAAAAAAAAAATTAAATGCAAATCAAAGATTTCATTATTATTACTCCATATTATTATTGTTGTTGTTGTTATTGTTGTTGTTGTTGTTGTTGCTGCTGCATACGATATCCGATATTTTAGTAAAAAACCCTCTATATTTAAGCATTAATAACTTTTTGACTTAATGATTTTAAAACAGACTTTTAGACCTAGAATTTGAATTTCACTAATAATATTTATTCACCGGTATTATAATTATACTATGTGCTCGTGGTGTGTATAATAGTTGAAAAAGACTATGAAGTATTCACAATTTATTATTTGTATAAAAATTATCATAATGATAATGGTAATTCATAATACAAACTTTATAAATACGTAAACATTATAATACTGGTTACACATAACGTCTTGGCATCAAATGATATTTAGACACCTGGCATACATAAGTGTATGCTACACTTATGATGTCGGTTTACAAACAAATATCTAACCTCGTAATTTACGAACCATTGATTATAACAAATAGATTACTAATTATGCCAATGCACTCCAGCTGTCTTTGTTATTATTATTATTAATTTTTTTTGGTGTCTATAATGATAAAAAAAGTACTACATCGATTCCTATTTCTTACTCCCAATTTTTACTCTCTCTCACAAATTTTTTATGTAGATATTTTTCTTGAGATCCACATGATCGATGAAAATATCTAATCCTTGTTTACTACATCATGGAATAAAAGTGAGATAGTAAAATTTGGAAGTACATGTAGTAAAACTCATAATGATAATATTGTAAAATATGTCATTTTAGTTCTTAAGTTAGGTTTAAAGTATTATTTCAATCTAGTTATTCAACGTGAACATGTAAATTAAATATATTTTCTAGATGTTTACCTAAAATCTGGTTTTTGTCCCCCACGTTTAAAAACTATATAGGAATTAAAATCGTTGGAAAAAATACAGCAAAAAAAAAAGTGAATTGTTTTTAATGTTGATAGGGATATTGGGTATTGGTTGTTACTTATTGGGCTTGAGTTATTGGGCTGGGGTGAGATAGGTATGGGTGTTGGAGCAAGGTGGTCCAAGAATCGGAGGGAGGGCTGTCGGCGCAGTCGCCGATGGGCGCGCCGGCCACGCCGGACTAGCTCACCCACTGCGCAGCCACGCCGTGGCCTGGCACCCCCTCGCGGGGGATTGGTGCGGTGTATTGTGTGATAGTGGTGCAGGGTGTGGAGGCGTGAGCCACGTGACAGTGACGTAGGGCGTGGAGGTGTGGACCACATTGCAAGAAATGGCGGGGTGAGGTCGTGAGGCGTACACGTGGACGGCTTAGGGAAGGGGGGACTACTATAAATAAGGCGCCTGGCTCCTCATTAGGAGAGACCTGAACACTACAAGTACTATAGCCTAGTGGTCCATAGTTCTTACTTTTAATCCATCCTTTTAGCATAGTTGATCATAGGCCTATCACTTGGGCCTTAGTCTTTTTCGTGGGCTCCCTTTTCTTACGGGTCGCGAACTTGGATTTTTTCTGTTGGGCTCAGCACCCCCAATTTGTATTCTTTATGTCCGGTTTATGGTGGACCCAGTCCCCATAAAACAATCAAATGTTTATTATGCAAAATTGGATTTTTTATGTTGGGCTTAGCACCCCCAAGTTGTATTCTTTATGTCCGGTTTATGGTGGACCCAGTCCCCATAAAACAATCAAATTTTGTATTGTATGAGATCTTTTCTACAAAAGGACCCGTACACTATATTCATACTTTGATGGATGAGAGTTACACCTTTCAAGCTTTGGTATGGTTTGATTCTATCTTGGATGCATTCATAGCCTAACAAGCTCTTCATGGCCAAAAAATTTACAATGGATGTGTGTGGAGAATTAAACCAAGATGACACTTTGGAATGTCACACTCCTAATCATTCTAATCCAACTTTTCAAGAAGAACCAAGTATTCCAGAGTCCAAGGAATCATCAATAGCAACATTTCTTCTCCCAACCACTCATGATGAAAGCAACACTCAAGATTTCAACAACTTAGAGTCTCTTGAGGATTATCTTGAAACAGGACTTGTGACTACTACCTTAGACTTGAAACTCAACATTGGGTAGCAAGAGATATTTTTAGACGGTGCAAGTCAAAATGGGATGCCATTTATGTGTCATGATCAAGCTCAAGAACCATTTCAATCATTTGCTTTGCCAACTAGCTGCCATCCAAAGTTGCATAGATCGCTTCAACAAAGATGTGTTTATTCTATTCCTCTCTACACCTTGTCACCTTGAGGACAAGGTGTTTTTTGAAGGGGTGGTTTTTTGAAGGGGTGGAGAGTGATACGCATAAAAGGAAAGAAATAATTGGGACTTAATTAATGGAAAGAATCAATTATGGTGTGTAATTATTAGAAAGTGATTGATTATAGATTAGTAGGGAGATATTATATGTATATCCTAATATTGCCTTGTATAGTTAGTACTCCCTCCGTCCCATTTTATGTGTCTGGTTCGGTTAATGAGGTTTGAGGTTTGACTGAAGTTATTTTTAATTCAATTTTCATAATATTAAGTTTAGTATTAGTATACAAAATTTATATATTTAGAAACTACACAAAAAGTACTATTAAACACCAAAAAAAAATCAAATTTAAAAATAGTAAAGAAAATAAACAAAGAAGAAATAGTTGGTTTGAGTAATGAATAGTAAGTAGGATAGATAAAATGGGACTGAGAGAGTAAATTTTAGTAGGATAATATTATTGGTATTAGTACTTTAGTATAAATAGGTCCATTGTATATGAAAATTAGGAAGCAGAGAAATATATTGTTATTCTACTCGTTTAGCTGCTGTTCTTCTTGAAGCGGCCTTGCGCGCTCGAAGTGTGAAATTAGAGTTTGACGTGATTTGAATACGGTTAGGAGTTAGAAGTCTGCTCGAAAGGTTGCCTGTCCGTTACAGTTCTATCTATATATGGTCGTAAGAATAACCCAACCAAGTTCGTGGCTATATTATTGACTTGGGTAACCGCAAGGTTACAAGGTCAACTCCCAGATGGAGTAGTTGATTACCTTCTTGTGATCTTTTGCCGAATAGAGTCATAAGAAAATATTTACCCAATACACATCATCGGATAGTAATTGCGGTCTTCTCTCGTTACTAAAAAAAAACACTTTTCAAATTAAAACTGCACAACATACATAAGTACATAACTGTGTATTACACGGTAAATTCTCATTCAAATTAGATATTGAGTTTCTATTATATATTTTTTTAACTGGATTAACTTTGATAGGAACCAAAGATATTGTGACTACTCAAAGATGGAATGATTATACATATTGGTGAGTTGTTTTCACTTCCTTACAAGGTTGTTGGTTTAGTGGATCATCTTGCTTAGTGAAGCAAACGAGACACATGGCATGCAACGGACACCACTTTGCTCTATGTTGGACACGGTTTAATTTGTGCCCACATTAACCATTTTTGTTTTGGGATTATGGATTGTTATTGGTTATTCATAGATATTTTATGCAACAAAAAAAGAAAAAAATTCTTTATATTTTGATGATAGTAGATGTGTAATTATAGATAGTGTCAAGCAAACGTATTGTATGTCTCTCGTTTGATAGCAAAGCAATTAGGATGAATTGAACTCGACCGCACGAGCAGTAGTCAAGATGGGACTCCATATAATATATTATATTATATTATATTACATTATGTATACACACACCCTACTAATTCCCGCTCACTCTGAAAAGCAAGGGAGCTGACACAGGGAGAATTATTATCACTTGTAGAAATCAAACTCCGGATTCTCCCGAAATTCTTGCTCACAAAGAGAGCTCATCACTTGCCACTTGAGTACCCCATTGGGTTATATATATATATATATATATATATATATATATAATGATATTAGTTATAAGCACCCGTTATGCGCAATAAAAATGTTCAATATACAACAAGTGAGTAAAATCATATCTAATCTAAAAACATAATAAGTCTCAATCAAAGTTATATCCTTAATTTATGTTCATGTTTTTAGTGCTAACCATTTTATACATTGTGTTTTTAGAGTTGTACTATATAATTTTTTAGACAAAAGTACTCTTACCGTTATAACTTCCGTTATCTTTCCCATTAACTTTACTATGCACATGCATCCACCATACCTTTTCTTATAGAGTTAATACCACAAATGGTCCTCTGACTATTGGGGTAGTACTCCTTTTAGTCCCCGACTTTCAATTCGACCACAAATGGTCCTCTGACTTTTATTTTTGACCACAAATAGTCCTCTGTTAAAATTTCTGTTAAATAGGTGTTAAATCTAGGGGTAATATCGTCAAATTGATTAATATTATTATGATTACTTCTTTTTTATAATTATATGACCACATAATTAATTTCAAACATTAAGTTAATAAATATAAAAACAAAATGGACGTGACAAATTACATAAATGAAAAAATTAAATAAAAATTCATGATTAATGTCCGCAATTTAATTTGTAATTGATTAATTATATTAATTCAACGGTGGCGGCCTTCAGTTATGTCCCAAACAAAATGTTTGATTGATTAATGAAGAGTGAAAAATATTAATTGGCCATGCATGCACAACCATGAAAATAATGGAAGCAAGGTTTTTGAAAAAAAAAAATCCATTTTAATTTGTTGGTTAAATTAAATCAGATAGCTCTAATATTAAATCTTCATTTTGTACGCATAATTACGAGATATAAGGTGCATTATTTTTTATTTAGGAGTATTTATATTTGTTAATTGTTTCAATTATGCTTGTTGGTGAAAAATTCTAAACATTTTTATTTTATGACCATTATATATATCAATTTGACGATAATACCCCTAAATTTAACACCTATTTAACAGAAATTTTAATGGAGGACTATTTGTGGTCAAAAATGAAAGTCAGAGGACCATTTGTGGTCGAATTGAAAGTCAAGGACTAAAAGGAGTACTACCTCAATAGTCAGAGGACCATTTGTGGTATTAACTCTTTTCTTATATTCTTTAATGATAATAGATGATAATAGTATTTGTTGACATTATAAATTGGATTAATTAATAAATAATTTTTTTTTTCATTTAGATTTTAATTAGTAAGAATTTGTTAATTATTTTTTAAAATATAAATATTAGGCATATGTTTTTGGGCATAAAAAAGACTAGTAATCAAAATAAATGTTTTACTTCAAGAGACTTCAAGAGGTGGCATAAAAAAATGATAGACGTTCTACTTCTATGTCTTGACTCTGGGCTTGGAAAGTTCTTGACTGAAAAGGTTCATTAGGTGAAGGAAGAAGAGTTGGGTGTACAATTCGTGAGCGCAGTTGAGGCTTGCTAGAAGCATTCAGACTTTCTTTGTCGAAAATACATGCTCAATAGTTTGAACGATATGATGTACAATGTATACAACAAATATATCACAACTTAAGCGTTATGAGAAGCCTTGGATCACAAGTACATAAGTGAGGATGCCAGCATAAAGAAATTTGTAGCTGATCAATTCCTTGACTTTAAAATTGTGGACTTTAAAATTGTGGATTTCAAAACTGTTATAAATCAAGTTGAAGAAATACAATTGACCCTCAACAAGATCCATGACGAAGGCGTGGTGATAAGTGAAGCCTTCTAAGTGGCGTCTATAATCCATTTGTTGCCTCCAGTTTAGAAGAACTACTTCAAAAACTATCTTAAGCGTAGGCAAAGGAGATGAACTTGGAGCATTTGATCCTTCAGCTCAAAATTGAGGAGAGCAATAGGAAAAATGATGGGAAGGGTCCCGTCACAAGTGGCGCTAAGGCAAAGAGGCTGATGGCTACACCATTATATTTCTTTAGAGAATATTCCTAGTTGGAAAAAACCTATATCTCTAACTTGAATGCACTACGATAGTTAAGCCGCAATTGGAACGGTACAGAGTAATATGTATAATGGGAAGTCTAGACAATTTTAAATGCCGTTATTACTAATGACTTCCTAGTTTCTTATAAAAACATGTGGTTGGGTAGAATGAAATTTGCAGCTTCTGAAAATTCTGGTTTTCTCTCTACTCGATCTCTCGTTAATTCTAGAAAATCTTCTCCCAATAATCTCCGCTCAATTTCTAAAGTGTTCCTTTGTTCAAATTTGCCCAAAACAATATATGTTGAGGGATCAACTATACTGTTAGAATCCATTTTATTATGCAAAATTGACGCTACAATACTTCTAGTACCTTGAAAGGTAGCGAATCAATTTTAAAGAATGTGTATGACACATGACTTGAATTTTCTTTGAGATTGTTCAAAATGTGTGTACTTTCTATAAAGAATTTCCTACAATATCTCTACTATATATGGCACCTGTCGTACATAGTACAAATTTGCATTCAAGACTGGGTATAACGCGCTTTGCATTCTTAAATATACAAAACAATTTAGTCAAGAAAGGGATGTTTTGTACTATGTTATGTTGTAACATATATATATATATATTAGGTTGATCATAAGGCTGACAAGAGCACTTTATTGAAAAGTTGGTAAATTTCAAAGGATTTGATATTTGATAGCGATAATAACTAAGATAATATTTGACCAGCAAACACTACTATTAACACCACTGATGTTAGTTTAATATTGTGATCAATAAGGTTTAATTAAGAAGTAAATTATTATTATTTGTTTCGTGTAGATGGATAATAAATTGATCTATAAGAAAAAATAATATCACAATCTAAGTGATTAGCTAGTATTACACTATTATATTACGGCATAGATCAGATTTAATAAAAGCACTTGGGAAGGAGTGACCCAGTGAGTAGAAATGATTTTTATTCTAAGATGGTTACGAATTTGATTCTTCGTAATGTATATTCTCGAATAATTGTTGTGAATTTACTTTACTACCAAAAAAAAAACAAAAAAGTAATATGAAAAGACAAAATCTCATATAGGACCGTCTCATGAATCCAAATATTTCAAACGGGACAATTTTTTTCATAAGTATTACAGTTTCTCTCATAAATAGTATAGTTTCCCTCATAAATAACTCTTCAAGCTCTAAATATTACATTTTGATTTTAAAATATCACATTTTTCCTCCAAAATATTACAGTTTGCCTAATGAGTATTACACTTTCCATTATAAGCAATAATCAACTTATTCATTAATAATATTACACTTCTTTTTCATAAGTATTACACTTTCCCTCATAGGTAATAGTCAATTAAATTAAATTATCACAGATTAGCATTACACTTCTCCTCAAAAGTAACTCTTCAACCCTAATAAATAACATTTTGATTTAATGGTATTACATCATATTTTTTAATAAAAAGTATCACATTTCACCTATAAGTAAAAATCAATTTATCTTTGATTAGTATTACATTTTCAATTAAAAATATTATATTTCTAGGTAAACTCGACCCGTCTCCTGAACATGTAATATTTTTAATAAAAAATGTTTCTTATAGAACTTTGAACACGTACTTCGTCTTACATTTATGTCAATTCAAGAATCAACAATATACTAGGTTTTTTTTTTTTTTTTTTTTTTTTTTTTTTTTTTTTTTTAAATTCTTTTGCAGTTATCAAGATACTTACTGGGAGTATGTGAGTAGAGTAAGTATATTTTCTGAATTAAGAAGCAAGATTTAAGTGTTATTGTCAGAAACCCTACAGTTATGGGTTGAAATGGTGGAAGTTAATTATCCTTTTCAAAAATAGTTTTTTTTTTTTAAGAAAATGTGAAACAAAAATTGACGGACGTGCTCGTTCTCTAATGGTTGCTGCAAGACTGTAACGCAACACTGGTAAAGGTGTATTCCTTCCTGGTCTCCAAAACATTAATCTTAAATTCACTTATATTTATTATTATGTTTTTTTTGTCCCTTAAATAATTTTGAAACTACTAGGAAGCTTATAGTTAATGATTCTGAACACGTTATAATCATTCTTCCTAGGACTTTGATTGATTCTACTACACCTGCATCTCTGATCTCTCCCTATATATATATGTGCATGTATAATCCACATTTTGCTTAATAAGCACTACTTAAGTAGCATTTATTTGTGTTATAATTTATAAACTATATACTATATGGAACCAAACACTTATAATGTGACAAATGTTGTTAGGGGCGTCCCGTCGCATTACCGGGGCGTGAGGAAGCGGAAGTGGGGGAAATGGGTGTCGGAGATTCGCGAGACGGGGAAGAAAACCAGGATTTGGCTAGGGAGTTTCGAGACGGCTGAAATGGCGGCGGTGGCTTATGATACGGCGGCGTTTTATTTACGTGGCACGTCGGCGCGGCTAAATTTCCCGCAGTGGGCCCGGGCCCTCCCCCGGCCGAGGACCTCCGGCGCCGACGACATTCGCGCGGCGGCGCGCGAGGCGGCGATGTTGCTTAAGGGGGCGATGACGGAGGACGCGCCGCCGCCGCCGCGGGCGGGAAGTTCTAGTAGTGCTAGTAACGTGGCGGCGGCGGCGGCGCCGGTGAATGTGGGGTTGTCGGAGAGCGAAATCAAGGCAATTAATGACTCCCCGTTGGATTCGTCGGAAATGTGGTCGGAGATGGCGGCGGGGTTTCATGTTATGGGAGATGATCAATCCATGGGTTTTCCTAGTAGTGAGTATGAGGGGACTAACTATGAAGATGAAATAGATGATTCTCTTTGGGATCTTTAGATTATCAGTTGAAAGGTTTTGTTAAGTGAAATGGGTTTACTATGCCACTTGCAGATCGTGTAGTTGACATTTAGCTGTCACTACCATTTGCTTTTAGAGAGTCAACTTATTTGTATTACACTTATGCATGCTTCATTGTATGATACAAAAATATCTGTTTTACTTAATTATTCCGTTGTAATTCCAGTGCAGGTTTAATCTGATAGTTATTCATGATCTAAACTTAATGGTAGATTGTGAGGAAAGACACAGTATAACCCTGATAAACACAGTGTAGGAGTTACATCTAATGTGGTGTGCTCCTAACTAACATGGTTGGCGTGGTGGTTCAACACCTTGTCCCTTAAGCATGAGGTTAGTGCCCTACCACTTAGTGTGCTGACCGTTGGGACGAGGGTTAGTCCTCTGGCTGCCGACCGGAAAAAAAAATATGGTGTGCTCCTTGTGACAGTAATTTAAACCTTTCACTATCCTGTTGGGTCATCGGGGTGTATGCACCTTGGGAGCTAAGAAATTTCACCTTTTGTAGGCAAGTTTTTAAATTCTTAATCTGGGGATTTGGCCCCTAAAATAGTGAATTAATACCAGATTTAGTCACTGGACTATTAATATTTCATCACTTTGGTCATCGACTTTCAAACTTACTCAATTCCATCCACAATACAATTCTTACCTAAAATAGTTATTTGTCCAAACCAAAATAGTTGGTTAACAATTGCATAGTTGGGATGAAATTGAGCAAGTTTGAAAGTCGATGACCAAAGTAGTGAAATCCTAATATATAGTCGAGAGACAAAATCGGGTATTAACTCCTAAAATTGTTAATGAAACTCTTACATCAATAACGAATTGGAAATTTATTACATCATAAAAAAGTTAAGAAGCTAAGTACATTTTTACTACAAATAAGTAATTATATTAAGCCATACATGACCACAACTGAGTAATTAAATTTAAGTCGATCACAATTAAGAAATTAAAAGTTTGAGTTTTTAATAATAGAATTTGGTGATCATCCCCATTTTATTTATATTGGGGCTAAAAGTATGATTTCTAATCACCAAATAAAGCAAAGCATGCATGTGACAATATAATAGTAAAACTATTATTTCCAGTATGATTGCAAGTTAGTCCCATTATTTGGCAAATGTTTTTGGTAGGGAACCTCGAAGCCAGTAGCACAATGTGGAAGTGTGGTTTTATATGATGCTTGCAAAAAGAGTGCAATCAAACTTAATTCTACTTTTTTTAATTAGGTAGCTAGACCACTGCAATTTACACTATATATCAATAATAACGTATCAAATACTTTTTAAGAAAGTGTCAAATTTATCTCTTTTTTTTTTTAATTTTTTTTTTAAAAAAATACTATTGACTCTGTTACACTTGAGGCTTGAACCCACCCCTCCATGTAGGGTGCAACCGGGTGCCAATAGACCACAAGATTTTTGGCTGTCAAATTTATCTCTAAGTTAAGTAAATATAGTGAAATTGAATTTCTTAACATTTTTTTTCAATGAATTGAATCCCCTTAAACAATATGATAAAATGGTGCAATTGAGTCCTAATATTACTTATTAGATAGATTAAAATTGTTTTGACGTTGACTAACATTCTACACATGCTTCTTTTCAATAATTTGGCAGATATAATGGAGAATTTCAAACAAATTAAAAAAAGTGTCAAATAAAGACAATCGTTTATGTTGGGAGGAGGCAATTGGAGGGTTAAATTAGGTCCAACATTCTCACATCTAAACAGAGTGTTAAATACTTGCAATAAGAAATAAAGTTGCACATTCACTATTAGCCATAACTTTTGGTGGGATGATAAGTATTCGATCCTAACAATTGGTAATGGTATCAAAGCAGGTCACGAGTAACTATATAGTTGTGCTATTAGCTAGGCATTATGCCATCAAAGCTAAATACTATTGTTAACCGTTATTAGCGATAACTTTAATTTGGGCATAATAATAAGAACAACTATATGATGACTAACTTAAGAAAAATCTTTAATTTTTTGAATAAGTCTAGATATGGAATCTATGTCAAAAGTGACCAATAACAAGAAGGTTAAGATCTAGACCGTTTTAGAACCATCATGGTTGTTCTAATTCATTTGCCAAGATATCAAAAAAATTAGTACACATGAAAACTTAGTCAGCAATAAAATATTAACATTAGAATTTAATTATACCATTTTACCACTTTATTGAAGAGTTCATTGGAGATTTAACCAAAAAAAAAAAAAACTAATTACACATTAATTTGATAATTTCTTTAACATTCTCACATTTATCTTGAGGCATCTGGCTAATCTCGGTAACAAACATATATACATTATGGAATCAATAATATATTGATGTTGGCTCATATATACACATTATTAAGTATATATGTTGGATTGGGTAGTGGTGGGGACACGGATTAATGGTAGTAATGAACATTGGCAATTGTGTGGTCAAATATTGAGTGACCAATTTAGTTCTATCCACCTTCACTACATGCGTGCTACCATCTTTTTATTAGTGGTTTCCACAGTTAAGCAACAATCACACCACAAAATGCACGCTTTCTATTTCTAATTCCTCCTCAATAGTTGGGGTGTTAGATATCCCAAGATTTGTAATTATTTAATGGACTGCTCTAGAATGAGACTGATATGATGAAATAATAATATGTATAGAATAGGTTGGTAGGTTGATTCAATGGTAGAGGCTGTGAAGCCATGAAGCTTTGGAGAGCAGGATTTGGAACCTACGTAGTCGGCGGTGGAGTTAGAAATTTCATTTAATGGTTGGGGGCTAAAATGTACAGTAATTCGTAACACTATAAAAAGTAAGGCGAAGGAATCTCATGGATCGATGATTACAAGATTAGGTTTTTCAATTCAGTTGGGTTGTCAACATATATAGCATCAACCAGGGGTGAATTCAAAGGGGAGGGAGCGAGGGAGGGGGGAATGGGGGCACTTGTAGTACTCCGCCTGTTTCATTTTATGTGTTTGGTTCGGTTAACGAGACTAGACTGTACTGAAGTTATTATTTTTAATTTAATTTTTCACAATATTAAGTTTATTATTACTGTATAAAGTGTATATATTTATAAACTACACTACATGTACTATTAAACATGAAAAATTAAATTTTAAAATAATTTTAAAATATTAAAGAAAAATTAGTTGGTTTGACTAATAAATAATAAACAACACAAACAAAACGGGACAAAGAGAAATAGAGAATAGTAACTTCTATATAAAAAATGAAATGTATGTATATAGAATTACTAAACGTTTAATTAGTACCTTAATTTAATTTGTTGTTCCTCAAAATTTAATATCAATGGTCTTTTGATCAAGCTCCACCAACAACACTTAAAGTTGAAAATTTACCCCACTCAAGTATATTTTGGCTCTGCCCTTGACTTTCCCGTAATTTATAATAAACATTATTGTATTGTAATTTATAATGAATTTTGTATTTCACCATATTATATGTGCTTGATTTTTTATCATAGATAATTTTGAATTTATTTGAACTTCACCTCCACTCAGAAAATTTTTTTGAATCCGTCCCGGCATCAACTATGATATATATATATATATATATATATATATATATATATATATATATATATATATATATATATATATATATAGGGGTGCACTCTCGTGAGAACTCTCGCCCAGGTAGGAAATGAGAACGCTTCACAGTCGTCCACGTGTCCAGATCAACGAATCAGATGCAATTTTAAAAAAATGACGCGGTGGCATTTTCGTAAATAACTGGAACTTTGGTGCACCTAGTTTCACTTACAAGTGCACCTAGTTTCACTTAAAAGTGCACCTAGTTTTACTTACAAGTGCACCTATTTTCGCACATATTTTAACTTACAAGTGCAAGTAATTTACCTTATTAATATTCATGCACCTATTTTCGCAAATACTTTCACTTACAAATGCAAGTAATTTACCTTGTTAATATTCATGTACCTGGGTGCAACCTAGGTGCACCTAGTTATAACATAGGTGCACCTAGTTATAACATAGGTTGCACCTAGTTATAACATTAGGTGCACTTAGTATTGGCTCACTGTACAATTCACTTGCACCTGTAATACATTTTACTTGCATCTGCAATACATTTTTCTTGCACTTGTGCAAGTAATTTACTTTGTTAACATTCATGCACCTAGTTGCAACCTATGTGCACCTAGTTATAGCAATAGGTGCACCTAGTTATAACATTAGGTGCACTTAGTATTGATGCTCATTGTATAATTTACTTGCACTTATAATACATTTTACTTGCACGTGTGCACCTATTTTCACCTGCAGGTGCAAGTAATTTACCTTGTTAACATTTATGCACCTGGGTACACCTATGTGCACCTAGTTATAACATGAAGTGCACCTAGTTATAGCGTTAGTTGCAACTACATTCCGGACACGTGGCGCGCTGTGATTCGTTCTCAGTTCTCTCCTGGGCGCCCAGTTCTCACCTGAACGCAATCCTATATATATATATATATATATATAGTTAATTCGACCAGATGTCCCTTGTCTTTGGACTTTGGTGAAAATTCTAAATTTAGTCTCGGGCCATCGTTTTTTTCATTTAACATCCATACTATTATTTTTTAGACACGTTTAGTCATTCTTATAACTTTTCCCTTTTTTAGTGAGGGCATTTTTGTCTTTTTATATTTTTCTATTGTTATTTTTTTAGTTTCAACCGGTTTAATTAATTTAGGAATTTAGGCAACTCTAATTTTTAGTAACCATATCTTTCAACCCGTTTTAAGTAAAGTTATAAATCAATTAAACCGGTTAAAACTAGAAAAATAACAATATATATATATATATATATATATATATATATATATATATATATATATATATATATATATATATATAAAGAGACAAAAATATCCTTATTACAAATAAGAAAAGTCATGAGAATGACTAAAAGTGTAAAAAAAAAATTAATAGTCTGAGATGTTAAATGGAAAAAACGATAATTTGGGACTAAATTTGGAATTGCTACCACAAGGAACTCCTGGTTGAATTATATATATTTAGTTGTGATATAATTAACTTTGTTATTTTTGTTTTTAATTAATTATTTGTAATTGATTATGGATTGCTAAAATTTATTTTCTGCCTTAAGCACAAATTTAATTTCTTCACAAAACAATTATTTTTCCTATTGCCTGAGTTTGCCGGAGAATCACTGGATTTGTTTTGGCCAGTGTTTTGGGTTCTGGTCATTGTCCATTTGCCGGCAACCGCTGTTGACGGCGGAGAGACGACGAAAGTTTATCACAAACAAAAATTTTCCGTTGTTTTTCCCTCGTCAATGAAGTCGCTGCTCCTCAAGCTTCAAGCGGCACTGTTAGTTAGTTCCCAAGGCAGTTAAGGCTTTGGTTAAGATGAAGAGGATAATGGAGGATTACTTATTTGGGTTGGGTCTGGCCGACCCTTATTTATAAAAAATTCTTTTTAAATATTGGGCCTGTTTGTTTCAGTCTTCCTCTCTCATGCAAATTATTAGGTGGGTCATGGTTCACCTACCACCCAATAGAGGTAGGTGTCTACAATCCAACGAGGGAATTAGTTACTGTATTTTACGGTGAAAACCTTGAGCTATATTCAAAAAAGTATTGTATTTTATTTATAGAGTATGAATTAATAATATGCATAAGCTGAGCGTGTTATGTACATATGTTTATTCTTAAAATTATTTTACTGTTATAATTATGTCTTTTAAAAAATCGATGATTTAGTGTCTTTTAGGGATGATTTAACACCTTTAAGGATGTATTTAATCTATTATTACTTTTCTGTCATTACTATTTATTAGTGCATTTTAAAAGGTTCTTAAAACATATAAAGTACATAAAAAGGATAGTTCAATTCACATCAATTAATGCCTTACCCATAGGTGAACCTACATTTGTATAGATCCCTCAAAATAGTTGTACATTAAATGTGAGAATACATGAACGACCAAAGAAGTTTAATTTTTTGGGGAGGAATACTAGTTTTATGACCTTTGCTTAAACACTATGATGCTACTAGTATTCTTGGAGATGCTACTATATCTAAGCACTTGGTACTTAACTAGGCTTCGCCCCGATCAACTTTTCTGGGGTATACCTACCTTTACCAATGTGGTAATGATTTGGTCAGTTAAAGAGTAGTCACGACATCTTTAATTCATGGGCATTGTATTGATCGAATTTCAATCACATAAAGTTTAGACAAGAATATAATCTTGTAATGAGTTAATTCCATTTTTGGTAATAGATTTATAGGTGACATTCCACTTTTAGTATTTTTTTTTTTTTAAACATCCACTTTTGATCCTAGTATTATTGTGGCATGACCATTTTTGGTCCTCCATCAACAAAACAATTTAAATTTCATCAAATACAAGAGCATTTCAGTATTCAATTTTGATTTTGTTTCAAAAAAATAAACATAAAAAATATAGCGGGTCAATCTACTTTGTATAATAAGGATCAGAATGTCATTGTATTTAACGACATTTCAATGATTTTCTTGACGGAGGACCAAAAATGGTCATGCCACAATAATACTAGGACCAAAAGTGGATGTTTTGAAAAAAAGGACTAAAAGTGGAATGTCACCTATAAATCTAGGACCAAAAATAGAATTAACTCATCTTGTAATTAACTCTACAAGATATGGCAAAATTTAGACCACATAAAATCTTTTTATATTTTTAAGATTAATTAGGATGAAATATTGAACTATGATAATAATTTGCTCATAGGATCTTGTTACGTTTGAGTTGTGAATATTTTGGAATTGAACTCAAGTTTGACATTTTAAAATAATTATTTATAAATTTACCTACAAAGAAAATGATAGGATTATCCTAGCTAGAATGTCGAGATGTGTTTAGTCGATCAACTTAGTTGGTCATGCGTGCAAGTAACTGTTCTAGTACTACTTGTTGGTCTGAGGCCAACAAAAATTCTAAAAGGGGAAAAGTGGGGGTTGTTGAATAGACTTTTTAAAATTTTTTGAAAATAATACAATTGAGAATTTTTGCAACGGAAGGCTTAAATTTGCCAAAATTGTTTTTATGTTATTTGTACACATTTCGATAATAAACATTATGTATAAAAACAATGTATCATATACATGATCTACACAATTATGTGGACCATTGTCCACCTAATAAGCATTCACGATTGATACCCTCCTAGTTGCAACACCCTTAGCTTTTACACAAATGCATGTACTGATAAAAAATCTTCTCAAATTGACCAATTAAATTATTCTCTTTCTTACCATATATAAATTTTGCCCAACATTTTAAAATTATTATTAAAATATTACAAAATAAAATCTTTTAATCCATTATCATATCCATTCAAGAATGAGGTTGGGGCTCAACATTTTGTCCCTTAAGCATGAGGTTGGGGGTTCGATTCCACCCATGTGAATGGAGCAAATCATTTGGTCAGTCCCTTACCACTTAGTGTACTGACCGTTGTGACGGAGGATTAGTCTTCTGACTATCGGCTGGAGGGATAAAAAAAATTATCCATTCAAGAATTAAACAATAATAATCAATCCTTGAAACGCACTAATTAATCATTTCATGTATGCCATTGTTAAGGACAAATAAATAAGCAAAAAGACAGGAGGTAATTAAGTAGGAGCGGTCACTTTAGGTAGCTAGGGTGTATAGGTTGCACCCACACTAATATACATGCATGCATGGCATAGGAATCACGTGAGAACAGCCTAAAGGTGGCCATCCCATGTTGACACTAGCACCCTCACACTTGTCCTTCTTCATCATCTACTTCACGTGAATACTAGCTGATCCGATAAGCTAGCGCAGCCATTTTCTTTGTTTTCTTGGCCCATTGAGGGGGACCTCTACCCCTATATATCTACCTAGCTATATTCATAAAACATAGGCAAAGGGGCTTCTTTATAGGGAAGAATTCTGGTATAACTCGAGTTCGATTCCTACGAGTGACAATTCTCTTTGGGCCAGCTCTCGTGTCTCTCAAAGCGAGTAGGGATTAATCGAATGGACATGAATAGTGAAAGAAAAGACCCAGAACACGTCGTGGGTTTACACAAAAAAAAAAAAAGTCAATTTCATATCTCCTTATTGAATCATGACTCTGTGAGTGCAAGCAAAATTTTTTTAAAATTGATCATCAACTAGTTGAGCTCAAGAGCATACAAAACTTTATTCTTATTTGTCATATATCAATGACAATTTTTTCCAATAATTAGTATTTCAAATGCAATTGTAGTTTCTTTCCTTTTATTTTCCTCCAAATTATCCAACCTTTGCTCCATTAGTATAAATCTTGGGTGAACAACAAGGTGGGAAAAGCTTAATTTGAATATATATGATGAAATTTGGCCTCAAAAAACGATGACTAAAAGAAACCCATGGTGAAACTTTGTTAAGACTCTTTAATTTAGACAATCTCAATTACTTTAATTCACAATCCAACATATATAAAAAAATAACCAATACTAATTACATATTTTTGGTGGAAACCCACGAAGCGTTCTGAATCTTTTTCTGTTCGTTTAACGGTTCGGGTCCACCCGATTAATCTCTGCTCGCTACTGAGAGGCACAAGAATTAAGATTAAAGAATGATGGCTTTTGTCTTATTAAAATAATTTTATTTAGAGTTTTGTTTAACAATAATTTAATTGTGTTTTTACTCATAGTAAAAACAATGAAATTGTGTATAAAAATATCAATAGGGATAAGAGTTGTAGGATTGCCGAGTCTAAGATCATAATCCAATGCTCAATCATTTTTCTGATATTTTTGCTCCCCCTAGGGAACAAGATTTTTAAAAATATTTAAAATTCTAAGGACATGAGATTCAAACATTATATATATAACCTTTTAAGCATACTATGTTTGATGTGTACATAAATCAAAATACACTACTCTATGATTCTACTAATCATAAAGTGTCATATATATGAATTGAAGCTCCCGACATGTGGCCCAATGCATGTCGGCTTAAATTCATTGAAGTTGTTGCAACCAAGAACTTGATATGGACAGTTATGTAGGTGTTACATATATATCATATCTATATATATTACAGCGCACATTAACACCCAACAACGAGACATTCTTTAATGTGAAACGTACATGCCAGTTACGTACGTTATATCAGTAGTCTAGATTATCACAATAAAGATAAATTTTATAGAGTTGAATGAAATAGGTTAGTTTAGGGATTCAATTATAATTTTTTTTAGGTTCACTGATTTAATTGTATTATCATGTGCAGTTTGATAGTCTATTTGACAATATAAAAAGGAAATTATATTATTATATTATTCATTCTTTTTTATTGTCGTATATTATTTTTGGACATCATCGTGATATATGACATCATACGAACTTCAATATATGATGTTGAAAAAATTACATCTGATCTATTATTATAAATAAATAAAATAATGATAATATAATATGAATTGTTAGGCGGAAGTATAAAATGTCAAATTTAGCATTCTACCATGAAATATAGCGTTGTTGTTATATATACAAATATACAGAAATAAAATTGTGCATTCACAACTAGCTAATTATACTTATTGGCGTAATTATAAGTGTGAAATTGATACGATCTCGGCAAATAAGGGAACATC
This sequence comes from Ipomoea trifida, assembly GCA_003576665.1. Taxonomy (NCBI): domain Eukaryota; kingdom Viridiplantae; phylum Streptophyta; class Magnoliopsida; order Solanales; family Convolvulaceae; genus Ipomoea; species Ipomoea trifida. The sequence continues at coordinate 5,270,060 of CP025657.1, forward strand.
CCCTTTATCTTAGTGTGTATGGCTAGTACTGATCATAGTGCACGTACGTCGTATATTAAATACTATATGCCGCAGGACTGTATGAATCTAACTAATTTTGATAAACTATAACTTAATATATATCGCATTCTTTACCTCTGGTTCATGAAAATTGAAGTTGAACTATGAAATTTGTTTGGTACATATCAATATATATCATATTCTTTATATCTCATTCAAGAAAACTAAATGTAAACCATGAGATTTCTTTTTACACATACAAATATATCATATTATTTATATCTAAACCGCAAAAGTTGAGTCCGGACCATGAGAATTATGCCCGTTATTGGTCCCTATAGAATTTGTAGCAGTACCAAATTATTGTTAAAAGACACACGTGAGGGAAGGAAAATGCGAAAAGAAAACTCATTGGAAGTCACTGTTGATTGCCCCATTCTTTAATTTGACATGGACAAAAGTGATTGCCCAACTTATATCTTTTTGCACATAATAATAATTTAATTATATGAGGCGATTGCCACGTGGCGTGGCTGGATTACGTTGGGAAATAATAAAGAATTTATTTAAGGCGTTGTTTAATTAATTAAACATTCCAAAAATATATATAATATATATACTACGGCTCTCAATTTTTTAATCTTATTTTATTTTAGTTTGGAAAAATGTTGGTATGGGTATACGTAGGTGTGACTAATTAATATATATGGGTATATGTCAAGCTAAAATAGCTCCTTTTAATCATTATTTAGGGCAATATTTTTTGGAAACCTATACCTGAACCATGTGTCTTTAGAAATTGAATCTTAAACTAGTTTTACAATCTGATTTTAACTCAAGAATGATATATGCAAGAGCTGTTTAGCTTTCTAGTGTGATTTGCAAGCTATTACACAAGTGTAATTTTAATCGATGCACAATCACGAATAGTGATTAGCTGATAGTGGATTTTTCTTGTTAATTACCAAAAAAGAAAATGAGGCATAAGGTTAATTACCAAATCCGATCCAAAAACTCATTTCAACAATGAATTTTAATAACGATTCGAGGTTTTTCTTTAAATAAAAATGTTGAGTGTATACTAGCTAGCATTATCAACCGCAATATTTATTTTCACATTAATTAATTAATCATTCATGTAAAGAAATGTTGAAAACACACACAAATTAAATCAAAGTTGAAGAAGCAAACAAGATTAATGTTATTTGTAATTCACAATACCATAAATTATATATGTATAAACCCTAGCTAGAACTCAAACTAGAACAAACGGAATTGGCAAGATCATCATACTTGAAACACCCAAAAAAAAAAAAAAAATCAAAACATGAAACTACATAAACCAACTTCAATTCACCATTTACCTAAGACGACAAAGACAAACCCATGCATGTTGATCATGAACAGCAGCAAACACACCATTATTAACACATACACTGCATGCACCCCCAAACTTCAAACGGAACCTCAGATCAGGTAGGCAGGTAGGTAGGTAAGTAGTTAGCCATCTCGGACCTGGAAAAGGTTAGGGTTTTTAACGACGATGTCGTACATGTAGATGGAGTTGAACTTGTTGTAGTCCCTGGGGAGGGAGATTAGGTCAATGGAGGATTGCTTGTGGAACTGGAAGAGATCAGGGTCGCCACTATAATACCTCTCCCACCCCAACCCCGTCAGAATTTGCTCCAGACACCGGTACGAGGTTACCACCTGCCCTGTCGGCAAGTACACCAAACACTTCTTCCGGGACGCGGCGCCATGTTCCGCCGCCGGGTTTTCAACCAACCGGTAAACACCGTTCTTGAACACCCACACACCTGACATTATTTTCACTTCACTTAATGAAACAATACTACGTATATATATTCAAAATTCAAGAATGTTTTTTTTTTTTTTTTTGTAGTATATATGTTGTGTTTTTTTATGCAATGTGGAGTTGATTTTGGGTTTGGTGTGAAGGGAAGGAGGGAGGGATTGGGGGGTATTTATGAGTTGGGAGGGCAGATAAAACAAGGGAAAAATACTCTTTGAAGTGGGATGAAAAAGATGGGTGATGATAGGCTTGTTTAGCTTTAGTGTATGTAGAATCTACACCTTGTGGGATCCCCTTGCTTAAAATATGAAAGTACATGGATTCGATGCTCTCTCTCTGGGTATGATTTAGGGCACACGTACTGTCCAGCCATTTAAGAGAAATATACATTTCAAATTCGACTTAATTAGTTTCATCCTACAAAATACAGACCGACTATAATACAGTTGTGGAGTAACATGTCAATAATAATAATAATAATTAGGTAGAAATCAAAGAAATTTTAAATTATGGCATATTTTACAATGTATTACACTTTTATTATAAGTAACAATCACTTTATTCCTTATTAGTATTACATTTTCTAGTATAAGTATTACATTTCCATCTTGGCCCGACCTATCATCACATGGATAAAGTTATATGAGACGTTTTCACAGAAGAGTTACTCTTATTTTTATAGTGAAATTTAAATAAGGACAAATTTTTTCGTTAAAGCTTCACTTACATTACAACTCTGTACGTAACGTACACGAGGTATGATTCATCAAAAAGTTTATGGTTAAGCGTTATTTTAAATTTATAATTTTAAACGAGAGTCCATAAATTCATTGTCTAATTAATAATGTAACGCGTTTTAGTAGTTCTTTTTTGAATACTGTCAACAGTATTCAAAAAAGAACTACTAAAACGTTACATTATTAATTAGACACTCAATTTATGGACTCTCGTTTAAAATTATAAATTTAAAATAACGCCTAACCATAAACAGTATTCAAAAAAGAACTACTAAAACGTTACATTATTAATTAGACACTGAATTTATGGACTCTCGTTTAAAATTATAAATTTAAAATAACGCTTAACCATAAACAGTATTCAAAAAAGAACTACTAAAACGTTACATTATTAATTAGACACTGAATTTATGGACTCTCGTTTAAAATTATAAATTTAAAATAACGCTTAACCATAAACTTTTTGACGAATCATACCTCGTGTACGTTACGTACATAATTGTAATGTAAGTGAAGCTTTAACGAAAAAATTATGGACTCTCGTTTAAAATTATAAATTTAAAATAACGCTTAACCATAAACTTTTTGACGAATCATACCTTGTGTACGTTACGTACATAATTGTAATGTAAGTGATGCTTTAACGAAATTTTTTTTCCTTATTTAAATTCGTCAAAAAGTTTATGGTTAAGCGTTATTTTAAATTTATAATTTTAAACGAGAGTCCATAAATTCAGTGTCTAATTATATGTAACATTTTAGTAGTTCTTTTTTTAATACTGTTGACTCTAGATCAAACCCGTGACCTCTCATTTGGGAAAACCACAGCTATGTCACTTGACCACAAGGTCTTTGACAGCGTTTTAGTAGTTCTAAAGAATAAAGACGAGGAATGATTCACATAATGTATAACTCCCAGAGTGGCTAGAGGAGAAATGATGGTAAGACTGGCACTAATGTAGATCAATATTTGTATATTGTAAATCATGATTTACATTGCAATACTAGTCTTATATATGTGAGTTCAAATAAATACAATACAACCTTCAAGTACCATCTAGTGTGATGACATCTCAATTACCATTCTAATTGGGTGGTGGGGTTAAATTCTTAGAGCTGAAAATGTTTGAGAAAATATATATCAAATACTACATTGTAAAGTATAGAAGTTCTCGAAATTGATACTTATTCCTTGCTTGCAAAAGGCGAAATTCCCAACATTCCCTCCTCCCAATGAAATACAATCTAGTTCTCAGCAAAATTGATACTTATTCCTTGCTTGCAAAGGCGAAATTTCAACACCCCAAGAATCCCCATACCCCGGCCCGACAGGATGATGGAGGCGTAAATCACAGTAACTTAGCAGTCTCTTAGGTGGGAGGACTAGTGCCTAGTGTCCACAAAGAGCCCACCACATTAGGTGTAACTACCACATTGTGACTGTCGGGGCTCGATCTTGTGTATAATAAATTGTCTTTGATTACAGGATTCCCCCTCCCAACGCATGCTGACCTACTCTAATACAAATTATCAAATGAATCGTTTATTACCACATCAAAAGTTGTAGTAAGTAGTAAATGTACATCTTTATTTCCTCATACCTACATATATAGTTACTAGCACCACATTTAAATGATAAGATGTTAGACTTAGCCACGTGTACCTCCACCAAACTTAAATAAATAAATACAATTCATTGATTTACATCACAAGGCTAATTTCATTAAAAAAAAAAAAAAAAAACTAACCAATTAAAGGTAAGGTCACTAGACACTAGCTATGACAACAAATAATAAGAATAATAATAATAATAATAATAATAATAATAATAATAATAATAATAATAATAATAATAATAATAATAATAATAATAATAATAATAATAATAATAGGCAAGAATATGGGAATAATTCTTGGCATAAAGTAACATATGTACTTGCTCTACTTTTGCAGTAATCTATAATCAACACTTTAATACTTTTAGTTTTGAATACATTATAATTTTTAATAAAATTAATGCACCAATATAATTACAATTATTTATGTAGTATCAGTACCAATTTAATTAACTACAAACTAATTACAAAAATTGCCGCCGTTTATTATTATATATTTATATTATATAAACATAAATTATATATACCGCAAATGAGGACTAAATTATTTTCAATTCTTCTTAATTATTAATTAGCATTTGGTTAAGAGGTCATTGGGTGGAATATAATACTCCTTTAACTTATAAAGTTGAATAGTGATAACATGAAAAATTGAAAAGGTTCCATGGTGTTTAATTTTAGGAACTTGTTTTTTCATATATAATATTTTTGTCCGGCAACGAGGTGTCCTGACCCCTGAGCATACCCTAACTGTAGGAGACACTTTTAAGTCCGTATTATATTCAGATTCATTTTCGGTTGCGTCAGACCGACATAATTAAGGGGCAAAGTGCTAGTTAGATTGATTTTTCCATATAATTTTAAGTTGCCTTTCAATGCACCTAAAATTTAATTGATAAAAATAATAATATTTTTGAGAATCTTGTTTGGTATAGGCTTTTTCACCCTTTAATTTAGCTCTCAATATTCTCCACCACAGAATCTCTCAGATTAAGATTATAAATATTGACTATATTAGAAAATGTAGGTTAATCATACAAGCTAAGGTATATAAATTGTACAAGTCAAATGGATAAAACTATGCTTTGCATTTGCGCCCACTGGATCACATGTTGCACACGTGAAGACAAGTGGCAGGGATTGTGAGATTTTAGAAGCATGTTTTTCGTTATCCACTTAATAAATACCTCTCTACTATCATTTTTATTTGCTACATATACTATTTATATATCTTTTCTAGAAATTTTGAAATGAAAAATAATGTTACCTTTTGCTCCAAATTTTTCTTTAATAGTTTTTCTTTTTTTTTTTGGTGATGTGGCCTATAGTTATTAGGTGTCTATGAATTATGTGATTCTACCATTAGTTAAAAAGAATGTTAGTTGGTCCATTAAAAAATGTCATGTGATCATACACTTGTCACTACTTTAAAAGTTATAGCTAGTAGAGATGCATAACAATCAAAACCACATTTCGATATCAAGATGTTGATTTGACCCTTAAAGCTTATGATACTATTAGTGGGTTTCCCTCGAAAGGATGCAGATTTCTCTTTGTTTGTGAAAGAAACCCACAAGCCTCGAAATATGTAGAGAATATTATTGAGTATTTAATTAATGGACGAGTGAGATTAATTCTCATTTTTACAAGGGAATTGTTTGTTTTACAAGCTTTGATAGTTGACGACAAGCCAACACAATTGGTCTGGAAAAAGGAATGTGAAATCCTTTACAAATTATTGTAAAAGGGTAGTTATAGGTCATTCGATTCCAGTTTTGGTGCTCAGGCTAAATTATGAAGCAATCCCGTCAAATCATGGGTCATTAATTACAGATTGATTGACTCCGCAATTAGTAAAGTAATCTCCTAACAGACATGATCTCTCTCAATCTAGACCAAATATCTCAATTGCACCTTCCATAAATGTGAAAATACGCTCTCAACAACCTCGAACTGAAGTGGGCCTAGGCCAACTACCTGGACCAAGTCCGACCACCTTGATTGGAATGAGTCCGAGCACTAGCTCTCTTGTATCCAATCCATAAGGAAACTTTTATCTCTATCTTGAGCATGATCCTCAATAGAAGGAGAGCAATAATTATACTATAGAGGGAAAAGGTCAAATTAATACATTCTCAAACTTTATCTAATAAGCCAATTAGACCCGGCCTCAAACTTTTGAAAGTTACAATTAGACACATTAACATATTAGCTTAGTGCATCAAAACCTAAAACCTAATAGTGACCGGCAATAGCAGGTCAATAATGCCTCGGCGAAACTCCAGCAACATTCTGATAAGCATGACCTTTTCCAGCGACCAAATCGATCGCCATCTCCACTTGATGGAGACGGCAACTAGTTTGGTCGCCATCTCCAATGACGGAGAAGGCGGCTGGTTTGTTTGCCATCTCCAACGACGGAGAAGGTGACCGGTTTGGTCGCCGTCTCCGTTGTCTGGTCGCAGGAAAAGGTTACGCTTGTCGAAATGTTGTCAGAGCTCTGACAATGCATTATTGACTTACTATTGCAGGTCACTATTAGGTTTTAAGCTTTGATGCCCTAAATTAATATGTTAACGTGTCTAATTGCAACTTTCAAAAATTAAATGACATAATTAACTTCTTATATATAAAAAAAAAATTGAGAGTGTATTTGACCATTTTTCCTACAATAGATTATAGTTTACTTTGTAAGATGGGCCACTATTAACATAAAGTACATTTTTAATATAATAAAAGATACTCCGTATATTTTTAATACACCGATTGATCATTTTTTTTAAAGGTTCATTATTTGTGACTTAAAAGTTTATTATTTGGTATATTACGAAACAATGAACTTTTAGTAAATAAATAATAAATTTTCAGTATATTAAAAGTAAACATTTAATTATTATCTACATTTCAATATGGATCATATTCTATAGTATAATTTGCCGAGGGACAGAGGAATTACCGAATTAATGACAAAGTCGAATTCCTCATTTTGGAGCATCTAAAAACAACAAAATTTTGATAGTTTTTGATAAATTCTATAATTTAACTCTTTCCTATTAGTAGGTGGGCCGCAGAATATTTGCCCATAAATCAAGTTAATGCCCTCTGCTCATATGTCACGTATGCACATTGCATCAGCATTTAAATGTATTATGTCCAAGTGTTAATGAATGATTTCACTTAAAATGATAATATTTTGTCGTGTGGCGATTTGAAGAGTTGAGTTCGACATCTTGCTATTGAAATATGGTGTTGCATCTTCTTTACTAGCTTTTTCATTTGGCTTAGTGCTAAATACATCTTGACAATTGGTATAAGAAAGAGGCCACGAGTTTGAAGTTGAGGCTAACAAGTACTGGGACGGGATTGTCGAACGACGGCTGGGAGGGGATTGGTAGGCAGCAGTTAGGAGAGTCGCACTGACAGATAATTTGTATAAAGAAATAAAGTTACATTTTCGCTATTAACTAGTAACTTTTAGTGTAATGATAAATGTTTGGTCCTGACACATGCATTTGATGCGCTAGCCTCTAGGCATGGCATTACGGTTAGATAATAATATCAGAAAGTGAACATTTTAGTATATGTAGTACAAACACTTTGTGAGGCCTTCGTCTTAATACCAAAGGTATTTAGTCGCATCATATATTATTGGAATAAGGGTCAAATAGGCCACCGAACTACACACGAAACTGCAATTAGGCCATTGAACTCAAAAACAATGCAATTGGGTCCCTGAACTACACAAATCCATACAAATTAACCCAAATTGACTTGTTTGACTTGATCTTCCGGTTACCAACTTTAAAAATAATATTTTAAAATAATTTTAAATAAAATAATTAATTAAAATTAAATTTAAAATTTAAAATTAAAAAAAAAAAAGAGGACCCAATTGACTTGTTCCTGTTTTTAAAATTTAAATCTTAATTAATTAATTAATTTAAAATTATTTTAAAATATTATTTTTAAAGTTGGTAACCGGAAGATCAAGTCAACAAGTCACTTTGGGTTAATTTGCATGAATTTGTGTAGTTTAGGGACCCAATTGCATTGTTTTTTAGTTCGATGGCCTAATTGTAGTTTCGTGTGTAGTTCGATGGCATATTTGACCCTTATTCCTATATTATTTAGTATTGATGAACTGGTTATGATACCACTTGTTAGGATCAAGTGCTTACTGCTACACCAAAAGCTATAGTTCATATCAAAAAAGCACAATGAGTACTATTGACTCTGTTCATAACTTCTTTCACAACCAAATAAAGCACAAAGAACTAATATCGCCTCCTCTCAGGTTCAAACCCACCTTTTCCAATGTAGGGGTGCAATCGAGTGCCACTAGACAACGAGATCTTTGGCATTAAGTAGCATATTAATTACTAAGAAAAATAGTAATTTTCGTCTCTATCTATCAATTTGGTTATCATTTTACACAATGTGAAGGCATTTCCTGACTGCTCCCAAGTCCCATCATCCCAATTAAGGTCCACACCAGCGTACGACAGTTCCTTGTGGGCTTTGTTTCCCAATTGCCTCATATTCTGTTGCATATTCTCCAGCTACTGTTTCTGTATGTTTCCATGAAATTTGTAGTTGTGAATGCTGCCCATATGTTCTCACATGGCCACTATGGTCCTCATCTTGAATGGCCCTAGCCTTTTTTACAATTGAGATCGAAACTGTCTTGTCAAATCAATCATTTGCATTTGGGATCAAAACTTTATAGTACATTGATATTGACTGGATCACTAGATGATACTAGTAACCTCTAGCCATATATATTCCATTTGATTTATGAGAAAACTTACCCTTAAAGATAATTGTCTTTTGAGTAAAGTTCGTTGGTAGTTCTAGCTAACAAAGCATCAATTGTTATATCATGGATCATATATTGTTTATCTTGTATTGTGAACTCTAATTTAAAAATTATGTGTATGTAGCTCTTATTTTATGTACTTGTAAATAAATTGAAGACAAATAACATGTTAACTATAAACATATAAACTGTTAACTACATGTACAAAATATAATAATTGTAGGCATATAATATGTTAACAATATATTACAGAGTATGTGTCTAGGGTTAACATATTTTGTACTTGTAGTTTAACAGTTTATATATTTGTAGTTAACATGTTATGTGTATTTAATTTATTTACAAGCACAAACCAAAGGTATAGAATATGTCCATTGCAGACACATAATCTAAAGGTTATTTTGGATCAGGGTCCACAATGCAATGTATAGTAGATCATGGTCCATGGTATAATTTGGCGCAAAACATCACAATGAGTTAAACCAGCCTATATTTCCCAAAACTAATTAGCTCAAACCAAGAAAGCTAATATGCAGATGAGTTTATTACCAAAATGGTCCCTCAACTATTGCGAAATTACCAATTTGGTCCTCGACAATTTTTTGTGCCCAATTAAGTCCCTCGACTTTGGAAATTTTAAACAATTTGGTCCTCCGTTTATTTTGTCTTTAAACATCCGTTAAATCGGGACTAAATTGGTAATTTTTTTGTAGTCAAGGGACCAAATTGGTAATTTTTCTATAGTCAAGTGACCAAATTGGTAATTAATTTTTCACTGAAATGGTCCCTTGACTATAGTAAAATTACCAATTTGGTCCCTTGACTATAGCAAAATTACCAATTTGGTCCCAATTTTAACGGATGTTTAACAGCAAATTAAACGGAGGACCAAATTGGTTAAAATTTTCAAAGTCGAGGGACTTAATTGGGTACGAAAAATTGTCAAGGACCAAATTGGTAATTTTGCAATAGTCAAGGGATCATTTCGGTAATAAACTCTATGCAGATCTCATGGGGAGTCAAATTTATTATGTCATAATTACCAAGCTAAATATCTTATCAACTTGACTCGAATTATCTTTCTTAACATATATCATGATTTTATTAGTAGAATTTCTGTCGCATGCATGTCTTAATTTTAGTAAATGATAAGTGATAGTAATGTAAAACACAATTAAGAACATGGGAGCATGCAGAACAATATAATAGCAGACATTCAATCATGTAAATTAAGAGTGACAAAAATCAATGCCCACCACAGAAGTTGTTTACAAGATTATATTTGTTTACAAAGTACTACGTAATTTTTATTTTTATTTTTTTTTAAATTTTTTTTAGTACAAATAATAAATAATGGACTACGCACATGACCATGGAGGCTATTAAACTATAACCAAATAAGTTCAAAATTAAATAAATTAATTCCATAATTTAAAATAAAATCTTCAATTAAAAAAGTTACAAAACTCGTTCAAAATAATACTAGCCTCTAAGTTTAGACGAAATAAATTCACCACACAAATAAATGAATGTCAGTCGAATTGCTGTCAATTTCGATGCCAATGTTTGATTCTGTAAATTGTAATTGTTAGTGTCACTAAAGTATTTATACTTCCACGTGCATTTATAGGAAAAATTCTTTGCCTTTCTTGTCTTACTATGTGGAATGACCCCAAAAATAGAATCCAAATCTTGTGCTGGCAAAACACTAGAAGGTACATATATATGACTAATTCAGGTAAAATAATTAGTCTATCATTCAATTTTGACTTGTTTGACCACTATTAGCTGTTTAATTTGGTTAAATAATCAATACGAGTGTTTGATTAATTAACTTTTTGTAACAGCTTATTGTTTCAAAATACTAAAATTCAAAATGTTATTCAAAACAGTTTTTTCGATAAGTTTTTTGAAAACGCCATTTTGTATGTATCAGCTATCAGCTAATAACTAATTTACCAAATATTTATCTACAATCAGCTAATATTATCAACTAGTCAAACTCACTAACCCAATCAGCTAACACCTCTTTACCAAATGCTCCCCTTAATAAATCAAAAAATGAAAAATGAAACTAAAGTTACGTTGTTCCATCAAGGTGGTCTCATATATAATCTGTCAATTTATGAAGGACCAATGGATGGATAAAGGAGAAACATTGAAGAGGCAAACAACTCATCTCACACATGAAGTTTGGATGCCAAAAGGCTTACATAAATGTCTTTTACTTGTGCTTTTGCCTAACTACAGTCACAAAAATAGGACATGCTGAAAGTTACATAGGACCACAAACTGGCTTTTAGTTCAGTGCTAGCTAGGCAGTCAATGATCACTTGGCTGAATTTTTATTTTTATTTTTGACTTTTCAAACCTCTAAAGAAAGTTCGATTGTCGTGGCTTATTTAATTTAGGTCTTATATTTTTTTTAAGGTTCTTAATTCATTCAATGTTTCAGGAAAAAAAATCATTCAATTTAATTTTTATCTTATTTGGTTGGTAAAAATGGGAAATGCTAAAAACATTATAGTCCAATAGTATAGGTTTGAAATTCTCACGAGATTAATTTTAATATATGTCAGAAAAAGGGTAATAAATTATGTTTTATTTCTATTAGATTGAATTTTTTGATGTTGTGGTACAGTAGTAATGTATACACAAAATAAAATTTAGAAAAAAAAAATGCAAAAGTTGATTGCTACTAGCGCGGACTAGAGATTTCTATTTGATGTCTTGGTTTTTTCTTAAAGCTTAATAGTGACATGACTTCTTTTTCCTTACCCAACTTTATATATACGAGCATTTGAATTTATCCAAAAGTTGAAAAAAGAAATTCTAAGAAATATTCTTTTTAGTTTCTTTATTTTGATATGATCTTTAATGCACAACGAAAATATTTTGTTACTATACCCCTTTTTAATGTTGCATGAGTTTGATCTTTTTAAATGATTAGGTTTTGTTGATTAATGCCGGAAGATAAAAGCTTTAATGTAAATAGAGAGAAAGTTGAATAGTGATTCGACTAAACCCAACCTACTCCACTCTTCTCATATATCTCCTAGAAGGATTACGTACACTATGCTCTTAGTACAATATAGAGCACTTAAACCTTGATCACTAAGCCGGTCTTAAGTCTCAACTTTTTTCATAAGACAACGATTGCTAATCCGCCTCTTTCTACTTTCCTAAGTAGAGGACAAGTTGGTTTGAACACCAAAGTAGTTCGAATCTCTAACTGTTTACTTAGCTTTAGTTGTTCATTGCATTGCCAAACCCTTGTTCTTGAAATTTTTTCTTTAAACATCAAAGCGACATCGTGTGGTGTGGACTTAGATTCTTTAGGCTGAAAATGTTTGAGAAATGTATAGAATATATACCATTTTGTAACTAATCATGAGTATTTGAAAATAAAATACTATTTAAGTATTAATTAGGTTATAATAATCTCTCAAATACTTCATCCCAATTAATGCATCAATATATAGGCTAAGTAAATCACTAACAACCATTAGCAATTTAGCGTACCAAATACTTTGAAAATATAATCCCAAACTATTATTAGCGTACTTTATTCGTAACCATTATGTGTCTAAACATCTATCATATCATAGGCCGCAACTAATATATATATAATAATTGAAACATTGCTGCGCTAAAGTTTAGAGAAATTTAATTTGTAAAACGATCAAGATGCTGCTTTGCCGTACCAGCCAAGCTTTAATTTAAACAATAAAGCACAAATTGCACACACGCTAGCTAGGGGAATAATTTGCTGATTGATGATATGTTTGGTAGAATACAATCATTGATTACAAAATAATATGATGTGTAGACAGGTAGCGCAAGTATTCAAAGTTTCAAACCTAACCTGGCCTGGCCTCTTTTGTTTACGCAATTTAATACCATTCATGCATGATAGAATAGATTGGTGTTAATTAAGAATCTTTTGCATGTACAAGAAAGACATGATCGTTTATATCAGGGTTATATCACATTAAATAAATTGCAATATGTTTAGGAGAATATGAAAGCAATGAAAGGATATTACTCAAACTTAAAAAGGAAATAGATATAGTAAACTAAGACTGCTAAAAGCTTCAAACAAGAAGAAAGAGTTTAGAAATTGTATGTTCAATATAATAATTACTCAAATTACACTATGAGCCATTCCATCTTAGTCAGAGGTCTTGGATTCAAGCAATGCAACTACCTTAAAACGCATGAGAAAATACTTTGTAATCCTTAGGAGGCGCTTAGTTCACCGAATATTAGATTACCTTACGTAATATTAGATTGTTGGAAATTTAATGTTAGATTAAAATCTTAGGTTTATCTGTTTGGTAACGGCCGGTAATAAAGACAAATAGATTAAAATATAATGCCAAAAGCCCAAAACTAATAATAAGACAAGGAAATGTGTGAATACCTAAGAAATTGGAAGGTATCTCACATCCTGCCCTTAACAATAGCTAAAAACTTTGTGGAGGCCAGGCCGGTTATGTTACATTCCTAGAAATGTGAGATAAATTGCACGAATAAAATTAATATTGAATTGATATGTGAAGTCTTTGTGTTTCTTGATTAAGGAAATATGTGTATACCATGGTTGCAGTAGGCACTAGGCTCCATTGAGGCTCAAATACATCCCCTTTCCATGTGGGGGTGCAACCGGGTACCACTAGACCACAAGGTCCTTGGCGTCCAAAAATTTTCCTTAATATTAATATTAATAAAGAAGTCGCATTTATGAAAAGGTGCCTAAAGAATTTTAAGGTTGGATCATGATTCACCAAACTTTACTTTTAGTTAGATATAATTAAATAACTATGAGCAAAAAAAAAAAACTGTCTCTATGCAGAAGGACAAATCAGGTTTCTACTATATATGTGTGTGCAAAAAAAGAAAATTCTATAATATTTTTGTGTAAAAAATTTCCCACATTCCGGCATAAATCTTTATCTGAAATGACACCATTTTCTACCATTTCCTAAGAGAATAAATGAAAATTATTCTAAAAAAAAAGAAAAAAAAAAGAGAGAATAAATGAAAAATAAATAAATATATAAAGTCCACCGAATCCTTGATTCACACGCACGTTTAATCCCATTAGGTTATGACTTTATGACAAATATAATATGATAGTATGTCATCTTTTGCGGTTGAATGTTCGCCCTAATTAATGTGACACCACAAAATAACAAAATATTGTACTAATGTTAAAATAAACAGACTTCTTTTATTAAAGACAAAAATTTGTCTCACGGGTCTTAATTCGTGAGATGGACTGAATCTTTGATTAATGAAGTTAAAGATTCGACCCATTAATCAAAGATCCAACCTGTCTCACGCACTGAGACTCGTGAGACGGTTTCACACAAGTGTTACTCTTTATTAAAGGAATAAAGTCCAAATTGGCCACTAAACATAAACTGAAAGTGCAATTAGGTCACTGAATGAAAAAAAAAAATACAATTAGGCCACTGAAAACTCCAAATGTATGCAATTTCACCTGATAGCAAGTTTGCATCCATTTCTTTCGGTTGCCTACTTATGTGGATGGTGAGTTGGCATTTTTAAAAAATAATTTAAAAAAGGGGGGGGGGGTGGTCGCAGGCCACCCCCTTCTCCTTCGTCTTCGGTTGGAGACGAACCGGAGACGAAGAGACTCTTCGTCAACAACAAGAGACGAAGAACTTGTCTTCGTCTCTAGCAGAGACGAAAGAGGGGTGGTGTGAGACAAGTTCTTCGTCTCACGCCACCCCCTTGTCTCCCTTCCTCTATCTCCGTTGGAGATGAAGACAGATGTCTTCGTCTCCAATAAGAGACGAAGGTGGAGGGGGTAAGGGGGTGGCCAGTGGCCACCCCGACGTGTTTAATTTTTTATTAAAAATGTCAACTTATCACCATCTACATAAGCAGGCAACCTGAAGAAATGGGTGGTAATCTGATATCATGGAAAATTGTATATATTTGGAGTGTTCAGTGGTTTAATTGCACTTTTTAATTTTTTCGTTCAATAGCCTAATTGCACTTTCAGGTTACGTTCGGTGACCAATTTGGACCTTATTCATTTATTAAAATAAATTTTAATTCTTAGATGTCACGAGTTTAGTCTTCGCCAATGCCTTTTTTGTTGAACACTGTGGTATAGCATGTGGTTTACTCCTCATATGTAGTTTCGTGGCTTTGCCAAATGTATATTTGTGGTATTCATAACTCTCACCCTCATAAAACCATAAGTTTGAATCAATTAAAGTTAGGGTTTATCACCCACATAACCCTTCAATTGTATTTAGGGTTTTATGAGGAATTAGAAAACAAATTTAAAGTTATGAATATTGTCTCATTAAATTTTATATACAAACAAAACTTAATTGATATCTTAATCAATCGAGAGATTGACTTTATAATATAGCTAACAAGTAAACGATCAAAATATTAAAAATTGGAAGAGAATAGAAAAAATTTATAACTAGAGAATAATCGAAAGACCGAACCAATTTATTATTTAGGTGCGTTTGGAAATTCAGAAAATTTTCCGAGTTTTCAGTGTTTGGCAAGGTGGAAAACTTAAAATCAATGAAAAATCATGTCTTGGTCAATGGAAAATATATCAAATTTTCAAGAAAATAACTTCCCCTTTTTCGGGGGAAGTCAATTTCCAAGTGCATCTACCGAGTTCTCGGCCCTCTCTCACGCCTATCTTCTTCTCACCTTCTTCCGGAAACCAGTTGGCCAGATTGGTTCCGAAACCAGTCTGGCCGACTGGTTTTCGAACCAGTCAGCCAGTGATATTTTGCTGTGATTTTGACGGTTTTTTGAAATGCAACTAAACACTGGAAATGAAAATTTTTTCTGAAAAATATGTCATTTTTCAGAAAAAAAAAAATTTCAAAAGTCATTTTCATGGTTTTCAAGCACACCCTTGCTTATTATATTAATATTCAGTATAATCAAAAGATTACAAGATGCTGAATTCAAGTTAGAGAATAACTAGATTGCCTAACAAAACGATCGAGCTGCTCTATATCAGCTGCAATAGTACACTTTCAAATAACTAATTAGTTGATAAGAGTATAAATACCATGATAAGAACCCACTAAAGATTCCTCAATATAATTAACATCCGACATAGTTATTACCTCAATTAAGAAGAGTTTAATATAAATATTCCCCACAATCTTTGTTTTTGTTTTGCATGTAATGACAGCTAGTTAATGATGCTTTGCTTGTGGAATATTTATTGTTAATTAAAATAAAGAAGAGGGTGATGCTTAGTTCATAGGAATAACACTCAATTAAGTACTTGGGATGCAAGAATGTGTATATATGAGGAATCTTTGATTAGGCATTAGGCCTAATTAACTTTTCTAAATACATACCTTTGCTAAAATCTTCCCACAGAGTTAGGGGAATCACTTAAAAGTTAAAGGAGACCATATGAATAGATTATTAGAAGTTTGCAAAATGAAAATTTATATTACAAGTAGGAATAGTGTTATTTTATAAGTATTGAAATATAATAAGAAAAATAAAATAAGAATTCAATTTTATTGTTTATTTAGTTCACTGATCATGAGCTAGCAAGAGTGCTCTATCCTTATTTTTCTTGTAAAATGGGAGCTATAAAATTCCCAACATAATGTTTTAGTTTATCAAAAGTACATTATTGTTTTGTAAAATGGGAGTTAATCCAGAGTCCGCCAATAGAAATTATGGGTCATCTCGAGATCGGCAGAGTTCAGATGAAGCTTTGGAAGGGTGCAAATTAAAATGTAATATTTGCTTTTTTTGCCGGGTACTCCCTCCCCCTCCCCCAAAAAAGTACATTATTGTAAAAATTTCTATTTTTTAACCCAAAAAAAAAAAAAAAAAAAAAAAAAAAAAAAAAACCATATGTAGAAAGAGATTTTTGAAGTGTCAATCATGTAAGAATATAATTCACGTGTAAAGCATTTAGTTTTAAAATTTACTAGTGAATTTAAAGATCAAAACCACTCATTCGTTTTGAAGATCAAACATCTTTATTCGCAATCTTTCCAAATTAATGCAAACATTCTTTCATAAACTACATTATGTGCATGCATGTTTGGTCCAATGAAAAAGAAGTTTTTCAACTTTGAAGCTCCTTGAAAAGTAAGTTTATTGTTCCTTAACTTATCTAACTTTAAGAATATTTTTTCTCTTTTTAATGTTTAGACCAATAACTTATAGAAGTATATAATTTTTAAATCAATGAAGTCAAACAACCACAATGCATATGAAAAAAATAATAAAATGAACTTGAATTATTCATTAAATTGTTTAATTTCAATATGTGATATATATGTACTAATTAACTATTCCCTTAGTGAACATGCATTATCAGTCACGGGCAAGCTAAGCTAAAAGTTTATCGAGAGATGAATGGATTTTTAAATCTTTTGAATGTGATGAGAAAGTATTTGGCACAAAGTGTGTATAGTAAATGCATTTTGCTTGTCTTGTTTTAGTTAAAGAACACAACTTGATTTTAAAGAACATTTGGTGCTTTGTTAATGGATTGCACCAGGTAAAACAATATGTAAGTGTGTAAAGTAAAAAAAAAAAAAAAAAAAAAAAAAAAAAAAAAAAAAAAAAAAAACTCTTAGAAATTAAAAACCATACAAGGGATTGATCGAAGAGATGCACATAAAATTTAAAGTCTAAAAGTCATCCTTGTAGTCTTTTAAACAAGAATTAGGACGAGGTATTGCCCCACCTCTTCCACTCTCGTGACATTTCAAGTTTCAACACAAGTCTAGCACAAAAAGGATCAAAAACCTCCTATTCTCGAAATTAACAAGAACAAGACACAAATTCTTCATACACTCAATAACCCTAAGTTAGACATTCTATCCATTTATACAATAATCAACAAATAAACATTAAGATAGATTATCCTACCTAACCTAAGCACTTATACGAACTACTCACACATATTAACGGTAAACAAAACAAAAGAAAAAGTACTAAGCATAAACATTACAAAGGAAAGAGATTAAACTTATCTATTGAAATGGAAAGATAATCTTCAAATAGAAGTGTAGAATCTTGATTACAAACTCCAAATATGATATGAAACATAAATCTAACTCTAATCAAAATGAAAAATAGGTAAAGAAATATAAGAAGACAATTAAGGTTGGTCGTGTAGCACTAGAGAAAAAATTTCCAAAGCATTGAATAGCCAATGAAACGATCGTTCAATTCAATAAGTACCCATTAGAGTACTTGTCAACTTTCATATCTAGGCACCTATTGAATGCCCCCATGCATGAACAGTCATTCAATGGTGCAATGGCGTTCAATCCTGGAACACTTAATTGTTCCCTTTGACTTTAAAATTGTCTAAAAACTTTCAATTTCTCAAAAACATCGCAAAATTCTAATTTTTCTCTTCTAATATACTGCATGGTAAATGTCTTTTGGTTTACAGTGAAATTAATACCTCTAATTTTTCTCTTCTAAAGATTCAATCTATTATTCATCACACCTTCTCTTCTATGTTTCAACTCTTCTAACATGAAATCTCTTTTGCTTTACATGGCCTTTTAATTTGTTAAAGCATCTGATTTGTCTGCAGGTTAATTTAATTTTTTTTAATTTGATTGTGTCTTATGTTGCTTCACTCTAAATGAGGTGAAATGAGGTCTTCAACTAAAACCACTCTTTTATTTTAGAATGTGCAGGCCCGAATTTTAGGGCGTGCAAGATGTGCAACAGCACAGAGCCCCAATATTTTGGAGACCCCTAGTCCAGTCCTAACCCAACAGTTAGTATATGTATTTGTGATTATATTGGTTCAAAATTAGGTTTTTATGACTGGTCTAAATTCTACTACGTATTATTCAAAAAAAAAAAAATCTACTCTGTAATATTCACATGAATCAGTTTTCTTCAATTCGCAGTTTATTTATACTTTGATAGGGCCTCATTTATTTACCAGCACAGGATCACACAAATAAAAAAACCGGCCTGAGAATGTGTTTTGAAAGTAAATCTCTTCCATTTACCAGCTTCTTTCGAACATAAATATACGTTGGATAAAAAATTCTTCTGAGAGTAAGCGTATCACGTGTTTGATTCTTTTGCCAAATTAGAGTAATCTCCCATTACAAAGTGACACAATAATACATATAACTCTTATGTAAAGCCGTAAAGGTTCCATTTGGAAAACCTTTAATTATTTTAATTATTGATGATATTTGAATAAATATGTTGAACCACAGCTTTAGTTCTTAATCTATGTGCAGAAATGTAGAATAATAATGTCTACCTAACATCAAAAAGTATGTTATATTATTGAATTTATAGGAGTGTTCAGTAATCAGCTGATAGTTGATAGCTGGTTAGGTTAGTTGATAATTAATAGCGGATTGTGTTAGCTAATTTGACCAACTGATTATATTAGTTGATTATAAAACGTGTTTGACAAATTAGTTGTTTACTTTTACTTGATTTATGTAAAAATGACCTATAAGGACATTGTGTTAATTTCTTAATTAATTCTTTAATCACATTAAGAATTTATTATTATTATTATTATTATTATTGCAGCCCATTTTTGTAAACCAAATCCCTACCCATTTCTTCTACACCAAATAAGACGAGAAGAGGATCAGTGGAGAAGGAAGCAAGAATAAGAGGCAAGAGGCGATGGAAAAGAAAAAATGGCGAGAATCGGATGGCAGCGAATATGAAGATAACTCAGTTAGTCGTTTCCATTGTTGTTGTCATTGTTGGTATTTTTTTTCTTTTAATCTGTGATGGGTTGAAGATGAAGAAAGCGGTCACAAGATGAGAAGAAATGGATGCGAATTAATTGAATGAGAGAGGTGAGACTTCATATTAGGGATTTACATGGATTGAAATGTCATTTTACAAATAAATTACAAGAAGTTGATGAGAAACGCTGGTGTTAGCAACGTTTTGTATTTTGACTGATTGGCCCAATCAACTATTTACCAAACACTCAAAAATAATTTATTGACTAGGTAATCAACAATTCTTTGTCAAATCAGCCAATTTTTGGTTGATAAGCCAATAAAACTAAACATGGAGAAAATTATGTTGTCCTGACCTTCATTCTTGTCACTAATTAATTCTCTCAAGCATATATATATATATATGTTAACTTCATATTAGACAACATCTTCCCATGAGACTCTGAGACAACGTGAATGCACACAGTCTACTTTACGAATGTACACACTAAACTATGTGCACTCATGTAAGTCATATTGGGCTAAGTGCACACACTCTAGAGTGTTTGCATTCGCGTAGTTAATTGTGTGCATTCATGTTGTGTCTCACGTGAAGATGTTGTCTCATTTGATTGTAAATCTATATATATAGACTCATGATCCCATGAAAACGCACCTCCAAGAGAAAATTAAAAACAATTTCAATCTAACATTGTAAAAATCGGACAGATCATATTAGATTTTAAAAAATGTAGTGGCATTTTCATAATTATATATTCTCAACTTCACTTTACAAACTTGAACACCTAAACATGCAATCTGTAACCATTAAATATGCAAACTGATGTAGCAAAAAAAAAAAAAAAATCACTATAGTCGAAGACTAAATTAGGTATTATCTCAATCTTAAACAATCACAGTTCTTGCATTTGGGAGAGAGAGAGAAACAACATATCATTTCAATGAACTCTCAAATATTTCTTGGTTTCAAAACCTGGCCCTTGTGTTATTAGCATCCTTCTCATTCCATAAAGCACTGGAGACCTTTGCTTATGTTACATAAATATGCAAGCTCAAAAGTAACAATGGGTAACACATTTGTAGTTGTAACAATGACAAATGTGCTAATTATTAGAATGTGGGAAAGAATAATGATAGTGATTTCTACCTTACAATCTTCTAGTTTGAGAAGAATCAACACTTAAAGACGACAGCCCAACAATATCCGGGCTTTTGAGCTGATCAAGTTGCTTCTTACCACGTCGAAGTAAGTATTCGATGTACATGAAATTCTTACGATCAACTTGCATGGCATTGTGGCGGAACTCAGCTGTCACGAGAGACTCGATTTGCCTTCTCTCAATGGGGGGTTTAGCGCGAGCTGCTCGCAAGAATCCCCTATACAGAGAAAGCACTTGTTTCTGCATCCCGGAGAGCCTTTGACCACTGGAGGCTCCCATATTAAGCTTTTTTCTTGACAGAGCTGAAATTTAACTGCAGCACAGAAAGGAAGACATTTCAAGACAGCTTGGGATAAAAATCTGAGAAGATTAACGAGAACATGCCAATCTCTTAAAATGAAAGAAATTCTAATACTGTATGCAACAGGAGCAAGTCTTGAGTGAGACAGTCTCACGTGAGACGTGTAATACTTTTTAGTTAAAATATAATATTTTTCTATGCACTCATAAAAAAGTATTACACGTCTCACGGTGAGACAGTGTCACGCAAGACTTATTCGTGCAGCAGAATGCAAAATAGGTGCAAGTTAAAATTAAATTACGAAGAGAACCGAGGACTTGGCTCAAGATAAGCAGCAAAGAATCTTATAGTTTCTATATCCTCATATTCCCCATTGGGATCTTTGGCTTCGGGTTCGATGCAACCATCACATAAAATTAGCCGATTCAGCACATTGGGAGAGAAGTCAGATAATCTTTGAAAGAGTGGTTTATAATCTCTGCCTTCTCCTTAAATGGGCTACTCCCGCTTGGAAGAAATATGAACTTAGACACTTAGTGAAGTAAAGGCATGGAGATACATTTTAGTTCTCCACCTAATTGAATGTGGTCAATTTCTCTTCAAACCACAAAGTGATATTGCTAATGCCAGCAATTTGCACTTTATTAACCAACCAATGTACGCATTTACAAACAATCCACAGAGATTTCAAACATTAGAAATGCATTAGTCAAATGCAGTGGAATGGAAGATACTCTTCACAATCAAAATGATGAATCTACAAGGGAAGAAGACAAAACATATTTAGCAGATTGTTTCAAATATTATCCTCAACGAGAGAGATTACATGTTTGCAAAAACTGGTTTCAAGCCTTTCACAGGGAAGAAGCCTGAGCTGTCGAGCATAAGCTTGCTGCACTTAAAGCCAATTTATAGCATCGTTTGAAAAATGAAAAGACAGAGACCGTGAGTTAATTCAAGCTATTCTTGTTCCAGAACAACACCAATCAACTAATCAAACAACATAACATAAGTTCAGATAACAATTTACAGTCTACCAAAACACGAGGATCAAAACTGCAACATGTGTAGATAAAATCATCTTTAGGGTCAATAAAGACAATGACAACGCATCTTCACAGAAAATCCGAATTGCAGACCGCACAATGTAACAAGAGAAAAGTCATTACAATGAGCAACAGCATCTACTTGGCATATATTTTCTTTTGGCAAATTCTCCTATAAGACCATCTCATGGATCTTCATCCGCGAGACAGGTTGGATTTTTTATAAGTATTGGCATAAGTACTACAATTTTCATTATAAGTAACTCGCCAACTCTTAATATTATTAATATTATGTTTTGATTTAAAATATCACATATTTTCTCAAAATACCACATTTGACGTCATAGGTATACACTTTCTCTCTCATAAGTAACAATTAAACAATTTATTCATGATTTAGTATTACATTTTTCCACACCCTTCAACAAACCCAGATTTTGATCTGTCTAAATATGCAAGAAATGCAAAAAGCAACCATTTTTCTCATCCAAGTCAAATATAAAAAACATAATTGATAACAGTGCCTCTAAAGATTAAGCAGCAGAAAACATTTATGCAGCCCTGATAAAACGGGTATAGAAGAATAAATTCCAAAAAAAAAAAAAGATAAATAAAAAACACACAGGAAAATAAGGTAGAAATACAGGGACCTGATAGACTGCAAGAATAGACAGAAAAGGCAGAGAATGACTACGTATAAAGCAAGTAGAAAGGAAGAAAAAGGAATATAAAGAAGGGCCTAATGGGAAGAAAACAGAATTACCGGAGCTGCGAGAATTGCTGATGGGCAGTCGCTTGTCGGAGTTCGTAGTTCCGCCGGCCGTCGTAGATCGCAGAGAGTGAGAGAGGCAGAGACGCAAGGGCAGGGCAGCGAGTCGGGAGGGACATAGGGAGATTAAGGAATTTAGAGATTTTATTACTCTGTATTTTTTTATTTTTTTTTGAAAACAAAAAAAAATGGTCACGCAAAAGGGAAATGGGAAAATGCCCAAAAGGGAAATGGGGAAATGGTCACGCATGCTGCCTCACCCATTGTCTGCCGTTCTTATGCCATGGACTCGGGTCCATTTCACTGTGTCTATGTTCACAATTTTATAATTATATGTTCATAATTTCATAATCATATGTTCACAATTTCTTTATTCCATGTTCACAGTTTTATAATTTCATGTTCACAATTTCATAGTTCTACGTTCACAATTTCATAACTCTATGTTCACAATTTCATAACTCTATGTTCAGCAGTATCAAAACTCTATATTCAATAGTATAACACAATTTTTGAATCTATATAACAAAATTGTGAATATATATAGTTCACAAGTTGTGAATATTGAGTAATGTAATTTCGTATATTGAGATCTAAAATTGTGAACATAACTCTATATTCAATAGTATAACACAATTTTTGAATCTATATAACAAAATTGTGAATATAGAATTCAAAAGTAGTGAATATTGAATAATGTAATTTTGTATATTGAGATCTAAAATTGTGAACATAGGCCTAAGTCCACCTTGCAAGATGGGCCCGGGTCCATAGCATAATTTGCCCATTGCCCGCTTGTCTGACAGTCTAGCTCACGTATGCTGCCTACCAATCATTATACCCTGCACCACGGTGCACATAGCAATATGCACCACGTACGTAAAACGACGTCGTTTTGGTGTTAGTAGACGCGGACGCGAATGACTCCAGAGAATTCATTATCTATAATACACATAATCATTATCTATAATACACAGAACGTTTGCCTAGAATACACAGAATGTTTGCCCAGAATACACAGAATATTGACACAAAATACACAGAACTCATCCTCCTAACATTCGAATGCACAAACACACAGAATTCATCCTCCTAACATTCGAATGCACAAACACATCACAACCTGTGTTAATAACATGAATACACAGAATATTGACACAAAATACATAGAACTCATCCTCCTAAACATTCGAATGCACAAACACATCACAACATGTGTTACTAACATGAATACACATAACGGTTGCCTAGAATACACAGAACGGTTGCCTAGAATACACAGAATGATTGCCTGGAATACACAGAATATTAACATAAATACAGACACCGGGCGAAACGGGAAACATGATTTCCAAAAAAAACGGATGATTAGTTTACAATGCTCAAAACGACGTTGTTTTGGTACGTGGTGCACATTGCTATGTGCACCGTGGTGCATGATATAATTTGCCGCTGCCTACCTGCTTTAGTTAAAAATAAAAAATAAAAATAAAAATAAAAAAAAGTCGCCCCGAGTTATCCGGGCTCAACCCATTTAGCCCAGATACGGACATGGTTAAATACGAGTAGGGTTAAGATTTTTTCTACCCAACTCAATTAAAACACCCGACAGATTGGACCCGTTTTGACAGCTCTAAATGTCAGACACTTACGGAGGCCTTCACCAAGATAGCATGCATGATTTGCTATCAAATTGAATAATATTGTTAATAATATCGACTATCCCTAAGAATTTTCCCAAAGCCATGGCAGGCATGATTTGCTGCAAGCATGTCCAAAAATAATTAAAAGTAAAATAATTTGTATTACCACACTGCAAACACAACCAAGACTGACAAGAGGTAAAACTATTGGAGTAGAATGGTATTTATTTGCTGTTCTTCAATAGAATTAATATGCAGTTAGAGTTAGAAAGAAAAGAAAAGAAAATTGTTCCTATTTGATTTCATCAACTATCATATTTCCATTTACAGGTGGGGATCAAATGTACCATCTTACAATTGAAGGTGTACTTTCAATGAAATCATGCACTTCTTGATTCCGGTCTCTACTCGATATCTTTTACAGCGTCCTGCATCGTGGATAACAAACAGGTTAAGGGATCGAGAGACGAGCATTTGTTTGTAAAAGAAACTCATTTTTTTACTCATTCCATCTCGTTTCTCCTAACTTTCAAAAGCGTCCTATTTTTTGTTGAATCAATTCTATTTCATCCCATTTCAGTCAAAAACCCAGAAGCAATAATAACAAATTGTTCGAGACATTGGCTTTGGCCAAACCACACTAAAAGACTGAATCCAATTAATTATTTCAAAAAAAAAAAATTTGTATTCGAGCAGGAAAAAACGTCTTGGGTTTGGATCTCACAAAGTTACAACCATCAAAATATTTAACAATAAAAAATTTTTGAAACGTTATAGTAGTGGTAAATGTATGTGTGATATCCATAATAAGAAGTATAGCAAATATAGCAGGACTGAGGGAGTATAAGAAATCAGAGAACAATAGTGACAAGCAAATTACCTTAGCAAGCCGCGTTACATAAGTAGCAGCTATGGCCGTAACTAATAGACCTATTCCCAGTGTCACTAGACTGTTCCCTCCTCCAAGACCAATGCTTGATTCATCTTGCTGGAAAAGCCGGGAAACATAAAAAATCAAAACAAAAGATTTCAATTTCATCTAAAGAAAGCTTAAACAGGTAACAACGTTTATAATGACATGGGGATACACTAATACCTTGAAAATACACATGCCCTAGATAACCACAAAATTTGTGGATTAAAAGATAGGCATTACAATGAGATGGCAAATAATGGCCTCGCAGTTCTATATTGAGTTTTATAAACACTCATTCTGGTTACATCACCAGTCATCTTCTTTTTTTCTCATTTTTCCTTTCATATTTTACATAATTCATATCCTGATTGATATGACAAAACATGACAGATTTTGCAAAAAATGAGGTTGCTTGTGTAGTTGTGTACTTAGTACTAGATGAAGACTACCTATACTATCAATCAAAGTATATTGCTACAAACCAATCTTTAATTTTTATCCTTTAAAAATATTAATAATAATGAACAACCATAAACAAATACCAATAACAATAAGAAATGAATAGAAAGCAATACTTACAATAATTGCTCGACCAAATGCACCCGCACTCACATAAGCCCAAGTTCCAGGAAGCATACCTAGCCAACTGCAAATAAGAAAGAAAGGGTAAGACGGGTAAAAGGTCATAACATGCTACATTTCTAATATTGAGGCTGAGTTTTCAGTTGTGTGCCACAATGAATGTATTGTGGTGTGTATTAGTATGGGATCACTACGACTTGAGCTTGAAATGTGATACAAAGTCTTATTTTATTACTGTTACATTACATAGTTTAGATATTAAGAAACTACTAAATAATTATTTAGAAATTACTAAATAGTTATTTAACTTATTACTCTTAGCCTTCGAATTAGTTTAGGTAGATTAATTATTTAGAAACTATCAAATAATTACTCATTCTTAGTTTAGGAATCTTCGTAACCATCCCTATAAAAGGGAGTGTTATTTAGAATAAAGAAAAGCAAAAATTCAACCCCAAAAAGGGTCTAAGTGAGTTTTGAGTCTCAAGCAAACCCAGTGTTTTCTTCTTTTTCTTTTCCAACTATTATTCTTTCTTCCTTTTATCTTATGTTTTATTGCCCCATGACGGGAGCACATAACAAAATGTTCTACTACTGTTGTCTCTCTTCCACGGTGTAGTTTTTCTTGTCCTTGAGCCCTATGCATTTTGATAACTGTGGTTGCAAATTATTTTCCCTCTTATAATCTAAGATTGGTTCAGGGTCACTCAACTAGGCTATAATGCACATGGGCCAAACCACACTGAAAAGATTAAATCCAATCAATTAGCTAATCTAACCCATGACCTTATAAACCAATATGTCCTCCATTATTTTTTCAATGTGAGACTCTTAACATTCCCAAAATCACATCTTCATCTAGTCTTTTGGTTACTTGGACCTCCTAGACAACTTTGCCTCAACAAGCATGTGGATTAGTTTACAGTTAGTCAGTTACACTATATCTATTTAAGGAAAAATAAAGCTTTTGAACTCATCTACAACCTAAAAGGCAATTCCATAGCAAAGCACGATAATCAAAGGACACTGACCTTCCCAAAACATAAGGCACAAACTTGACAGAAGTCAGTCCATACAGATAATTTCCAAGAGAGAACGGAAGCAAAGGACTCAAACGGAGAAGGGTGACAACTTTAAAACCATTTTCTCCAATTGCTTTGTCAATTGCGAGAAATTTCTTGTTCCCTTCAACCAGTTTTAGAATGCGATCACGAGCAAAATATCTAGCAATGAGAAATGCAACACTTGCAGCCACCTGAAAGGAGTAAATTAAAGAACATAGTTTTGTTTTAAGTATCGCCAAGTCCTCTTAATAGCTTTGTAGAAGCAAATATACTAGCTTACAGTTCCACTGATAGAGACAATGATGGTTCCAATGAAAGAGCCAAACAGAAGACCAGCAGACATGGTCAACGGAATGGCTGGTATTGCAAGGACCTAGGAAAAAAAAACAAATACTAGTGAAAATTTGCCTCACATGGATGACGAATACCTTAAAAAGTTAACAATGAAATAACATTTTTTTTTATAATTACTGAAATTGGATTATTGTTTAAAAACAACTTACTATTAGTTAATGCTTAGAGAGTTAAAGTAAACAGATGCATTAGTATATATTTCACACATTGTAAGAATATTACTTCTTGCAATTTATTGGATTCAGATCACATACTCTTATACTCCCTCCATCCCATTTTGTAAGGGGTAATTGTGTTAGGCACAGTTTTTAAGCAAACAAATTAATAAGATGTGATACCCTTTCCATATTTTCCTTTCCCTTCTAAAGAAAAGGTGAATTGGGACACACAGAAAAAGTTAAAAGGAATAAAAGGGAAATTCGGGGGAAAAAAGAAAAAAGAGTTAGTGGTGTTTAAATTAGGAAAGTGAGAATTATTTTGGAACCAACTAAAAAGGAAGTTATCTTCTGAAGCAACTATATTACGCAAACATCACCTGATATGGCATGAAATGATCAGTAGCATCATTATTGATTAAAGTCATTAAACAGTTACCAGTTTTGCCAAACCGAGAATAGAACAGATTTTGGATTTTCAATGTTACCTCTAATCCAGCATAAACTGCAACAAAGAGTGCATATCCAGCTGGACCATAATCTGTCACATGAAAAGCCTCAGATACACTCACAGGGAAGAAAAGTTCATAAAATTCAGTAACTCCATTCAATTTTTAATTGCTTTCAGAAAGAATTGCAGTAAATAAATTTTGGTAGGAGATCAAAAACCAAAATCTATAAAAAATTATTTCACTCCTGCCATGCTTCTCGTCAATAGTAGTCTGCATAAAGCTGGGAAACTAATAATTCAACCTCCAAAGTGGAGCAAAGACCCCGAGTAGTATAGGCATATCTAAAGCAGTATACAATGATATAGCAAGGCATCCTAGAAGGTCTAAGGTTAATTAGTTGGGACTTCTTGGGGCAGACTATACACTATCAAGAGCCATTAATGCCTGTTCTTTGTTCTTCATTCTATCTTTCTTCATCAAGCTAACATCAAAATAAACTTCATAGGAAACTCAATATTAAACCTAAAATTATTGGCACACTGCATTGAAAAAATGAATGACCTGTGCTAGCCTAAGAAGCGCAATTATTTTCTCTATCTGTGGCCTCAAATTAGTTTCTCATCACAATCAAAAACTTAACCTTAGATGATCTTATCAAACAATTGGCATCTGATTCTATCACAAACAAACAAAAACTTAAGAACAGAAAATGTTATAGTTAGGTTCCCTTGTTCTACATACATAAAACATTTATGTCCAACCAAAATGTAAACTTTTCATATCAGCCATGACCTCGATTAGTTTAAGCTTTTTGCAAGATCTTCCCACTATGACATAATATTCAGATTCTATTCAAAACCCAAATCCTTGCTGCAATTCTGCCCAGAACATAATTCCTCAAAGCAATTCTTTCTAGACCATCCCCCTACACACACACACTTGCACATACACATTGAACTGACAGCAATAGGCAACATATTTCCAGCATCCAATCTGCCCAAAGCATAATTCCTAAAAGCAATTCTTTTTAGGCCATCCCCCTACACACACACACACACATTGAACTGGCAGCAATTAGCAAGATTTTTTCCACACCAACTAAATTTATTATGAATAGCCAGACACACACAAATTTGAAATGGAAATGAAAAAGGAATCCATCCAACTATACCATCAATGATGCTTGAAAACTGTGTCAAGAAAGCATTGATCTGGTCCTTGTAGAGGTAACCTACAACCCCAAATCCACCAACTGCACCTACAATCAAAAGACCAGCCAAAAGGGTACCTTTAACCGCAGCATCCCCATCCCCATCCCCTTCCCCACCACCACTCTCACTACTTTCATTCTCCTCTTTGGGACCCAAATTCAAGAGCTTACTAAAGCTCTGGGGAGCACCAGAGGGAGTCTTTGAAAGGGTCTGCTGTTTCTTGGTTTGTTTGAGGGAAGAGCGTGGCTTCAAGAAGTGGAACCGTTTGGGTCTGAAGCTATATAGAAATGAAGAGCAAGAAGGAGAAGAAAACGAGGAAAGGGCAAAGCATAGTGATAATGGTCGGGTCGAGGAAACGGTGGGCATTTCAAGTGGTGGAAGAGGATAAAGAGAGCTTCTTTTTCCTCTGCTTTTCTGGTGGTTCTTGAGCTCATTCAAGAACGTTTAGGAATTAGGAGAGGGCAGATGCCATGTAAAATTTCGAACAAACAGAATATACTCCCATTCTAGCTATCACTGTTTGAATTTGTGTTCTGCGATTTGATTTTTGGGGAAAAATTTTGTGACGTTGAAAATCAAGGTCGAGTTCTAGAGGTATCAGGATGGATAAAATTGTGTTCGTTGTTGAGGCACGTGTAGTTTTTTCTTTTCTTTTTAAATTATTTTTCCTTTCTTAATTTTTCATAATAATGGACTAATGGTTTATGGTAATGGTGTGTGGCTGCCTCCTGCCTGAGGATCTTGCTTCGAGACCACGAAACCGTATCATTTTATGTGTCTAGTTCCATTAATGATACTTTACTAAAGTTAATTTTAATTAATTTATTATAATATTAAATTTAATATTAGTATATAAAATTTTATAATAAGAAACTACATTAAAATACTATAAACACAAGACAATTAAATTTTAAAATACTAAAAAAAAAATGATTTGATTAATGAGTAATAAACAACACAGGTAAAATGAGTAAAATGATGGAATCAGATTCAAACTCAGTGGTGTCAAAAATATTAAATTTAATATTATTCTCAAATTTTCTATTTATATGTTCGCCGCTATTATATTTACTTTAGCGGAGTCAAATTTAAGATTTCTCAAAGTATATACACGTATAAGTAATAAACAATAAAAATCGAGTGGTCAATTGACCCCACTCAAATGAACATAACTTCGCCATTGGGTATTGGCGGTATAGCGTTGTTTTTTTATAGAGAACGATTTATAAGTTGTAGTTGCAAAAAGTCTTAACTAAGAAGTAACTTTTCTATCAATGAAGTAGTATATGGCTTCTTCTTTTTTTAATAACAAATTCAATTCATGAAGTAAATTTGAGATGGAATAGAAATCTTGAAAATATATTTTTCTATATGATTGATATATTGGGTCCGACTTAGATATTCAAGCTTGATAAATGGAGTGTGAGCCCAAATTGGGAATGGTGAACGATACCACATAATAGACAAGTCAAGAGCCGACCTTGAGGCCGGCCAAGGCAAGGTCAGTCATGGCGCAGGTTCAACAATGACTATTTGAGTAGGGTAGGGGTGACCACGGTTCGGTTCGAACCGTCTGGTTCGAACCGAACCGGTACTGTTGAAACCGAAACTGAACGGTAGGTTCCGGTGAATCCAGAACCGGAACCGTAAAAAATAAAAAATAAATAAATAAAATATGTAGGGCACGCCTGGTGTGGCCTACTGGCTACCGCCGACTGGCAGTAGCCAGTACAAAGACTCAAGTGAGTATTTGAATATTTTCAAAGACTCACTTGAGTCTTGTCTTTCACTCTTCTTCTTTGGCAGGAGTTTGGCTTTCTTTAAAACTTTAATAACGTGCAAAATTTGAAGTGATTAAAATTATTGGCTCCCTTTGCAGCTTTGGAGGTACATCTGCACAAAAACTTCCGAAAATTTAGGCTTTGAATTCAAAAATTTTGGAAATTTTTTTAAAAAATAGTCGTTGTATTTGTAAGAACGGATATTTTTTTGTCAGAATGTAAGAACGGATTTTTTTGTGTACTCTTCAATCTTCATCAGGCATTCAAGGCTTCAACTCCTTCAAGGCTTCAAGCTTTCAACTGATCAGTCTTCTATCTTCTATAAATTAGTGACTTCAAAAATATTTTTTTACACAACTTTCAATATTTAACTCTCTCACCCTCTCAATACTTTGATTACTCTCTTACCTACAAGTCTATAACTACAATTTTTTTTTACGCAACTTTCATTCTTTCAATATCTTACTCTCCAACTCTCTCACTCTCTCACTCTCTCAATACTTTGATTACTCTCTTGCCTACAATTTTCTCTACATTTTTTATATCTCTACACTCTACATATTTAAGTTTTTATACTTTCAAATGCTAAATGGATAGTTCAAGCAGAGCATCCTTTTCCTACGAAGGCCAAACTAGTGGTAGTCGTGATAGTCGTGAAAATCGTGGCAAATCTCTTGCTGTAGAACCTCCACTGCATTCGGTTCATGAATTTTCAAGAGAAAATCCTTCTTTTGAAGCTCTCCGGCATTCGATTCATAGATTTCCAAGCGAAGCTCCTTCTTTTGAGGTTCAATCTTGAGTCATTCTTAGTCACTCTTAATTCTCATCTTGGGTAATTAATTTATATCACCCAAATTAATTTTTTACATCACTATCACTTACTTTGACTTTCTATTGCTGATAATAGTATTCTCTTGAATGAACAAATCCCTTTGCCATAATCATTCTCGGAAACCCTTGCATTAGAAATTTCGAACTCCTTAAAAAAATGCTATTTTTTCATAACATCACAAACGCCCTTTTATGTATCCACTAAAATCTATTTCAAAAAACATATTTTGGATCTTATTGATATTCGCAATTCTAGCAATCCTAACAATCTACCAAGTCTTCCAGTATGCGATATTAAAACAACCCCAAATGCAGCTAGAGACCTACACCTCTCTTATAATGTCCTATATTTGCCTGAACTAGCATGAAGTTTAACATGTTAACACCAAGATTCATTCACAAGGATATCTGTCTTTGTTTAAAAAACATGTGTGTCTAACTGATAATAGTCACGGGCATACACCCAACAAAAGGAAAATAGTAAGAGGATATCCAAGCAGCTAGGAGGAAACAGCCCAGAACAGGCGAAATTGTAGCCTCCTTCATCAGCCTGTCATGGTTAAGACTGGACACAATTGGCCGTCAAGGATTGCAGGATACTGTCTTGTGACTTTCTCCGTGAAGGTTGGAGGTAGTTAACTCCCATCTGAAATTTTTCTTAAACTTCATCATATTGAACTCCAGTTTCTTCGCAGAGGATGCGATTTTGTGGAGTTGATCATTGATACTGGTCTGCAGCACTTCAGGTGAAAGCGAGTTGGGAGTTTCAAGAACTTCGACAGCAGTGTTGGCGGCAGAATCAATCTATAAAAGCATATTTATACAAGGAACATGAACCAAATGTTTGCTTGGTAATAACAATCATAGTAAGTGTCAATGACAACTAAGGAAACACAGGGGGTCACCCCAGCTAATATGGCAAAAGATCCACACTTGTAACCACAACGTCACGAGTTTGAATCCTTGTCCCCTTGATTTGAGCCAGTCAGCTATGGGTAACCTAGACTGGTTTACCAGCCAGGTCACAAGGCGAGGTTTATCCACACCCAAAAGGGTTGTGGGGTACCTTGTTAAACAAAAAACTAAGGAAACACAGATATGGCTAGAAACTGAAAATTCATTGTTACAATTGCTAAAGGTGATTGCAGTTTTAAAGGATATTAACCAATATAATTAATCGTGACTTGTGAAATGGAAAGCCACAAAAATGTTCAGAAACCTAGGCATACAACCCCACAAGGATGTCAAGCCTAACACTACAGCTTGGTTCATGTCAGGCAGATGCTATCACAAAAATCACAGAACAGTAAAGCAATTTGAAAATAGAAATGCAAACTCCAGTCACCAATAGGCTTCATTATCGCCAATTGAAGCTTCCTTTTTTTCATAAATAAAATTACAAGAGAATACTTTAGTATAATAATATAAATATTAAATAGTAGTCCTTGAAAGGGAAAACACATTACACACCCCTGCCTTTTAGTCCTAACATGTGAATTTAGGTATCCAAATCAGGCAGATGTTTTGGGTTCCATAGAATCAAGTCATAAAATGATTTTAAAAATCCATTAAAAGTGCAAGGTTTTGAGCCACTAGCAATTCATAAAGGCCTTATGGTCCTTGGAAGCAATAGTTCTTTTATAGATTTCCATACTGAGAAATATACTCTTAGCCACGAGAACCCATAATAAGATGAAGGCAACTTTGGTGGAAGTGAAATAGAGTTACCAGCCAATTCATAGAAGCCCCATAATCCCCTCCCTCCTCTCCAACACACAGAAACATGAAAAGGTAGTTGGTAGTATGTAAGGGCAGCAGCATATAACTGTGCGGATAAAGGCCAGAAGGACATTAAATTTGGACATTTGTAGAGCTAATTCTGGTTACACTGCCTAGTGACTATAGTGGTATTCCATAATTGGCACCTAACTATTAATTTGGAAAATTATCATCCTACTACATCTACAGGAAAGTTTACAAAATTTATCCTCCCTGGATGTATAATGATCACATGCTGGTCAGTGCGTAATTGGGTTTTCCCATAAAATTTTCATAAACAGCCCATTATGGAGTGCTTTTTTTTTTTTTTTTTTTTTTTTTTTTTTTTCTATACCTCTGGTGAGTTTTTGGTTCTTGATTTCCAGTGGGGTTTTTACTTGGAATCCTTTGTTTTTTCACAACTTTTCTTTAACTACACATACTGGAACATTTAGTTCTTGCCGTTCTTGGTCGTTTCTACTGCTTCAGCTGCAAATTCCATTTGAGAAACATGTGGTATTGGGTTTTAAAGGGAAAGTTCCTTGCTAAACTTGTTTTTTCAAGCACCATAATCATTAAAAATACCCTAGATTTAGCAAGAATAAGTGGATGGAAGAATTAAAGAGGTAAAAGTTTTCCTTTCAGAATCCACTTTGGGTCAAAGTTATAAAAGTGTTCCTGAAAAACTTCTACAGATGGATGAGCCCACTTATTCCAGTTCACCTCTTTACAAGCATTTTGCTGGGCCTTTTTTCTGAACTCAGATGAATAAACACAAGAAAGAATCAAGCATTGTTTGACATGCAGACATTCCAAACAAATTTAAGCAACCTTTGTGCAAGAAAAGCAAGCAAGTTCAAATTTATGTCCCAAAGTTTTCAAGAGCCACCACTTCAGTTCTTTAAAATTGGATCATTATCTCCTGTCTATTTCCTAACAGTTCGATCTGAAACTACGTTTTCAAAGTAGATTAAGTTCCTCAGAAAAGACCTGCCAAATTGCAAGCCACTCATGAAGGCTGATGAGGTCATAAGGAGACTGAGGAATATGCCTTTTGTTTTTGTTCATGTAACATGGCAAGTAAGGTTGTATAGACACAATTAGGTCATCATATCCCTCATAGTTGGTTGCAAATATTTACAATCATTATTTATAGCCAAACTTGGCAACTAATTTACTAATCTATCTAGAATCTGCTGGAATTGGAGTTGTATTCATCTTCTAGCTCAAGTTGCATTTTGGTAATTAAACAGAACTTCTGACCACATTAACTACTCATGTACAGTTGTTTTAGGAACCGACCTTTTGCCTTCTTGCTAATTGAGATGATAGCATTGCTAATATGAGTAATATCACCTACACTTTTTTGACAAATGTGATTAGATACACCATATGTTTATATCCATCTCCGTTACACTTTGAATTGACACCAATCTCTGTTACACTTTGAATTAACACCAAATACAGATCCCCGAGCCCTCAAATTTGCACAAAATGCTCAGGAACCCTTTCCTATACTGACTTATTACTCACACATTTGTTATTAGAATAGCTTTCCACAATTAAAATGAGCAACATGGAGATCAATCATAATCACAAATCAGTGAATATGAACCTTAAATCCACACCAACATAGGAAAATATAATAAATAATAAAATAAACTAGAGGGGAAAATAAGTATTTTTCTGAATAATTAGAGAAAGAAAGCTATGTACCGTTTGTGAAGCCGTCTTCAACAAGGCTTTTGCTAAAGGCAAAACACAGAACCTTAAACAAAGCAAACAACAATGTATAAGAGAAACGAAAAATCTAGGAACATTTTCAGAAAAAAATTCAGTCATGAGAATAAAAATCCAATTCAATTTAAAATAATTAAGTAAATTACATTCCACGGCTACCCTCTAAGGCCTGTTCTGATGGATCTTTCCACTCATCAAACCTGAAAACCGCAAAGAATTATGCATTCAAACAAAGATAAATGTTAACTGGTACACACATAAAGATAGATACATAAACAGGGGGGAGAAGGAAGTGGGGCGGGTTAGAAAGCTTACACCCAACCATAGCGGCGGTCGAAAATGAGAGCTTTAGAGGGCCGTTTGGAGTTGGGATAGTTCAATTTCAAGCTTGAGTCCATTGCATTTTCTGTACAGGGGACTGCGGGGAGTGGGGACGTTCAATTTCAATCCTGGCTTAATGGCTTATTTCAAGACTATTGTTTGTTTGTTTGTTTGTTTGTTTTTTTAAAAATAAATAAATTCAAGTTTAGTACTTTTACTCATAGATTTTAATCATAGTTTGCTGACCAAAATATACACTTTTAATTCCGAAGCTATAGTAAAATAGTAAATGAATTAATACCTAATTTGGTTCATCGACTATTAAGATTACACTATTTTGACATTTAATATTTCATTTCAATTATGTAATTTTTACCTAAAATAAGAATTTGTCCAAATTAAAATAATTCTTGTTAAGACCATTTAATTAACAATTGTATAATTATAAATAAAATTGAACAAGTTTTAAAATCGAGACCCAAAGTGATAAAATTTTAATAGTTTATGAGTCAAATCATGTATTAACTGAATAGTAAATTCAATACTCGTATTATTAATATTTTTACTTTAAGTAAAATTCACCATTAAATGAAAAAAAAAAAAAAAAAAAAAAAAGAATTCATAGTAGATTTACTAGATTAATCTTAATAAAATTTGAAGTTCGAAAAAAAAAATGAAAAAGAAAGAAAAAGAAAAAAAGGGAGAAACGATTTCAATTTTCGCGGTTCTCGAAGTAGAGTATATATAGTCGAAAAAAATGCCGGAGATCTCGCTCTGTTCTCTCACCATCACGGACTGGAAGAAAACAGATGAGTGGCGGTTACAGGCAGCCATTTCCGAATCCTTCTAGCTTATCCAACTCTGGTATTGTTCCACTTCCATTTCTTCAATCCTAATCGTCGTTTTGTATCTATTCTCTATTCTTCCTCATCGATTCTGATGCGTTCCGCATTTGCGTTCTGTTGCATTGAAAATCTCCATTAAATTCGATCTTATGTTGTCCAGTGTAAAAATTTGCTTCGTGATGCTGAAACTAATGTTTTTTAAAGCTGAATATGAGTGTTCTGATTTGAGATTTTGCTTTCGGATTTGTGGATACCAGCAGAATTGTTCATTTTGCAATTTGACACTTCGATGCCTTAAACCTCTAAATCGCGCTAAACTTACTAGAGAATATTGATCAGCAATAGCATTGAGTAATTTTTAGCTAGAGAAATGGTTCACAATGGGCTTGCAAATTTGATTTTGTAATTCTGTGTAAAATTTTAAGCGCTCTTCCTCAGATGTCAGAAAGGAAAATTGGATGTGTGGATAAATCGACTTGTTCCAATAAACTCATAGTTTTTCTACCAACCATAGCTTAAAAATTTTGGGGAGCTAAAGCTCGAATTTTCATTTGTGGATTTTTAAGGCATAAGTACAGTCTAAACATTGCATTTCTCTGTATCAACAACACACAAGTTTGCAGCATTTTTTAATCATGAATTGTGAAGTGACATGAAATTAGCAATTTTTCAAATGTTGTGCTAGTCCATTTGGTTTCCTTTTTTCAAGAAGCTTTATTCATCATCTATTTATCATGCACTAGGAGCTAGGAGTCTAGGACACTATATTCCTAATGAGCATAAATCAAATTTCTCTACCAACTGTATTCTGTAGTGATGGAATTCATTGATACTTGCTAGTTCTGATATGATAAGTTCTACTTTCCACTAGCAATGTGTACATGTGATATCAATAGTCATCTTTTAGTTGCTGATGATTTCTCACTTACAGGATAAGGTTTTCTCCTTTTTTGTATCCTAAGTAGATTGCATCAACATAATTTTCCATTTTGACATCTTGTTCAGAAAGCTTTTAATGATATTCAACTGTTCATATATAGATCTTTTATGTCTTCAGCCACTGTTGATCAGACTTCAGAGTGGTGTAGTTTTGTTACATTATCTCCCCAATTTTTCTTTAAATCTAATCAATCCCTTTAATAATTCCTCATGCAGGTTGCAATGGGGTGTGTATGGTGAGTAACACTTGGAGGGATGAGCAACACCCATCTTTTATTAATTTCATCTCCAGCTTCTTACAGGAAAACTCTTTTCGTCTGAACTTTGTGCCAATAGCACCGGTAAATATCTGATTTCAGTTCACTGTCTCTGGTCCTCCATGTGCTGCTAAACTATGGTTGTTAACAGGATTTTATCATTAACTGTGGGGGTTTGTCTGTGGCATTCATTTTTGTAACTAATTGGGATGGTGTGGAAACAGAATCAATATTTTGCAGGTAACTTTTGGATATTTGCTTTTGTAGTTGATCATTTGCACCTTTAGCTAATCTTGTCTTGTTGATAGTAGAGTCCAGAAACTAAAGGAACAATTTGCAAACCTGTATGTGGTTGTCACCCTCCCAACCCAGGAACAAAATGATTGTTTCATTTGCTCTTACTTCAAGTAAGGTCCTTTCTGCTTTTATTTTTAACTGCATTGTGCATAGTGTATTAACAATCAGAAACTTATTTTGTGCAAAGTTTTATTATTTTTGTTGAAGGTATGGTATGGAGCTTGGAAAGCCAATTTTTATTCCAGTGAAATATTTAGAGATGGGCATGGAAAAGATCGTGAAGATTGCACATGCTCGTGGGGGTAAGGCATTCATTTCTTGATGATTGATCAAAGTTTTATGCATATCTTTATAGCAACTGCTACTAATTGCAGTGTGTAAGCGGCAAGATGCAGTTGCAAAACTGAAAGCTGAGGTTAGATTTCAGACTGTTTCCTTTTTTATTGATATTGCATTCTTCATTTTATGTGAATTTAAGTTGTCATGTTACATTGTTAGAAGGAAAAATCAGTTCAAGCAATGGATGCCTATCTCAAAGTTGTCTCGGCAATTCCTGGCATTGATAAGCATGATGCAAATTCAGTAAGAACTTCTGTTAATCATCATTTTGTGTTGAATTATTGCTGTCCATTTTCTAAGGAATTGTTATGCTTTCTTTCGCAATTGAGCCACATCTAGTTTCTAAGTTCTGACATGAGTAACTGGTGTTGCCTTCATTTTGTGATCTCAGAAGAAACTTGTTATGGAGATAACCCCAGCCAAGATAGCTAAGGATACAAACTTGTAACCACAAGGTCACGAGTTCGATTCCCAGCCCTCTTGGTTTGAGCCCGTTAGCTATGGGCAACTTAGACTAGTTTACCTCGTTGTGGTCTTTTGTCGGCTAAGGTCACAAGGTGCAGTTTACCCTGCACACCCTCGAATAGTGGTTGCGGGTTTCCCTTGTCACCCCAGAAGAAACTTGTTATAATATATAGACCTACTCATTCCATGATAGTACGACCTATAAGCTTTAACAGCATTTTTTCCTCTCTACTTTCTTATGAGAACTTATTTTGGTTGCTCAAGCTAGAAGCCAGGAATGATATTTAATGCCTGCACTCTTATCTAACCTTTATTTGACGAATGTAAAGTTAACTATGTTCCTTTCTTTTTCAGCTCAACCAAGCCATTGGTTCAATTGAAGCAATAGCCAAAGCATCAAAGGAGTGTATTTTGAAAAACACGGACCTTTCAGCCGATAAAGCTGAGAAAATATCAATGTTTTTCAGAGACATGAAGTATTCCCTTGGTCCCAAAATCAGTTAACTAATGATACCAAGTAATGTCAATGGACCCAGGACTCCATGCTTATCAGTTATCAGTCGATTTGGGACCAACATTTAAATGACAGGCTGGCTGACTGACTGAAGATGTATTGGAAAATAAATGAGCAAACTGCAACTATTGAATTGTAAGTAGACAAGGCACCTAACTAAATCCTTAGCTCTCTGAATTGTCATACCGCAGGATTCATATATATATATATATATATAAAATCTTTGATCAGAAGGCATCAATATTGACCTTGTTTCTTCAAAAGAAATTATTAGTAAACTGAAGATAATTCATAGCACTAGGACCTGCGGGTAGGTCAGAAGTGAACTTGTTTCTTCCTTGTTTATTTTAGGAAATCTTCCAACCATGTGTATACTTTTAGTAAAAATATCTAGGTCATCACAGAATGCTTATGTCATGTGATATTGACGGCCTATGCCAATAACTTCTCATGTTTTTTTTTCTTTAAATTAATTATGAAATACCTTAACTTATTTTCCAAAAAATAAAAATAAAAAAATACCTTAACTTAAAAGATAGTAACAAACACACACAAAATCTAAATTTAATATAATCCTTGACCAAGTGAGCTCCATGCTTGTGGTATTTTTGTTTGTCATTAGCATTTGTGCTTTTGTTATTTTGCTATTGCAGTTGGGAGTCATAAGATAAGATGAGATTGAACAACAATATTATATTCAAATTGTATTGTATTTCTAACTTTATCACAAATTATTAATTATTTATATGCCAAAAGACCTTGTGGTCTAGTGGCACTCGGTGTCCCGGTTTACACTCCACATGGATGATGGGAGTGGGATACTACATTGTAACCGAGTCAGTAGTATTCAAAAAAAAAATTAATTATTTATATTATCTTTTTAACTTTATCGCAAATTATTAAGGAAAATGGTACTTTTTTTTTCTGAGTTATGTGTATATAGCAGTTTTTTCCCCTTAATTATTTTAAAAGTAGCGATTTTGCTCCCTGTAATTTTAAATTAACATTTTTACCCTTAAAAATAACTATTTCATTTATTTTTCTTCTCCAACTAATTATTACTAATATGTATGGAAGACCACGGTTTTGCTCGAACCTAATCGGACACTGTAGCAATTGAACCTAAATAGTATGGATGGTTACGGTTATGATTCAGAACCGAAAAAATAAAATAAAATAATTATTGAATTTAGACTATTTTAAAAATAAGAAATAGAATTTACAAAAATAAATAAATAAATAAATTTTTAATTGGCGGTTCAAAATCGAAATTGGTACTGAAACAAACTGTTTTATCAAAATAAGTATTTGATCATTTTCACTATATATGACTGTGGTTCATTTCCGGTTCACTGTTTAACAATTATTTTATTTTATTTATTTTTTCGGTTCTGAATCGTAACCAGAACTATCCATACTATTCCGGTATGATTGCTACAGTGTCTGGTTAGGGTCGAACCGAATCGTGGTCATCCATACATATAACTATATAAGCAATAACTTGTTAGAGAAGAAAAATAAATGAAATAATTATTTTTAAGAGCAAAAACATCAATTTAACATCAAAGGGAGAAAAACCACCACTTTAATAACTCAAATTGATGCCACCGTTAAAATATTCAACCAACAAAGGAGAAATCATTCCTTCAGAACACACGCACCTGGGATTCATTAGCGTGGATTTCGTTACTGCCTGCCATGACTCTCTGTCTTCTCCAAAAGCTCTAAAGAAGGAATTGTTTTTTTTCCGTAGAGAAAGGGCACTGATCTTGAAAAAGAGCAGCGTTTAATTATTCATAAAGATTCGGAGATAAAGCTTTGACTGGGGGTGAGAGTGATAACACTTTTGCGTCGTTGTTTATTAACAAAGCAACAATGTTCCCAAAATAGACCAAGGAGAGGTGTGAACATATGAAAATTTCAAATCACCTATGCTTAAATGGGGTCCTCACCGGCTGAACGACGAAATGCGGCCGGAAGGAATAATTCGACCAAATTTAATTTATATCGGGGATCAAATTAATGAATATGAAGTAAAAGGACTACATTGACCGTCACCAACAATTGAGGGACCAAATACTTGATTTACACTAAACATTATTTATCTTCTAAAAAATTACTCCCTCCGTCCAATTTTGGTTGTCTGGTTCGTTTAACGAGGCTTGACTGAAGTTATTTTTAATCCAATTTTTCATAATATTAAGTTTAGTATTAATATATAAAATTTATATATTTAGAAATTACATCAAAAGTACTATTAAATACAAAAAATTAAATTTAAAAATAATAAAAAATTACTAAAGAAAATAAGCAAGGAAGAAAGAGTTGGTTTGACCAATGAATAGTAAATAGTACAGGTAAAATGAGACGGAGGGAGTATAAAATTGTTTAAAATGAATTGTATGATCGTATCCGATGGGTACCAATACGGCAATACCACCAAACCCAGGAGTTAGTTCAAACCACCCGCGCCCTGTGTTGTAATTGCTCGACCCGGGGCTTGTTCTGCTCATGTTTTCTCCCTTCCCTTGTCTCTCTCTTTCTCTCACTGTAATCTGATTCGTTCCCAAGGAACTTAGCGTTTCTTTGGTTTTCCCCTTCGGCCTTCGATCAAGGAAGAGTGAAGTCGCCATGGATATGGATGGACTTCATGATTGGGAGGTACTGCAACTGAGCCCGGGTTCGGATTCTGGAAACCAATTCAAATTTGGGGAATTTGGAGCTGATTCGGATGGTGTGATTCGTAACGATTACTTTTCAGTTGATGATGAAGTTCGGTACCTGAAAACCGTTGCTGCTGCTGCTGATGCTGTCGGGGCGGGGTCTGGGGCTTCGGATAATCCGAATTGGATTGACCCCGCGTTGTCCCGGGAGGGTTCTGACGAGTTCTGTCCCGAGTTGGAAGTTGTTAGGCCAGAGATTCGGATGCTAGATGAGTTTGAGGGGAAAGGAGAAATTGGCTTTCTTCTCGATAAGGAGAAAATTCAAGGGGGTTTTGGAGGAATCAATGAGACAGGGAATAACTTCGAGGAATTCAAGTCCGGTTGGGGAGGAAATGAATACAGTGGAGCGAAATTCGAGGAGTTTGGTGATAAGGATAAGGAATTGGTAGGTGAAAAAGAGGAGAATTTGTGTGACGGATCAGAGGTTTTTGCTGATAAGGAACATGAAACCTTACCAACTGGTGGTGAAACCGTGAACAAAATTGTTGAAGTTGAAGTGAAGAATAGCATCGAGGAGTTCAATTCCGGTTGTGGAGGAAATGGATATGGATATGGTGGAGCGAAATTTGATGAGGTTGAGGATAAGGAGTTAGTAGTTGAAAAAGAGGAGAATTTGTGCGAGGGATCAGAGGTGTTCACTGAAAAAGAACATGAAATTGTGCCAACTGGTGGTGAAACCATGAACAAAATTGTTGAAGTTGGAGTGAAGAAGGCAGAG
Source organism: Ipomoea trifida (assembly GCA_003576665.1). NCBI lineage: Eukaryota > Viridiplantae > Streptophyta > Magnoliopsida > Solanales > Convolvulaceae > Ipomoea > Ipomoea trifida. Next base: position 5,312,965 of record CP025657.1, read on the forward strand.
GTGGAAAAGAAGAGTGTGGTTTGGTGGAAGGCGCCCTTTGAGCTTCTGAAGTATTGCATGTTCAGGTTTAAACCTGTGTGGACCTTCTCCATGGCTGCTGCTCTGATAGGATTTGCTATTTTGGGTCGCCGAATATACAAGGTGAAGAAGAAGATAAGGAGCTTGGAGCTCAAAGTCACCATGGATGACAAGGTTAGTTATGGTCTTAGGTTGAAGTTTTCTTTTGCTAGGCAGATTCTTCCATGCTTAGCTCTTTACTTTGGTGCTTGGTTGCTTTACACCTTAAACACAAAGCTTGATTTAGTCATCTATTTAAAAGTCGCTGGAAAACGGTTATTTTGCTATCCTGGTATGACATAATACTATCAACAGACACTGATATCTATTGCCTTGATGCATTTGTTAGTAAATTTAATTTGGCAGCTTTCTGTAGCCGTAGAGTGTGAAATGATTATTCCATCAATATGTTCATTGATTACTTAAATATTTTGCTGGTTTGGCCTCTGATTAACAAATGTGTCTTAGCTTTGTGTTAAATGCATGACTTAACAAGCTTTTACACCCAGTTATGCTCTTGCATCATTTGGCTCTCTCTCTCTAGGTCCAGACTCCATAGGGAATTGATTGCTTTCTTGGCCGGAAGAAATTTTCAATAGAAATGATTATTCCTAGGATGTTAGTATTTGATACTTGTTAAGAGTCCCACATTGAAAAAAATAAGAAAGAATATATGAGTTTATAAGGCCATGAGTTAGACCAACTAATTGATTGGATTCAATCTTTTAGTGTGGTTTGGCCCATGTGCATTATAACAATACTGATATTTTAGGTTGCTAATAACATCCTATGCAATATGAAGCCTCGAGTGATGCTTAGATTGCTTACTGTCTTCAGAAAGTCTATCCAATTATGTATACATTTAGGTAATAATTGCTAATACCTGTGTGTTACCTCGGGAGGCAGCGCATTGTTTCTTTTGAGCTTGCAATTTTATTTATTCTAGAAAAGGCCAGTAGCTGGGGTAGTTTGCTTATTATACTGAACCTGAAGCTTGATTTATCGTTAGATTTCAGGGGAATAGTATATAGTCAAGGACTCAAGGGATTTTTCTTATTTCTGCAAAAAAATTCAGTAAATTATAGCATACTTTATCCTTGAATATATTGTTGACTATTATTCTACCTAAACCAGTGAGAGTATTTGGCATCCATCCCATAGCCTTCTATGAAATTAAGTTGCATATGCTAGGCAGATGGAGTTGATCTTTGGTGCCAACTGTTGAAGCAATTTTTTTCAACTATATATATATAGTACTATCAATTACTCTACTTTATTTGTTTATGGAAACTTATGGTTGGATTTTTTACCTCTATATCTAGCTATATAGGAATTACTTTGTGCCCCTCTGGGAAGAAACCTTATATAATTTTGTGTTTGCTTCAAGCCAGAAACAAATTCTTGTGCATATTGACCCGGACACATCACACATGGTACTTGCATTGTTAATTACTTGAAGTCACATATAAATTTCACCCGGGTTAAACGGGCCGGGTTGAATATGGGCCGGGCTGATATTACCCCTACCCAACCCGCCTAAACTACGGGTTAAACGGGCCCAACCCGGCGGGCTGGACCCGTTTTGACAGCTCTACATATAATTGGGTGGATACAGGTCCTACTAAGGCCTCTTAATTTCCACCTTTTGGCAAGATATGATCAAAAGATTGTATTTCATTGGCATTACGTTGATTGCAATCGTATGATTGGATCAACATAGAGTGTGAATGTTTAAATATATATTTCAGGGACTGTAATATCCATTGTTTGCACGTTGAACTGTTTTGGCCGTCTGACTATTTTATTGTACATTTGGTGTGTACAGAAGGTATCTCAGTTCATGAGCCGAGCTGCGCGCCTTAACGAGGCGTTCTCAGTCGTGAAGCGGGTCCCTGTGATCCGGCCTCAGTTGCCAGCAACTGGAGTAGCACCGTGGCCTGTCATGACCAAACTTGCCCTGCAGGAAGCATGATTGTTGTTTTGTTATATGGTTAAGATTTTAGACTTTTGTGTTTAGTTGAAGATGTTGCTCAACTCAAAAATCTCCAATTGCACTTTCTATAAACTTAGTTGAGAATGATATAGTTTATTGAAAACTTGAAAGGGTTGGTTGTATTAGGAGGACTACTACGCAAGTACGCATAGAGTTTGTACCTCACTTGTATTATATTATTAGAGTTATTTTAGTAGTCTACCTGTATGTGATTGAGAACACATAAGCTTGCATTTATTACCAATCCTTTTGAGGCTTTGAGAATGACAAATTCACCCAAAATACTCCTTCAATCAACCCCTGACTAGAAGGATCATATCTATGATTGAAGAGATAATTAAGAAACCAAAGATGTTCACTTTATAATTAAGAGACTGTATCTACGATTGTATAGATAGTTAAGAGACTAAATGTGTTTATTTTATAATTAAGGGATCAAACTTAAAAATTTAAATAATTGAGGGACCAAGAGTGTAATTTTTATATAGATATAGATATTCATGTTGAAAGTTGAAGCACGTGCAGAAATTGTGGAAAACGTGCGGAAATTGCGGAAATTGTGGAAAATGTTTGGAAATCGTAGAAATCGTGGAAAACATGCGGAAATCGTAGAAATCGTGGAAAACATGCGAAAATCGTGGAAAGCGTAACGTCAAAACCGTTGAGTGTCCGTGAGTAAAATTGCCACGCAAGCACCACGCCATCCTCCTATGTAACTTTTGCCGAGTATCAGTATTAAAGCAAAGCACATATGCAAAGAGCAATTGAACTTCAATTCTTCTCGAGCTTCTACACAACTTCGAAACGAAGATAATCTTGTAGTGATTTTTTGCTTAATCAGTGTTTTGTAAGTTCCCCTTCTCATCCAAATTTGCTTTTTTGCTAGATCTTGCTTTGATTTATTCAATTGATATTTGATTGTTCTTTGTTTCTTGTGATGATCTATTACCAAGAATACTTGTGTGTGCGTTTTTGTTTGTTTTGATTACTTGTTTGTTTGTTTAAAAAAGAGATGTTTAAAAAAAAAAAAGTTGATTTGATTAATGATTATATATAAGATTTTTTTGTCAGATTTTATTTTTTCTGTTTGGTTTTTGTGGAGCTTTAATTTGATATTTTTTGTTGGATTAGATATTAGCTTTTGTTTTCTTGTTTTTTGATTTGACATATGAAGACATTGAATTTCTTTTCATCTTAAATTTACTTACAGATTCATTTTGAGAATTTTGTTGTAGAGGACTACTTATTTTTCATATATGCACTTGCATTGAAACACAAAAGTATGATTTTTATTTTTATTTTTTTTTTTGTATATGAATTGTTGGAGGAAGATATATGAATTGTTGGAGGAATCACTCCACAAAACAATGGTTGAGATCAAATTTAATTTGCGGCTATCCTTAACCCATAAATTTCTCTCACTTTCTAAAATGGGTCCCACTTCCACATCATCAAATTTACAAATTCTTCACTATTTGTTCTACATCCCTGCAATATTCTCTCACTTTTAAAAGTGGTCCCACATTTATATTATATAATAAATATAATAATCAAATAATATAAGAAATAAAAAAAAAAACTAAAAAAGGTACACAAAGCTGCCTTGCAACAGCTTTTGTCAGAATTGGACATGCTTTTTCTTCCTTTTCTTATTCTCTCTCCTATTTCTATTTTAGCAATCCTCTCTCCATTTGCTAATACACATGGCATTAAATAATGATAAAAAACTTGCCAACTAGATTAGAAAGGGAAGGGATTGGCTGGGATGGGGTTAGCCTTAGGCTCTAAAGCAATTAAATTTGAGTCATTAGGGATTTAGGGGTAGCCCGCTTAATGGGCCGGGCCGACCCACTTCGACAGTACTAGATATACAGTCCGCACCTACCATATTTAAAACAATAAATCTGACAATTTTAATTACTACCATTTTATACTTTGGTTAACTTAACTACATAAATATTTGCTATTAGCTTTGTGCTCAAATAGCATATAGTGGCTTTCCCATACGGGGGGAGGTCATGAGATTGAGTCTCAGTGGAGACATCTATACTTTTTGAGTGCTACTGAGTTTAAAGGCTCTTTCTTTTCTAAACTTTCTTTACCAACTTGGCCAGTAATGAGGGTGCCGAAAAAACTCCTCAAACTTATGTTTTTTCTTAATAATAACCAAGGGCAGTTTGGGAAATTTTTTATTTTTTAAAACTTTATGGAAATTCAAGGCTCATTCTTTTGTAAACTTTCTTTGCCCACTTGTCCAGTAATGAGGGGCCAAAAAAACTCCTCAAACTTATGTTTTTTTTAAAAAAATAATAACCAAGGCATTTTGGGGAATTTTTTATTTTTTCAAACTTTATGGAGATTCAAGGCTCATTCTTTTCTAAACTTTCTTTGCTCACTTGGCCAGTAATGAGCGTCCGAAAAAACTCGTCAAACTTATGTTTTTTTTTTTAATAATAACTAAGGGTGTTTTGGGAAATTTTTTACTTTTCCAAACTTTATGGAGATTTAAGGATCATTCTTTTCTGAACTTTCTTTGCCTACTTGACCAGTAATGAGGGCAGAAAACAACGAGTATAAAGTTGGGTAAACTTCAGGATTCACGACAAACTTTGCTTGAGTAGTATTTTGTGAGTTCTCCATTTTATTTATGGTTGAACTTTTTCTATGCTTGTTTTATTAATTTCTTGTGAGGATTTTTTCTGACTTGTTTTTTTTTGGTCTCCATTTAGGCAAATTTCATAGGGCTTTCTAGAAAAATCTGGTTATGTTTCCTTGTTTTCCTACATACCAAATGCAAAAATTTCTAATTTCAAGAGGTTGCGCTTACATTAGAGAACTGCCACGGAAGTGCTAACGTCATTCAACAACGATCCCTCCCCTACATAATGTTGGCTAAACTTCAATCTTCACCATAGCAATGAGTACACAAACTCAAAAATGGAGACAACCTTGTTCCAATTCTTTGCTTCATTAGTATTATGTGAATTTTTCTTTTTATCTAACGTTGGAATTTTGTTCGCTCTTCGTTTACCTATATCCAAATTCTGATTTGTTCTCTAGTTGTTTCATTTTTTATGCTCTAATTTTGAATTTCTTGTGATGAGATTTTATTTTTGCTGGCTTTTCATGGTTCTCTAAGCATTTCCTTGAAAGTTTAGATTTTTGAAATTGTGGTAGGGTTCATTTCTTCTTTCTGTGTGCATTTGTGAAAATGGGCAAATAATGTTTTTCATTTCTTCCTTCTAGAGATTAGTAATGCTGCATCTTTTTCCTGTCCATTTTGGCAAAGTTCATAGGGTCTTCAGGAGAAATTAGGTTTTATTTTCTTGCTTTCATCTTTCAACAAATGCAAAAATTCCTATTATGAGAGTTTGTGCTCAAGTTAGGTAATTATTACGGAAGTGCTAACGTCATTCAGTAGCAATCTTTCCCCTATATAATGTTGGCTAAACTTTAGCCTTCACCACATCAACTAGTGCACATCTTCAAAAATGGAGACAACCTTGTTCCAAATCTTTGCTTTATTAGTATCTTGTGAGTTCTCCTTTTTATCCCAGGTTTAACTTTTGCTTGTTCTTCATTTACATATATGAATGTTTGATTGATCTTTGTTTTATTTTTTTGTACTCTAATTATGAATTTCTTGTGAGGGGTTTGGCTTGCTTTTCGTGGTTTTCTAATGTTTAATTTCCTTGAAACTTTAGATTTTTTTGATTAGGGTTCAATTCATTTCTTCCTTATCTGTGTAGTGTAAGTGTAATTGTTTTCGTGGTTCTCTAAGCATTTCCTTGTTATTTTAGACTTATGAGTATTGAACCTTGCCAAAGACTTTGTGGTCGGTTTACACTCTTACATGGATGATGGGAGAACGTTATCCAACATTTCAAAAAGCTTGTTCGTGATCAAACCTACTATAAATGTACTTTAGTAGTACTTTTAATGTATATTATGAAAAATAAAATTAAAGATAACTTTAGTCTGCGAATCTCGTTAACTGAATTAGACAAACAAAATGGGACGGAGAAAATATTATGAAAGATAAAAGCTTATTCGTGATCAAACCTACTATTAATGTACTTTAGTAGTACTTTTAATGTATATTATGAAAAATAAAATTAAAGATAACTTTAGTCTGCGAATCTCGTTAACCAAATTAGACAAACAAAATGGGACCGATAAAATATTATTATTATATAATATAAGGGCAGTGAAACTGCACAAGCACAATAATAACACAAAAAGACAAAAAAAAAAAAAAAAAAAACTTGTGTGAGACGGGTTAGGTCAAGATGAAAATGTAATACTTATAGGCAATAAATGTCATACTTATATGCTCAAATATAATATTAATCAAGAATAAAATTTTTGTCACTTATGAGGGTAAATGTAATACTTTGGAAACACTTTTACATTTCGATTTAAAAATATTACATTTTCCTCAAAAATATTATATTTTTCTTTTATAAGTAATGGACACTTGTCAACATTACTTATTATGCAAAATGTAATACTTTTTCTTTTATAAGTAACACAAATTGTATTCATGGGTAGTATTGTATTTGAGTAAGTATGACATTTAAATGTTCTTTCGATTAGGTCTAACATGTTTCATAAATAAAGATCCATGAGATGTTTCACACTAGCCGACCAGCGTGACCCAACACAAAATACATATATAGCAGAAAAAAAAAAAGAAAAAAGAAAAAAAGAAAAAAAGTCATGCTTCTTCAGATTTTAAACTTCCAATGAAACTAAACTAGTACAATTATTACACAAAGCAAATACTAGAACACATGATTTGACAAATTGTAAACATCCATAACAGCTTAATGAAAAGAAAAAAGATTCTCCATAAGTCCATAGTATTCACAGATCATCATTGACTGTAATGCGATCGATGATATTTGCGACCACATTCTTCGACTCCTTCAGCAGCTTCACGCTCTTGCTTAACCGGTAACGCTTCTCGGCGACGGTGGGAGACTCATCCAGCATCCTCTCTATGCCGCCGCCGTGAGGCGCCATCAGATCGGCAACGATCGCCTCCTCCATCTCCTTCGTCACGAGTTTCTGGATCGAGAATTGGATGTGCAGAGCCATGGAATCCACTAGCCTCATCAAAACTATATTCCAATACGCAACCATCCTCATTTTTAGGTCAAACGCCTGCTGCGCCACGCCTTGGTGGCGCTTCAGATGCGCCGTTTCTATTTCCTCCCCGATTCCGGCGATCGTGATTTTGGACTTCCATGGATCCTTCACGGTCTCCATGAACTCTCCCTGCTTCTCCATCAGTTTATTGCATGTGGTGATGTATTCTGGGTTACATGTGTAATCCGTGTGAGTTTCCATCCCGATTATCTCCTCCACCCATTCCGCTGACTCTGATTTCTTCTTGGCGATCAGATTCTGGGCAGCTCTTCTAGTGGAAGACTGTAGTTGGGGGTAATTTTCGGAGTGGTGGATCAAAACTTTGATCAGAACTGCTTCGATGTAATCCCACAGGTCGTCGATGAATCCCCGAGGGATTGCGGAAATTGCCTTGACGTTTTTCTGAAGCATGTTTAGGAAAATCCCCCGGGGGAGGAAATTCTGGAGTTGAATCCCCTTGGCCTCGTCTAGGGCTGAGATTTCTTCGACCAAGAAACTGTCTTTGGCCCTGTTCGATAATAATTAATTGATAAGATTAGCTTATTATAGAAAAATATTTAGTAAATTAGCTGTTAGCTAATAGCGAATCATTATTGTGTAGACCATATTATTAAAGTATCAAATAATATAAATTCAGTATGAAAATAATGTACTTTAAATATATTAAAAATGTACATTGTATTCAGAAAATGTACATTATCTTTCTACTGAATGTAAATTATATTGTACAATGTACATTCAGTACACAAATAATGTATATTTACTATATTAAAAATGTACTTTTTGTTATAGTTCACACAACACTATATGCCGTCATTTTTTTTTCTCAAAAAGAAAGTTAATTGAAAAAACTGTTTTAAACAAACTTTAGCATTTTAGAGTTATAAAAAGTTAATAGTGATAAAATAAAGTAAAATTGACTGATAAAACTAACTATTTTACCAAACAGCTTCTTTATTTTGGCCGGGATTTCTCGCCGTCAACTCTGCCGAGTAGCGGTTGAGCATCTCCACCAATCGGGCGGAGCAGTGCATATCTTTCTCCTCCGGGTACTCGTCGAACTCCCCAAGCAACAGGATTTTCTTGAGCGAGTCCTTGGCCGAGCCCAGAATCCGCATGAATGCGGTCATGGCTTCCGGCAGGGAGTTCAACTTGGGGGGCAATCGGTTCAGTTCCGCCGCGTTGGCCGCCAGCTTGTCGTTGATTTTCTTGATTATCTCCGGCAGGCATTTGGAGATAATGGTGGCCTGGATTCTGACCAGCTTCTGGGCGAGGACGGGGATTGAGACCATGGATTTGTTAATCTTGGAAAGCAGGGGATGGGCGTCGAAGAGTTTGGCTTCTTCGTTTCGCGCCAATTCATACGATTCGTCGCCGATTCTGTTCCGGACACAGACGTAGCCGAGTCCGATCCGCACGTCGTCGGCGGTGACTTTCTCGAGAAGTCCTTCCGGAGCTTTATCGGCCTTGGTGACGACAGCGAGAGTCCTTTCCCCTGTCTTGTCGACTTTCTGGGACATTCTAATTGACTCATTTGTGGTAAAATCAGAAGCCGCGGATAGAACATTGAGAATTATGCTTTCTTCTGGGGTTATATACTCCATGATTATGTTAGAAATCTGTTCGTAAATATCCTCCGGCTGGCCGTGAACCGGAACTCTGGTAATTCCGGGCAAATCCACCATGGTTAAATCCGGAACTCCGTTTTTCTTGACAGCCAACGTTAAAGGGGTATGGGAAATCCCTTTTCCATGGCCGGCGATTTCTTCGGTGGCCTCGATTATAGATTTCTCGATCTGGGCTTCATCCGTGGGGACAATTTTGCCGTTGAACTCCAACTGGAGCTCCGGGCTAGCAAGATTCGGTTGATTCTGGAGACGCATGATGAGCGGGACACGTGTGCAAATCCCCTGGCCTCTCGGAAGGCTGATTCCGGCGAGGGATTCGAGGACGCTGGATTTCCCGGACGACTGGTCGCCGACGACCACGATGGTCGGAAGCTGGATGCCTTCTTGCATGATCTTGAGGCGCCGGAGATTGTCTACACAGTCGAGAAGTGGCCTGATGCGGTCATTGTAGGATGAGATAATCGGGGCATCAATGGCTTCTGCTGCTTCTCTGCAGATTAATATCTGCGAAGAAGAAGAAGGAGGTTCACCCATGTCTGCTTGCTTTAATTTGATCTCTCTGAAACTGAGTTGAAAAGTTATTGCAAGATTGTTTTGGGAAGTTCTTGATATGTAAGATGGTAGCGGTTGAGATTTGGCATTTGAGCTTTTATAGCCATCCTCTTACAAGTTAGGAGAAATTCGTATGCGTTTACAAAGTACGTACTCGTATTATGCACACTGCCGAATTTCGCCCCAGAATGCTACTGTTGTGTGATACATTTCGTGTGGGACATGAAATTCACGTCCAAACAATAGTAAAAATAAATTGAGAAACAAACTGATATTATAAATTGACTGAATATTTAAAAGTATCCTAATGAAAAAGAAACGAAAATTAGGTCAACTATAAAAGGAAACAGATATTATTAATTAACTGAAAATTATAAAGATCTCTAATTTACTGAAAATAAAAAAGGAAATAGCAAGATCCCTAATTGACTAAAATAGAAAAGGAAATGGCAAGATCCCTAATTGACTGAAAATACAAAAGGAGATGGCAAGATCCCTAATTGACTGAAAATAGAAAAGGAAATTGTCGGATCAGCGTGAAATAATATTTGATTAAGAAGGTAAATTGAAAAAAAAATGATATTACTAATTTATAATTCCCACATTTTCTACCTATAAATAATTAAATAAAAAATTGTAATTAATATTTTAATTTTATTTTCTACACCCTCTCGTTTGTAACAATAATTAAATATTACTTCGTAAAATATTAAAGGGGGGATTGCATAATGTATTAGTAACAAAATTAAAACTTCCAAAATTAAGCACACTACAACAAAAGACAATAATAACCCCCAGCCTAATGTGACCACAAATAACCCAAAACATAACCAAAAATACAATTTATCTTAGACCATTGAATATTACAATCCAACGTACACAATTAGTCCTCATAATCATTCATAATACATTAGTTCCCCACCTGAATACATTTATATATGACAGAGTAATTGGGCAAGCAGCACTAACCCGGATTACAAGCAGGCAAGTGAACTCAGGAGTCAAACAGTCACCCGTTACACTTGAGGAGATCAGTTATTATCAACAGCTCCACTACCATTGAAGACTCACCATCATTGAACAACCGTTACAAATCACAAAAGAGTCGTTGTATCTCAAATATAAGAGGAGCCCTATTGTATCTCAGCAAGGTATTAGGCATGTCACTGGTTTTTTATGCCATTTTACTCACTAAACATAAATTAAATATTACAAATATGAAGAGGGGAGTATGATTTTCAAAAACCTAAAATGGCATTGTTTAACATTTAAAAAATGATTAACACAGAAAGAAGGAAAATAAAAATATTAATTACTTTTCAAATAGACTGTAATCCATCAGGATGTGAATTAATAATGAGAATTACATTTGTTTTCACAAAGTCTCTATATTTAGTAACTATTATGAATTGATTAAGCTTAATACAAATTAAACATGAATTCATTTAAAAAAGATTCAATCAAATAATCAAGCATTATACAATAAATATTAAAAATAAATGTATCTATTACTCTATAATTTGGCATGTCACTCTATAAAAGAAAGTGTATATGCTGCATACCAAAGAAAGTATTTTGTACGTAAAGCCTTTCATTATTCAGTCTTTGGGTCTTTCTAAGCTCCGTACACCATAAAAGTGGAGAGCTTTGAGGGTTTTGTGCTTTGCTTTGTCGCTTCTGTTTTATTATGCGAAAGGAATATGGTGGTAAACAACTCTTGGAGACCAAGTCATTTCGCTATTGGCTCACACGCAACGCTTCTGTGGATTCTTTCTTTTTATTTTACTTTTTTATAGTGCGAAATGATGGGCATATGTTTTTTGTACACAATACAGTTGAATTTTTTAAAATTATCTTTTTAAAGTTGTAAGTCTTAGGGCTGAAGTATGATAGTTTTCATCGTTGTTTTAATAGGCCGGAGAATTATATTAGATATATTAAAAAATAAATTTTAAAAATAAATCATTCATTACTCTATAATTTTCTTTGCTTCTTTGATGTAGATTCTCTTCAGTGCAGGTCACTCTATAAGAAATCAACCAAACATACCAAAGAAAGAATTTTGGTCCCCTTGAAGATTGGTTTAATAAATAAAAGTCTCACTTAAAACTTATTTCCGGCACAGGATAGTTAGGGTTTTGTATTTGGGGTGGACTCTTTGTACGCGGGTTCAATTTATTGCCTCATGAATCGGTAAACAAAGTATTAAAAATAAATTTTTAAAAACCACAAGGCCTTTGGCACACCAATGGATAGACACAGGCAACTTTAAGAGCATCCTTATCAATGGAGTTTTTTTTTTTTGCCTTATTATTTTTGCGGCCCCGACTCCCCGAGTGGGCGCCTGCTGTGCGCGAGTGCCTGCTGTGCGTACTCCTTTCCTACAAAGACTATGTAAGTCTCGAGATTTGAACTAAAGCTTAAACACCATTATTTCTATCCATATTAGGAAAGAGTTTTACTATGATCTTGTTTGATTATTGACGGATCCGTCATTTTTAACGTTTTAACTTGATCAAAACACTGAAAAAGTTGTTTGGTTAATGATAGTTTGGAGCAGCGAATTTGCTCCAAATCGCAAAGTTGCAAAACGCTACTAATAGCAGCGTTTTGCAATAGCATTTTGGGGCTTCCCCAAAATGCCCTTATAATTAAAAAAAAAATTAACTTTTAGTTTGCCCAGCAGCCTAGGCCACTGGGCAAACTACTGGAAAAAACGGAGCCTTGAAGCTCCTTTTATAGGAGCCTCAAGGCTCCCTTCCTCACTTATCCCACCCCACCGATGTGGGATAAGTGGGGGAAACAAAATTACAAAAGGGGAGCCGCATCGGCTCCCTTTTTTTTCTTTTTTCTTTTTAACATTATTGTTATTATTATTATTATTATTGTTATTGTTAATATATATATATATATATATATATATATATATATATATATATATATATATATATATATATATATATATATATAGTATACTCTTTTGGTGATTTTACATGTTAACCGCTAATTCAAACAACTAATTTTATATATCAAACATCTTTTTACAAACCGCTACTATAATCCGTTGGTCAAACTCGTTAATACAATCCGTTATTTGATAACCGCTGATAACCAAATAAGCCTTATATGTATTCCGAAACTCTACTCCATCCCTTTTACTCCCTGATGTGACAAATAAGGATTTTATATTTTTAAAATGTGGGTCCCAAGATAAGTGTTTACATTAAGTTTGTGAGATGGAGTATAAGTTGAGAGTGTGAAATGGGAGTCAATGTAGTATTTTCCTTTAAAAAACATGCATTTTTAAACCATTGAAGGTTCAAACTTTTAATTGCTCCAAATTCAACTCACACTTTAAATAGTTTTAACTCCACCTTGCATGGTATGGGCACCAAATGTTCATTTCTCGAGTTGCTTGTTCCTTTCAAAGTTTGGCTCGGATGTGATTACTTCATAAAAGGAAAAATAAAAAAAAAAAAATAAAACATTACTTATGCAGACCCAAAATATACTTAAGATAATATAGAGAGTTAATATTTCACTTAATAATGACAATACCGTACCACTCTTGATATTCAATAATTAACCTTGCAGCATACATAGTTACATACCATGCAAATACTACATAACATTAGAACTTTCAAAACTTTACATCCAACCCAGGCCAATACCAAAAACAAACTAAAACACCAAACACCAAAAATACCACTCCTGAGTCTTGACAATCCACCTACCAGTCTACCACTCCTGAGTCGTGATTTGTTCTTCAGTTTTTTCATTTTATTTTATGCTTTAATTATGAATTTCTAGTGAGATTTGTTTTGACTTTCTTTTCGTTGATCTCTAAGCATTTCATTGATATTTTATATATCTAACATATGTAACAAGTTTTAGATTGAAACTATCGTAGGGTTCATTACTTCTTTCAGTGAGCAATGCATGTGTAATTGTGAAAATGGGTAAATAAATATTTCATTTTTTCCTTCTGAGGTTTGTAGTGCTACTTCTTTTTCCTCTCCATTTTGGCAAAGTGCATGGGGCTTTTTTGAGAAATAGGGTTTTGTTTTCATGCAGTTCTATTTTCCCAAATACAAAAACTTCTAAGTTTGAGAGTTTGCACTCATGTAAAGGAACTGCCACGAAAGTGCTAATGTAATTCAGCAACGATCTCTCCCCTATATAATGTTGGCTAAAGTCAAGTCCTCACAATAATGAGTATACAACCTCAAAAATGGAGACAACCTTGTTCCAATTTTTTGCTTGATTAGTATTTTGTGAGTTATCTTTTTTTTTTTTTTGTCCAAGGGTGAACTTTTGCTTTTTCTTCGTTTACCTATATTGATGCTTGATTGATCTTTGTTTCGTATTCTTGATGAGACATATTAGGAATACCTATCTACATTGTGATTTATTCTCTAGTTGTTTCATTTTTTTTATGCTCTAATTATGGGAATTTCTTTTAAGAATTTTTTTGGCTTTCTTTTCGTGGTTCTCTAAGCTTTAATATATATATATTTTAAACTTCCAGATTTTCATAGTGTTTTAGATTGAAATTGTTGTAAGGTTCATTTCTTCCTTCTGTGTGAGTGCAAGTGCAATTGTGAAAATGTGCAAATAATTATTTCAGTGCAAGTGCAATTGTGAAAATGTGCAAATAATTATTTCATATCTTTCTTCAAGAGGTTAGTACTAATTTTTTCCTCTCCATTTCAGCAAAGTTCATAGGACTTTTTTGAGAAATTAGGTTTTGTTATCTTGCTTTCCTATTTCCCCGAATGCAAAAATTTCTAATTTTTATAGTTTGCGCTCATGTTAAGGAACTGCCACAGAAGTTTTAATGTCATTCAACAACGATCTCTACCCTATATAAAGTTGGGTAAACTTTAGTTTTCACGACAACAAGGAGTAAACCTAAAAAATTGAGACAATCTTATTCCAATTCTTTGCTTGAGTAGTATTTTGTGAGTTCTCATGATTGAATTTTTTCTTGTTCTTCATTTACCTATATGGATGTTTGATTTATTTTTGTTTCGAATTCTTGATGAGACATCTGCAATACCTTCTATATTTTGATCTCTTTGTCTAGTTGTTTAATTTTTTATGCTCTTTTTATTAATTTCATGTGAGGATTCTTTTCGACTTTCTTTTATTGGTTATCTAAGTGTTTCAATTCCTTGTTATTTTAGACTTTGAGATTTGTAAGGTATCTTTGATAGAAATTGTTGTAGTGTTCATATCATCCTCTTGTGTGCAGTGCAAGTGCAATTATGAAAATGGGAAAATAATTTTTTCATTTCTTCTTTCTAAGGGTTAGTAATGTTTCTTTTCTTTTCTTTTTTTTTTTTTGTCTCCATTTAGGCAAATTTCATAGGGCTTTCTAGAAAAATCTGGTTATGTTTCCTTACTTTCCTATATACCAAATGCAAAATTTTCTAATTTTAAGAGGTTGCGCTTACATTAGAGAACTACCACGGAAGTGCTAACGTCATTCAGCAGCGATCCCTCCCCTACATAATTTTGGCTAAACTTCAATCTTCACAATAGCAATGAGTACACAAACTCAAAAATGGAGACAACCTTGTTCCAATTCTTTGCTTCATTAGTATTATGTGATTTTTCCATTTTATCTAACGTTGGAATTTTGTTCGCTCTTCGTTTACCTATACTGATATTTGATTGATCTTTGTTTTGAATTCTATATGAGACATTAGAAATATCTTTCCAAATTCTGATTTGTTCTCTAGTTGTTTCATTTTTTATGCTCTAATTTTGAATTTCTTGTGAGATTTTATTTTTGCTGGCATTTCATGGTTCTCTAAGCATTTCCTTGAAAGTTTAGATTTTTGAAATTGTGGTAGGGTTCATTTCTTCTTTCTGTGTGCATTTGTGAAAATGGGCAAATAATGATTTTCATTTCTTCCTTCTAGAGATTAGTAATACTGCATCTTTTTCCTGTCCATTTTGGCAAAGTTCATAGGGTCTTCAGGAGAAATTGGGTTTTATTTTCTTGCTTTCATCTTTCAACAAATGCAAAAATTCCTATTATGAGAGTTTGTGCTCAAGTTAGGTAATTACTACGAAAGTGCTAACGTCATTCAGTGGCATCTTTCCCCTATATAATGTTGGCTAAACTTTAGTCTTCACCACATCAACTAGTACACATCCTCAAAAATGGAGAACCTTGTTCCAAATCTTTGCTTTATTAGTATCTTGTGAGTTCTCCTTTTTATCCAATGTTTAACTTTTGCTTGTTCTTCATTTACATATATGGATGTTTGATTGATCTTTTGTTTTATTTTTTTGTACTCTAATTATGAATTTCTTGTGAGGGGTTTGGCTTGCTTTTCGTGGTTTTCTAATGTTTAATTTCCTTGAAACTTTAGATTTTTTAGATTAGGGTTCAATTCATTTCTTCCTTATTTGTGTAGTGTAAGTGCAATTGTTTTCGTGGTTCTCTAAGCATTAGTGTTAATCCTTTGCCAAGGGCCTTGTGGTCCAGTTGCATCAAACTCTTCCCTTTATATGGGGGTTGGTGGGAGGTTGAGAAAGTAATTATGATTTATGAACAGATACTGCATCATAATAGAGCCAGTAGTATTCAAAAAAAAAAGTATTGAACCTTGCCAAAGACCTTGTGGTAAAAAAAAAAAAAAAAAAAAAAAAAAAAAAGTATTGAACCTTGCCAAAGACCTTGTGGTCGGTTTATACTCTTACATGAATGATGGGAGAAAGTTATCCAACATTTCAAAAAGCTTGTTCGTGATCAAACCTACTATAAGTGTACTTTAGTAGTACTTTTAATGTATATTATGAAAAATAAAATTAAAGATAACTTTAGTCTGCGAATCTCGTTAACCGAATTAGACAAACAAAATGGGACGGAGAAAATATTATGAAAAGTAAAAGCTTATTAGTGATCAAACGTACTATTAATGTACTTTAGTAGTACTTTTAATGTATATTATGAAAAATAAAATTAAAGATAACTTTAGTCTGCGAATCTCGTTAACCGAATTAGACAAACAAAATGGGACCGATAAAATATTATTATTATATAATATAAGTGCAGTGAAACTGCACAAGCACAATAATAACACAAAAAGACAAAAAAAAAAAAAAAACAACTTGTGTGAGACGGGTTAGGTCAAGATGAAAATGTAATACTTATAGGCAATAAATGTCATACTTATATGCTCAAATATAATATTAATCAAGAATAAAATTTTTGTTACTTATAAGGGGGCGTTTGGTTCAGGTAATCTTAAATTACCTTGGTAATCTGAGTCTGGTAATGTTATATTACATTGTTTGGTTCAGGTTATGATATTACCTGGTAATGTTATATTACCTCAAAGTTGATGTAGCGGTAATGTTTCAAGGTAATGTGATTACCCCCATTTTCTTAGGTAATCTTAGATTACCTTGAACTTTTCCAACTTTGCCCTTGTTAACTAATCGTTATATAATAATAATAATAATAATAATAATAATAATAATAATAATAATAATAATGAAATAAATATATGTTTATATAATCAAATATATATGTGTGTATATTTATATATTTAGTTTTTTAATACTTACGCATTGATATACATTCATATATACATATAAATAAATAAATGCACACACATGTAAATAAATAAATAAATAAATAAATAAATAAATATATAAATATAAATATATATATATATATATATATATATATATATATATATATATATATATATATATATATATATTGAGGGCATTATGGTAAATTGACCCATATAACTTAAAATATAACCTTTAACCAAACAAGGTAATATTATATTCCACAATCCAAACCAAACACATCAGGTAATCTTACATTCCCAAAATCTCACATTACCTTTCTGGAGGTAATCCTATTACCTAGGGTAATCTAAGATTCCATGAACCAAACGCCCACTAAGGGTAAATGTAATAGTTTGAAAAAATACAACACTTTTACATTTCGATTTAAAAATATTACATTTTTCTCAAAAATATTATATTTTTCTTTTATAAGTAATGAACACTTGTCAACATTACTTATTATGCAAAATGTAATACTTTTTCTTTTATAAGTAACACAAATTGTATTCATGGGTAGTATTGTATTTGAGTAAGTATGACATTTACATGTTCTTTCGATTAGGTCTAATATGTTTCATAAATAAAGATCCATGAGATGTTTCACACTAGCGGACCGACCAGCGTGACCCAACACAAAATACATATAGCAGGAAAAAAAAAAAAAAGAAAAAAAAAAGTCATGCTTCGTCAGATTTTAAACTTCCAATGAAACTAAACTAGTACAATTATCACACAAAGCAAATACTAGAACACATGATTTGACAAATTGTAAACATCCATAACAGCTTAAATGAAAAGAAAAAAGATACTCCATAGTATTCACAGATCATCATTGACTGTAATGCGATCGATGATATTTGCGACCACATTCTTGGACTCCTTCAGCAGCTTCACGCTCTTGCTTAACCGGTAACGCTTCTCGGCGACGGTGGGAGACTCATCCAGCATCCTCTCTATGCCGCCGCCGTGAGGCGCCATCAGATCGGCAACGATCGCCTCCTCCATCTCCTTCGTCACCAGCTTCTGGATCGAGAATTGGATGTGCAGAGCCATGGAATCCACTAGCCTCATCAAAACTATATTCCAATACGCAACCATCCTCATTTTTAAATCAAACGCTTGTTGCGCCACGCCTTGGTGGCGCTTCAGATGCGCCGTTTCTATTTCCTCCCCGATTCCGGCGATCGTGATTTTGGACTTCCTTGGATCCTTCACGATCTCCATGAACTCTCCCTGCATCTCCATCAGTTTATTGCATGTAGTGATGTATTCTGGGTTACATGTGTAATCCGTGTGAGTTTCCATCCCGATTATCTCCTCCACCCATTCCGCTGACTCTAATTTCTTCTTGGCGATCAGATTCTGGGCAGCTCTTCTAGTTGAAGATTGGAGCTGCGGGTAGTTGTCGGAGTGGTGGATCAAAACTCTGATCAGAACTGCTTCGATGTAATCCCACAGCTCGTCGATGAATCCCCCGGGGATTGCGGAAATTGCCTTGACGTTTTTCTGAAGCATGTTTAGGAAAATCCCACGGGGGAGGAAATTCTGGAGTTGAATCCCCTTGGCCTCGTCCAGGGCTGAGATTTCGTCCACCAAGAAATTGTCTTTATTTTTGCCGGGATTTCTCGCCTGCAACTCCGCCGAGTAGCGGTTGAGCATCTCCACCAATCGGGCGGAGCAGTGCATATCTTTCTCCTCCGGGTACTCGTCAAACTCCCCCAGCAACAGGATTTTCTTGAGCGAGTCCTTGGCGGAGCCCAGAATCCGCATGAATGCGGTCATGGCTTCCGGCAGGGAGTTCAACTTGGGGGGCAATCGGTTCAGTTCCGCCGCGTTGGCCGCCAGCTTGTCGTTGATTTTCTTGATTATCTCCGGCAGGCATTTGGAGATAATGGTGGCCTGGATTCTGACCAGCTTCTGGGCGAGGACGGGGATTGAGACCATGGATTTGTTAATCTTGGAAAGCAGGGGATGGGAGTCGAAGAGTTTGGCTTCTTCGTTTCGCGCCAATTCATACGATTCGTCGCCGATTCTGTTCCGGACACAGACGTAGCCTAGTCCGATCCGCACGTCGTCGGCGGTGACTTTCTCGAGAAGTCCTTCCGGAGCTTTATCGGCCTTGGTAACGACGGCGAGAGTCCTTTCCCCTGTTTTATCGACTTTCTGAGACATTCTAATCGACTCATTTGTGGTAAAATCAGAAGCCGCGGATAGAACATTGAGAATTATGCTTTCTTCCGGGGTTATATACTCCATGATGATGTTAGAAATTTGTTCGTAAATATCCTCCGGCTGGCCGTGAACCGGAACTCTGGTGATTCCGGGCAAATCCACCATGGTTAAATCCGGAACTCCATTTTTCTTGACAGCCAACGTTAAAGGGGTATGGGAAATCCCTTTTCCATGGCCGGCAATTTCTTCGGTGGCCTCGATTATAGATTTCTCGATCTGGGCTTCATCCGTGGGGACAATTTTGCCGTTGAACTCCAACTGGAGCTCCGGGCTAGCAAGATTCGGTTGATTCTGGAGACGCATGATGAGCGGGACACGTGTGCAAATCCCCTGGCCTCTCGGAAGGCTGATTCCGGCGAGGGACTCAAGCACGCTGGATTTCCCGGACGACTGGTCGCCGACGACCACGATGGTCGGAAGCTGGATGCCTTCTTGCGTGATCTTGAGGCGCCGGAGATTGTCTACACAGTCGAGAAGTGGCCTTATTCGGTCATTGTAGGATGAGATAATCGGGGCATCAATGGCGGATGCTTCTTCTCTGCAGATTAATACCTGCGAAGCAGAAGAAGAAGAAGATTCACCCATGTCTGCTTGCTTTGATTTGATCTCTCTGAAACTAAGTTGAAAAGTTATTGCAAGATTGTATTGGGAAGTTCTTGATATGTAAGATGGTAGCGGTTGAGATTTGGCATTTGAGCTTTTATAGCCATCCTCTTACAAGTTAGAGGAAATTCGTATGCATTTACAAAGTACGTACTCGTAATGCTACTGTTGTGTGATACATTTCGTGTTGGACATGAAATTCACCTCCAAGTAAATTGAGATACAAACTGATATTATAAATTGACTGAATATTTAAAAGTATTCTAATGAAAAAAGAAACGAAATTAGGTCAACTATAAAAGGAAACAGATATTATTTAATTAACTGAAAATTATAAAGATCCCAAATTGACTGAAAATAAAAAAGGAAATAGCAAGATCCCTAATTGACTAAAATAGAAAAGAAAATGGCAAGATCCCTAATTGACTGAAAATACAAAAGGAGAAATGGTAAGATCCCTAATTGACTGAAAATAGAAAAGGAAATAGTCGAGTGTGAAATAATATTTGATTAAGAAAGTAAATTGATATTACTAATTTATAATTCTCACATTTTCTACCTATAAATAATTAAATAAAGATTGTAATTAATATTTTAATTTTATTTTCTACACCCTCTCATTTGTAACAATAATTAAATATTACTCCGTAAGATATAAAGGGTGAATTGCATCATGTATTAGTAACAAAATTAAAACTTTTTTGTATTTTACTTCTACTTGAAAGGGAAATTTTTACCCTAGTGGGCGTCATTTGTATGAGCAACACTACTTGGGGTTGTGTGATGTCTTTTACTTTCCCTGAAATAAGGCCTAGTGGCTTTGGTTGGCTCCATGCTATCTACTTTTGTTTTTATTGTCTAACTTTTGTATTTTTTTATGCAATGTTCTCATGTTCACGAGCTTTTCCCTCTCGTTTCTTTGACGAGCTTTTTCATTTTTATAAAGCATAAAACGTTAATTCTGGTTATGGCAATGTTGATCTTATCCTGGGTAACGAAGATGACAATGATAACGTGCTTACTCTGAACTATGATGTTCAATTCAGTTCAGTTTGTAGGCCACTTTCTGAAGGTGTATATCTTCAGAGGGTGATATTGTCAATGCACAAAAGAATGGAAATGAAGACCCATATCATCGATGAAGCTTCAAGCTCCTTCAAGGAGCCTAGCTTCCAGTTTGTGACACAGTCTGCAATTCAAATTTTTTATAGCATTGTTAGAAAAATTGTTTCTATGTCTGACTGTAAAGAATGGTTCACCATTTCTTTTATCTCTGTTGTAAACATTTTATGTTATGTTTTAATGAATTAGCTACGTTTACCTTAAAAAAAAAACAAAATTAAAACTTCTAAAATTAAGCACACTACTACAAAAGACAATAATAACCCCTAGCCTAATGTGACCACAAATAACCCAAAACATAACAGAAAATACAATTAATCTTAGACCATAGAATATTACAATCCAACGTACACAATTAGTCTTCATAATCATTAATAATAAATTAGTTCCCACCTGAATATATTTATATATATCTATATATATACCCAAAAGAAAAAGGGAGCTAGCTCGGTACCTCTCGGAGCGAAGTGAATTTACTAAAAAAAAAAAAGGGCGGGGGGGGGGGGGGGGGGTACAGGCGTTGCTAGCAACAACAATAATTTTTTATGCATTTTAATTTTTTTTAATCGCATTGTAGTCTTTTTTTTTTTTTTTGAGTTCTACTGACTTGGTTACAATGTAGTATCTATAGTGCCTCTACTGCCTTCCACATGAGAGTGTACACCGGGTGCCGCTTGACCACAAGGTCTTTGGCATCGCTTTGTAGTTTAATTTTTAAGCAATTGATTTTAATTTTTAAACAATTAGTAGATTACTTTTAATTTTATAATTATCATTTCAATTAAATGTAGATACGTTTATTTTATTTTAATTAATTAGTTACAATATAGTGGAGTAAAATGATGAGTCCTCAAAAACAATAAAAAATAAAAACCTAAAACTAATGAGGAAAAGGGTTTCTAAGATTAAGTGAGACCATAGATGATGAGATGAATGTTGAGGCTCACAAAAAATTACCTAACTATTGAGATTGTTCTAAGAAGAGTGTTAATAATTACATACATACATACGATTTTTCTTTTATTTTTTGCTTTCCTTCTCGATCGTTTTTCTGTCAGCAAGGCATTAGGCATGTCACTGGTTTTTTATTCCATTTTACTCACTAATAATAAATTAAATATTACAAATATGAGAGAGGGGAGTATAATTTTCAAAAACCTAAAATGGCATTGTTTAACATTATTAAAAAGTGATTAACACAGAAAGAAGGAAAATAAAAATATTAATTACTTTTCAAATAGACTGTAGTCCAACAGGATGTGAATTAATAATGAAAATTACATTATTTTTTCACAAAGTCTTTATATTTATTAAATATTATGAATTAATTAAGCTTAATACAAATTAAACATGAATTCATTTAAAAAAGATTCAATCAAATAATCAAGCATTATAAAATAAGTATTAAAAAATAAATGTATCTTTTACTCTATAATTTGGCATGTCACTCTATAAGAAAGAAAGTGTATATGCTGCATACAAAAGAAAGTATTTTGTACGTAAAGCCTTTCATTATTCAGTCTTTGGGTCTTTCTAAGCTCCGTACACCATAAAAGTGGAGAGCTTTGAGGGTTTTGTGCTTTGCTTTGTCGTTTCTGTTTTATTATGCGAAAGGAATATGGTGGTAAACAACTCTTGGAGACCAAGTCATTTCGCTATTGGCTCACACGCAACGCTTCTGTGGATTCTTTCTTTTTATTTTACTTTTTTATAGTGAGAAATGATGGGCATATGTTTTTTTGTACACAATAAAGTTGAATTTTTTTAAATTTATCTTTTTAAAGTTGTAAGTCTTAGGGCTGAAGTATGATAGTTTTCATCGTTGTTTTAATAGGAGAATTATATTAGATATATTAAAAAATAAATTTTAAAAATAAATCATTCATCACTCTGTAACTTTCTTTGCTTCTTTGATGTAGATTCTGGGTTTGTATTTGGGGTGGACTCTTTGTACCCAGGCTCAATTTATTGCGTCATGAGCTAGTAAACAAATTATATCATGAACTATGTGATAAGTGTATAGACTATATTTTTCAACAAAAAGAATGAAGTGAAAAAGATGTTACCAGAACTACTGAAGCAACTCCAAAATGAAAAAGAACTCAAAATTGCAAGGATCTTGTTGGGAAGCTGGACTTTCGCCTACTTTATAATTTTGTATATACGTTCAGTTCAATCTAATGAAATTCTTTTGCACTTCAGACACTTCAGATACGGAGTATTTTCTCTTTTGAGTGTGTACATTTTATTTCAATTTTATCTCATTAAGAAAATAATTCAGTGGACTTGAAATGAACATATGGTTTGTTTCATTAAGTTAATTACCTAAGTACTCGAAGGCAATTTGCATTAACATTTGATCATAATGGATACTACTCGCGCTGATGAGGACATGTCATTATGGTTGGTGTAATCTTGTTCTTGGGGTTTCATGTTTGCACCAACTGGGAGAATTGAATGTAACGTTTTACTTTGTATTATTATTATTATTAAGATTATTATTATTATTATAATATTAAGTATTTATGTGGTGCAAATTATTTAGGCTAAGTATTAGTATTTGGTCAGCATTAGGTGATTCGTTACCTACATTGATGGGGTGTAGGTATATATATATATAGACTCCTAAGTCCTCCCACTGCTCATCAGTTCACGACTCATACATCATCTAGAGTACTGAGAGAAGTGAGAGAAACACTTCCTTGTGATTTTAAAGTAGCTCGGAGAACTCCTTTTCAATATACAAATGTTACAAGCATGCAATCTATGGTTAAGTTGGAGGTTAGTCGAGTTATATTTATTGTCACATATCATATGCTTAATGTGAATTATGTGCTTATAGGGTTCGGATGTGATGACTTCATAAAAGGAATAAAACAAAACATTATTTATGCAGACCCAAAATATACTTAGATAATATAGAGAATTAATATTACATTTCAGTTAATAATGACAATACCAGCCTTCAAAAAAAAATAATGACAATACCATACCATTCTTGATATTCGATAATAAACCTAGCACGCAGATATACCATGCAAATACTACATAACATACATCAACATTAGAATTTTTCAAAACATTTCACCCAGCCCATGCCAGGCCAATCCCAAAAACAAACAAAAACACCCAAACATTTCTACACTTGAGCGAGTCCAATTCTGTCCATAATGCTTGCAACAACATCCTTTGATTCCCTAAGCAGCTTCACACTCTTGGTCAGCCGATTACGCTTCTCGGCAACCACCGGCGACTCCTCCAGCATCCTCTCAATTCCTCCGCCGTGAGGCGCCATCAGATCAGCCACAACTTCAGCCTGCATCTCCTTATTCACCAGCTTCTGAATGCTAAAGAGAACATGCAACGCCATAGAATCAACCAACCTCATCAAAACAATCTTCCAATACGCAATAATTCTCATCCTCGTATCAAACGCTTGACAAACAACATCGGTGCCAAAACCCCTTAGAAGGCTGATTTCAATTTCGTTGCCGTCAATATTCAACTTAGAGCCCTTGGAGCTGTCATTCAAAAGCTCCATGAACTCTCCTTGCTTCTCCATAAGTTTATTCCATGTTGCTGAGTATTCTGGATTGGAAGAGTAATCCGCTATCATTTCCATCTCGATTATTTCCTCCACCCAATCAACAGACTTTTGCTTCATCTTCGCAATCAAATTCTGGGAAGCTCGCCTCATGGAAGACTGAAGCTGTGGGTAAATGTCTGCATGTTGCATCAAAACCCTAACCACAATCTTCTCAATATAGTCCCACAACTTGGCCACAAAATCTTGTGGCCTTGTAGATATTACCTTAACCCTTTTCTGCATAATGCTAAGGAACACTCCACGGGGAAGAAAATTGGGCAAACCAATCTCTTTTGCCTCGTCCAAGGCTGAAATTTCTTCCATTAAGAAATTATTGCGATCATAGCTCAATCGAGATACGCGCAACTCTTCCGCATACTCATCTAGCATTTCCACCAATCGTGCCTTGCAATGCATTTCTTTCTCCTCCGGGTACTCATCAAACTCACCGCTAACAAGAATTTTCCTAAGCGACTCCTTGGCAGAGATTATAATCCCCATGAACGCCGTCAAGGCTTCCGCCACAGTGCTTAGATTCTTGGGCAGGCTGTTCAAATCCGCCATGTTCGTAGACAGCTTATCATTGATTTTCCGGACAATTTCAGGCAAACATTTCGAGATAATGTTCCCTTGAATCCTCACCAGTTTCTGCGCCAGTATAGGAATGGATACCATTGATTTGTCAATCTTTGAAAGGAAAGGATGAGTCTGGAAAAGTTTTGCCTCTTCCATTCTCGCTTCTTCATACGACTCTTCGCCGATTCGGTTTCGGACGCAAACGTAACCGAGCCCAATGTGAACGTCATCGGCCGTAACTTTCTCAAGCAGCCCTTCCGGTGATCGATCCGCCTTTGTAACAACGGCAAGTGTTCTCTCCCCTGTTTTATCCACTTTCTGGGACATACGGATAGACTCGCACGTGGAGAAATCCACGCTGGCAGACAGAACATTAAGGATTATACTCTCTTCGGGAGTAATATACTCCATGATAATGTTGGAGATTTGTTCGTAGATATCCTCAGGCTGTCCGTGAACCGGAACCCTAGTTATTCCCGGCAAATCCACCATGGTTAAATCCGGTACACCACACTTCTTCACTGTCAACGTTAAAGGGGCGTGAGAAATCCCCTTTCCCCGGCCTGCAACATCCTCAGTAGCATGCACGATAGCATCTGCAACACTTTCTTCATTGGTTGGGACAATTTTTCCATCGAACTCCAAATGGAGCTCGGGCTCGCCAAGATTTGGGACATTTTTCAAACGCATGATTAGCGGAACCCTTGTACATATGCCCTGCCCTCTCGGCAGGCTGATTCCCGCAAGGGACTCGAGCACGCTCGACTTTCCCGATGACTGGTCGCCGACGACCACGATGGTGGGAAGCTGGATCCCCTCCTGCATGATCTTAAGGTGTCGGAGCTTATCGACACAATCCAATAAAGGTCTGATCCTTTCGTTATACGACGAAACGATTGGTGCATCTATAGGAGATTCTTTGCATATCAGAGCCATGATAACAGCAATGTTAAGAACAGGAAGAAAATGCTTAGGCAGTAAGAAGTAAGAACTAGAGCAGTGGTTGATAGCTTTGAAGATAGTTTGAAGACTTTTATAGTGATTCTTCAACATCTTAAAAACAATTAATCATGTTTTCAAAAAAAAAAAAAAACAATTAATCAAAAAATTATCTCGGGCAGTGAATGTAAAATTACTCCGTATTTAGTCAATGGAGTTTATTCGCTATTTTTGACGATTTTTGAAAAGTCTTTGTAAGTGTGGGTAAGAAAGAGAAAATGAGAGGAGATGCTTCCTTCTCACTCTCTCTCCTCTCTTTTCTCATGCCAACATGACATTTATGTGGTCTGTAAAGACAGTTCAGGTGGTAATAGTGCTCTACTTACAGCCGAGAGGTTGGAGGTTCGATCCTCAAACTCTTGTGGTCCTTTACCGGCTTGGATCACAGAGCAAGACACGCGAACTCCACGCGCCGGCTACTCTGCTAGCACATTAATCTAGAACTCTTTTCTTTTTTCTTCTTTTTTTTTTTTCAGATTTTGTTGTGTTATTTTTTTCAAATTTTAATTTTGTTTTTTTGTTTTAATTCTTTTTCCCTTTCTTCCATTTTCTCTAGTTCTCTCGTAGTCTCACTTTGCTGACTCCCTAGCTCGTTTGGTTTCCGAAAAGTATTTGAAGAGAAATGGGAGTGAAATTTCATGAAAAAGTATTTACTGATTATTAGGAAGATGAATTTCATTGTTTAGTTGGTGGAAAAATTACTATGAATATTAATTCCGTTGTTTGGTTGGATTTAGAATTGTAAGGAATAACGAGTATAAAGACTTATATATCCCTACAAATTAAGAAAAGTAATAATAATTGAGAAAGAATACAAAGGGTAAAATAGTCCAATCACTCCAACTTTTCTTCCCATCTTCCCTGGAAAACAAAATATCATTGATCCATCCAAAGATTTTGTTTTCCTAAGAAATGAGAAACTCATTTTCCATTAGAAAATAAATTCCAATGAACCAAACATAAGAAAAGAGCACTTCCCATGAAGTTTTCCTTTGAGTTATTTCTACTCTTATCTCTCGACGAATCGGCCGACCCGTTATCTCTTCTCTGAGTTCTCTGTTTTATCCGATGTCGGTGGTACTTAGCTTTTGGAGTGGTGGAAGCCTTAGCGAGTGTTACGATGATTGGTGAACTAGTGACTAGCGTTCATAGAAGTCATTGTTCTTCGGAAAATTTTTGTGAGAAACGAAGTAATTCGCAAACCCTAGTTTTATATATTCTTCATTTTTTTTTCCCGTGTTATTGTGAAGTTGTGATATATTGTGATATACAATGTGAAATGTTATTGTGTATTTCTGTATTTTTTGGTAAGATATTATTGGTGCGTAAGTTTATAGTTTTAGATGCCTAGGTTTAACGCTTAAGGTATTAAGTTTATTATGTACATATAATTTCTTTTTTATTTTTTATTTTTATTCTATGCCATTTTTAAAAAAAATAGAGGAGTAAAAAGGTAATAAGTTAAGCTGGAGGATGCGATTGAGTGGAAGTGACTCATTCACCCTTAACTAAAGGTCAAGGGTTTGAATATTTGAATCTAATAATACAATAACACAGAGGGAGAAAAATATCCTTAAAATTCTCTCATTCACATTTGTAAAAAACCACCATTCTAGTTTTTACTATTCCGAAATTCCTACAAAAGTAACTAATGGGGATGACATTGCCAAGATCTTATGGTCTAATGACACCCAATTTACAAAGGAATGAGTTCAAGTCTCAGTGAAAGTGAAAAAAATAACATATTGTATTATAATAGAGCATGTAATCCCTAAAAATAAAGGAAGGGGGATGACCTTATTCTTAAATCAATTACTTTTCCTTAATCAAGAAGCAAATGGATAGACACAGGCAACTCTTAATCATTCATTATGGTCTGCACACTGCAAAGACTGTATGTCTACAGAGATTTGACTACTCAGACAACTGTGCAAGTAGATTATCTATATACAGTGATCTAAAGCCTAAACACCATTATTTCTATCTATATTAATATATTATATCTATTTATTTATTTTTACAGTTTTAACTCTAGAGGGCGTATATTTTATTAATTCTACTAGTATTTTTACCTGTGTCATGGACGGAATGGATTTGTTATAATATATTAAGAATATTTGAATTGATATATAATTATATAAATTATATCATCAAATATTATATAGTGCAATTGAAGATATGTTTTGGATCGATTATGTTTTATAATGTTATCCTTGTTTGAATTCAAGCAAATAATTACTTTTTTTTTAGTGCTACTGACTGTTACAATGTAGTATCTGTTCATAAACTACTTTTTCAACCTACTGTAGCACAAAGAGACAGCAACGCCTCCACTGAGACTCGAACCCACCCCCTTCCACATGTGTAAATGTACGCATGTAGTGCTGAAACTTTAGAGATTTTATATATCATTATTTATGATTTTTATAAATTGGGCAAATATGCTCATTCTCTATATCTCAGATTCACAAGTATATATAAGTAAAACTCACATCTAAAACATTTTTTTTTTTTTGTCAATATTTCATACATATAAAGCAAGTTTCTGACTATTGTAATAAGTTAGCAACATCGGAGCGAGCCCAGCGTCTTTCCACTCTTGGTGATTATCATTGTTAAGCATAGGAATATCAATTATTATTGATTGAGTAATGGGTATACTTGTAAAGAATAATAATGAATGCTTGGTTAGAATTTTTTAGACACAAAATAGAGAGAGAATATCTGAAGTACATAATATTACCAATGTAAATTATGTAAAAGACAAACTTGAATGCCATAAAAACTGCCCGTGGGCTAAATTTTTACGCATAATGAATCTATCAAAACTCATTATATTCCTGGATCCTAACAAAGTCGGTTTTGTTTTATCAAGTCTTATGAGTTTGTTTTAAAATGAGTGGACATTATCTTTTCAAGGGAGAATATTAAGCTAATGGTTGGGAAAGGTTGTTACGTGACTTACTATATAAAGGAAGGATTATGAAGCTTCATTTGCATTGGCAACTTTAATTTACAAGTGAGAATTTCGAGATATATTAATCTAAAGAGTTTCCTGACCTTGTTTCAGCAGAATCTGTGTTCTTTCTACTTGGTTCCTTGTTCATGACTTGGTACTGATTCAGCGTGTTGAGGCTGCACGAATCCAACCACTTGAAGATGTTTTGAAGATTGTTTGATGAATGTTGATGTAGTAGGTTTTGGACCTTATGTATGTTCAGCATTTCATTTCCCTGTAATCTTGGCAAACATCTAGTGGATTGGGCTGTCGTGAGTGCCCCACAAACGTAGGAGATTTGGCTTCGAACTGCGTTATCATTTGCTGTGTCCTGGTTCTATTCTTCTTATCTTTTATCTTTTTATGTTTGAATCAATCTAATTAAAGAATAAGATAATTTGGCTTTAAAATCAAGTAGAACTTTAAGTTTTCGTACATTCAAGACTCACGATTACAATTTCACAAACATATAGTTATTATAATATTTTTTGGCACACCAAAGATGAATATTTATGTTGGGCGGATGTTTAGAGGGTCAAATTCAATATCTTATTATTAAAATGTAGCGCTAAGTATTATGTAAGTATATGTAAATAAAGTTGTATTTTTTCTACTAGCTATAATTTTTAGTATAACGATATAGCTATAATTTTTAGTATAACGATAAGTCTTTAATATGACAATTAATATTAGAATAAATACAAACATATATAGTAACATTTATTGCTTTAATTTGTTTTTTAAATCCCATCACTAATACCTACTCACTAATATAATTTCATCTCATTATATTCTTTTAATAAGGGAAAACCCCATCATTAATATTTAGATACAGGTGGACTTGCCATATTATTTCATTTTCGGCATTCTAAAAATGCTTAGGTAAAGTAGGGCAAATTATACTGTGCACCATGGTGCATATAGCAATGTGCACCATGGTGCATATAGCAATGTGCACCACGTACTTAAACGACGTTGTTTTGAGAATTGTAAACTAATCGTCTGTTTTTTTGGAAATCACGTTTCCCGTTTCGGGCGGTCTCTGTATTTATATTAATATTCTGTGTATTTCAGGCAATCATTCTGTATATTCTAGGCAATCGTTCTGTGTATTCTAGGCAACTGTTATGTGTATTCATATTAGTAACACATGTTGTGATTTCATATTAGTAAACTAGTAACACATGTTGTGATGTCTTTGTGCATTCGATTGTTTAGGAGGATGAGTTTTGTGTATTTTATGTAAATATTCTGTGTATTTATGTTATTAACACAGGTTGTAATGTGTGTGCATTCGAATATTAGGAGGATGAGTTCTGTGTATTTTGTGTCAATATTCTGTGTATTCTAGGCAAACATTCAATGTATTCTAGGCAAACATTCTGTGTATTCTATATAATGAGATGTGTATTATAGATAATGAATTTCCTGGAGTCATTCGCGTCCGCGTTCTCGCCACTAACATCTGTGTATTTTGTGTCAATATTCTGTGTATTCTGGGCAAACATTCTATGTATTCTAGGCAAACGTTCTGTGTATTATAGATAATGATTATGTGTATTATAGATAATGAATTCCCTGAGTCATTCGCGCTCGCGTCCACTAAAATCGAAACGACGTCATTTTACGTACGTGATGCACATTGCTATGTGCACTGTGGTGCAGGGTATAACGATTGGTAAAGTAGGTTATGATAATTATAAAGCTTCTTGATGTTACAAGTGATAATTTTGTCTCCGTGTCCACTGGACGAATATATCACAACAAGCCCAACTTATGAGATACTCATTTCTGTTGAATTTTTCTTCACTATGCATTTCGTGAGAAATGTTTTAGAGATTTCTAATATGCTTTGTCAAGTTTTAATTTGCTACTTGAATCTCAAGATATATTAAATATTATTGTGGGAATTGAACTTAGAATATTATGATTATTAATTTAATAGTTTGATCAAATTCTAGCTTAATTATTTAATTGGTAACCTGTTATAAGATGCAATTTACTAGGCGAAAGGGTCACTTGGATTTTAAAATTTTTTATTATTACTTTTTGGAGGTTTATATGAAACTTTCTCTGATTCAATGGTGCAAATGCAACTAATTAAACCACTTTTAAGAGTTTATTTGTCATTTTATTCTCTTTTTATTACATAATTATTAAAAAATAGATGTCTATTTAATTTGGGATACACTAATTAAAAGATAAATAATTCTAAAACATGATTTTATTAATTTTATTTAGCATACATTTATTGGTTGGTGTATAATTATTAATTAATTGAATTTCGACTTCCTCTTCTACGATAATTGTCAGGCTTCATAGTGAGGCAAGTCACGAGCTAAGTCCTTCATGGCTTGCGACTGGTCGGAAATTACGCCGGCGGTGGACTGATTCTCTGGCAAGACGATGGAGTATCCGTCGTCCCACGCACCCATGTCATGTGCCATCAGCTGCCACACCATGCTCCCCGCCATTGTCCCTCCGGCCTTTGCCAAGTCATATGTGTTCTTGTAAACTGTGGTTAAGAAAGAGTCGCGAACGGCGATGCTAAATCCTCCGTCTCGGCTGGACTTGCCGAATTCGGATAACACCAATGGCTTCTTCACTACGGTCTTTGCGTCTTCCCAGTGGCTCCTCATCCAATTCTCCATGAATTCCATTTGTGCTTCGTCACTTTCTCCCGAAACCCTAATGACAAAATGTATTTTTTTAATTTGGTGAAGACGAAAGTGTAATTGAGTGATTTGGGTTGCAATTAAAGAAGATAGGTTATACCATTGATCAGTGTATGCATGGATGGTGGCAAAGTCAATTTGAGGAACAAGATGGTTGCTAATGAAATCAGTTCCCACTTGGTATCCGGGATTGAATTTCTCCCTATCGGGCTCTGAATCTCCATAAAACCCCTCCATTCCTATCTCCAACAGGTGCCTGTTGTCCAATGATTTCACGTAACTTGCAATTTCTTGAACCCATCCCTGTTACATGTTTCATTTTCAACCAATAATTCATGTTAGCAACGGTATGTAGGTTTTCAGGTACTGGTAAATTTTGGTTAGCTTGATTTTTAAGAATTTTGTTTAATAGTTAATTCAATTTGAAAATATTGATATGAATATATACTACGTTGTAACAGAGTTATTAGTACTCAATTTTTTTTAAATGTTGATTAATTAAATTAATTTAGCGGTTAACTCGATTGCATGTGCATATACATGTTTTAAATTTTGTAATTCATAAATCATATTATTAGACTATATAGTTTTTAAAATTTTAGCATTTATATATTGACATTATTTTGTGGTGACGAACTATGAATTGAAATATTTTTATTTATAAACTTTAAGATCGAATTTAAAATTTGAATGAAATATTAAGATTAAGAGGTTTATTACTAATTGATTAATCAAGAAAATTTTCAATTCAATTTATTCAAAATTAGAAATCTTTGTTTAGTTAACAGTTAAAACATTTTTGAAATTAAGTTAATTTAATTTAGAATTAATTTAATATTGTTCGTTCATCTCTACAAGAGAATAAAAATGAAAGAGACGTCATTATTGTACTCACGTTAACAGTTTTTCCAGAATAATCTTTCTGGCAACGTGGTTCATTCATGAGTTCCCATGCCATGATGATTGGGTCATCCTTGTATGCTAGTCCAGTAATTGTATTCACTCTGGTTATAACTTTCTGCAGTGTTTACACATTCAAAATTATATACATACAAGAAAAATAAAAATTTTATACATATAAGACACTTAAATCGTGTAAAAGTAACATTTTGTATTTAATTAATTACCTTGATATGGTTCTTGTAATATCCTATAAGAACAGGATGAGTGTAGAAGTCATCTTCGCTATCGATCTGTACACCTGAATCTCTTGCCCAGTTTGCATATTGCGCTTTGCCTCCAAAGTCATGCCAATTGTTTACAAAGCTTAATATTAAGTGAATCCCATATGTCCTTGCTTCCGAAATCACAAAATCAAGTCCCTAAATATAAATAGTTAAATTTTAATATTTGTCATAAATATATTTTTTGAATAAAAATTTTTATAAATAGCAATTTTCTTATTTTATCTGTAATATTTAGAATTATCAAAAAGACAAAATAACTGGTTAAGTTATTAGCATGTTTAGTGGCAATTTCAATCAAGTTGGCCTGACTGTTAATTTAGTAACCACAGAGTTACTAGTTCTATTGTTAATGGAAGTGACTTATTGATTATTTTGAATTGATAGTGACGGTAAATTTTAATGGTTACTCAAAAAATTTTTAAAAAAATGAACCTGAAAAACACGTTCGTCATAAACGCCGGGAGAGGTTTGTAATGCGTTGTATTGGGTGCCGTCACTGAAGGCCCAAGTCCGGCATACAGAGAGGCCGGCGGCCGAAGCTTCTTTAAGCACCTCCGTGACTTTGTCCCTCTGATCGGCGTCACTCGCCACATGCATCAGCCAGTACGAATTGAAACCGTTAAAAAGAAACGGCGAGCCGTTGAGCTCGAAACGGTCACCGTTTCTCGTAATCCAGCCATCCACCCTGGGCAGCCTTTGGAGGGCTAAAGAGTGGGATAGGTCCGCCATGGCGTGCGACTGGGAGGAAAGGACAGCGGCGGTGGAAGGATTTTCCGGCAGGACGATGGAGTAACCGTCGTCCCATCCGCCCATGTCTTGTGCCATGATCTGCCACACCATGGTCCCCGCCATTACGCCGCCGTTCTTGGCGAGGTTGTAAATCTGCCCGTAAACCGTAGCCATGAAAGAATCTCGGACGCTGACGCTGAATCCTCCGTCCCGGCTTGATTTTCCGAATTCTGCAAGCACTAAGGGCTTTTTGAGCACTGTGTTTGCATCTTGCCAATGGCTTGTTATCCACTTCTCTACAAATTCCATCTGATCGTCCTCACTTTTCCCGGGAACCCTATAACTCACTCATATATATTGTTAGGATCAAATGCTTACCAGACACTTAGCTATAACTAGTAGTGAAAATGTATTTTTTTTATACACAATCATCACATTTACGAGAAGCTAGGTGCTGAACTTTGTCTTTTAAGGTCTAGGCCGCTGCCTAATAATTCTGGGTGTTAGACTTGGCCTTTACCGGCCTCAGCCCAACATATATGTTAATTTTTATGCGTCAAATTAAACTTAGCTTTGAGCTTGCAAAGATAGATATGATGTTGAATTGCTAGCTTACCATTGATTAGCATATACATGGATGGTGGCGAAGTCAATCTGAGGAATAAGGTGGTTGCTAATGAAATCAGTTCCCACTTGGTAACCAGGGTTGAACTGCTTCCTGTCAGGCACTGAATCCCCATAAAATCCTTCCATTCCTATCTCCAACAGGTGTTTGTTGTCTATTGACTTCACAAAGCTTGCCATTTCTTGAACCCATGCCTGCAGCCCGGCCGTCAGGTTTTTTTAATAATACGTATATATAATACATGGATTTATAATGTTAAACAAACTACTAGAGTAGTAAACACGTTTGTGATGAATCTCATAACATGCATATTAGTTAGAACATCATCATAATTACAATATAATTAAAATGAGAGATATTTTTTTTTAAGGTTAAAATGAGAGATATTTAATTTGTCAAGTATTTGATAAACATTGTGTAAGACATCTCTAAGAATAAAGATGCAACTACTTATTGGTTTGACATTTTTTTTCCCTTCAAATGTTTGTTGGGTGCGTGGTTGGTTATGTTTTGGGGAATGCAATATAACACTGGTGACATTACTCACATTAAGAGTATTTCCAGAGTAATCTGCTTGGCAACGAGGTTCATTCATTAGTTCCCAAGCCATCACGGTTGGGTCATCCTTGTATGCAATTCCAGTAATTGTATTGTTTCTTGTTATAATTTTCTGCAAAATAAAAATAAATACACAAGCCATGCATGTTAGAGTTACTATTCAAGTGAAACACATCTCAATATACAGTTCAAGAGGCTAAACTTTAATTCGATTATAATTTTTTTTAATTATTTAAATCACTATTTCATATGATTTCTTGCCAATTAATGCATTTGTGCATGCATGCATACTAATATAAATTACAATAATTTAGTCTTGTGAGTTAGACATGACACATTTTACCTTAATGTGGTTCTTGTAATAATCTTTGGGGACTGATTGGGTAAAGAAATCATCGTCATTGTTAACCGGTGCTCCTGCATTTCTAGCCCATTGTACATATTGTGCTTTGCCTCCAAAGTCATTCCAATTGTTCACGAAACTTAATATCAAGCGAACCCCATATTTTCTTGCTTCCGAGAGCACAAAATCAAGCCCCTAAGATCACCAGCCCGGCAACAATACATAGAACATTATACATATAAACAATAAACATATAGTTCGACTATCAATTTAAATTTTTAGTTGAGACAAAACAGATCTTCAATTTCGTTCACCTGAAAAACACGCTCATCATAAACGCCTGGGGATATTTGCAGTCCGTTGTAGCGGTTTCCATCACTAAAAGCCCAGGTCCGGCACACCGATAGGCCGGCGGCGGAGGCATCCCTAAGCACCTCAGTGACTTTGTGCCTCTCGTTGGGCTCACTGGCAACGTGCATGAGCCAATATGAGTTGAAGCCGTTGAAAAGAAATGGTGAACCGTTGAGCTCGAAATGTGCACCCTTTATTGTAACCCATCCTTCCACTTCTGATATTGTAGTAGCTTTCATGAAAGAAGCCATTGGTACGAGTGAGAATTGAAGTGTGTTT
The DNA here is from genome assembly GCA_003576665.1 of Ipomoea trifida. Lineage (NCBI taxonomy): Eukaryota > Viridiplantae > Streptophyta > Magnoliopsida > Solanales > Convolvulaceae > Ipomoea > Ipomoea trifida. The sequence continues at coordinate 5,348,805 of CP025657.1, forward strand.
GAGATTGCTAATGTTGTGGAGATCAGAAGGTGTGAGCTGATTGGTTGGATTATAGGGCTATTTATAGTATTTTGGGATGGAAAATAGTTAGAAGCAATTTACTAAAAACAGAAAGTTAAGGTGGTTTGCTTGTGATAGTTAAAATTCTTCGTAAGCTTGCGGCCGGACACTCAACAAATCGATACAACGATCTTGCGTACAGTATTTTAAAAAGTTGTCAATCAAACACTATGAACCCATAAACCAAACACACCCATTGTGTAGTGGTACTTGAATTTGATATGTTCTTTCACCTATTGAACTACTGTTTTGGAAGGTTTTTTTTTTTTTTTTTTTTTTTTTTTTGAGTTCGAGTGCTTATCACTTTACTAGTATTTATGATTATAAAAATCATTGTCACTTTTCATAATTTGTGTTCATGCTTGAAGAATGGTTATTTAAAAATGTAATTATTACGGAGTATTAGTTAATGACTCACATTTGTGTGAGGATAAGTGAGGCGGGTTGAATTGGTATTAAATTTTTTACAATACAATTATTTTTATAAGTAACATTCACATATAAGTATTACAATATTTACATTAGATTTACATTGTATAACTATCACAATTCCAGTTATAAATATTACAATATTTAACATTAGTAATTTAGTATCAATCATTTTACCTTAAATAGTATCACAATTTCACATATAAATATTACAATATTTATTATAAGTAACAATTTATTTATTTCCATTGGTTCAGCACCTTGTCCCTTAAGCATAAGGTTGGGGGTTCGATCCCCACCCATGTGAATGGAGCAAACCACTTAGTGTGCTGACCCTTGAGACAAGGCTGTCGGCTCGAGGGATACCTTTGAGTAAACCAAAAAAAAAAATTATTTATTTCAAATTAGTATTAAATTTTCTGTAATAAATATTATAATTTCTATCATAAGTAAAAACTCATTGTAGTCTATAACCCGACCAATCTCACAGAACAAAGATTCGTTAAACGACCAGTTTCTGTTTCAGTTAATTTATTAATATTGTTATTAAATTATACTGCACAGTTAGTGTCTTGAGCAAGAAAAAAAAAACTATTAAAAAAAAAAAAAGCAACAAGTTTTATGCGGTGTTGAGTTATAGAAAAGAGCAGTTACTTCCGTTACATACGTTGAAAACTGTAATGTTAGTTTGAGCATTTATGAAATGTGTTTTAATTTGCTTGCAAATTGGATAAGGATTATGATGACGACAGCAAGGAGTTTTTAATTTCTTGCAGACACCATACCTCAACCTCTCTTTCAGTTGAGCAAAGAATGGGAGAGAGTTCGGTATATTCAATAATATTTAATAGGTATACATAATTACTTTTTATGCTCTTGAAAAATGTTTATTTCTAAAATAAATATAATTATGGTGACATTATTATACCCCATGTCATTTTGTGTGTCTGGTTTAATTAATTAATGAGACTTGAATGAAGTTATATATTTAAGGCGTGTTCGGTTTGTATATGGAATTAGAATCAAAATGAGAATCAAATGCTTGATAATGATAATGAGTTTTGATGAAGGTATTTTGTATGTTTGGTATTGATAGATCTAAATTCTTCCGTGTTTTGTATGTATATAATGCGTATAAGAATTGCATAAAGAATGGATAGTAGATAGCCAAAAATGAGCTCCTCGAAACTTTCTCATTCACTGTTACTATTGAATACAGGAGAGAGAGTTAGGAGGAATACAATCAATGAGTGTTTTCTCTAGAGAGAGTGAGAGGAAAGGGCCTACTTAAGTGAAGGGCTGAGGTCGTTTATATAAGCCTTGAAGCTAACTCGAGCCGTTTGACATTGACCCGAACCGTTTGACATCGACCCAACTAGAGAAACGAGAGCGTTGACGTATCGGGAGGTAGAACCGGGGAATATTCCTTATCAGGTAGTATGATGAAATTGGATTGATTACCAATATTAAATTATTGATGTTTTGTTGTGTATGACACTATAATGGGAATAAATGCTTTTACAATATTTAAAAAAAAATCAAAGCAATGAGTCCTAATATAATGACATCCAAAGCATCAATATGAACCGAAAAAATCAAAATAAAAATCTAAAAGTACTAATCCAAACTTAAAATTAGATTACCAATAAGATAAAATGATATCCCTTTTAATTATGGAATGAGATTTTTAATTGAAGAGGTATAAAATCTCATAGTTGTGTTTAAAACAGTTGCCAACCAAAAACTAACTATGATTCTGATTCTCATTCCTAGTGTGTAAATCCATGAACCAAGCACACCGTTAGAAAGTACATTACAAATGCTATAAAACGCAAAAATTTAAATTTAAAAATAACTAAAAACTAATAAAGAACATAAACAAAGAAGAAAGCGTTTATTTGGCTAATAAATAATAAACACGACAGGTAAAATTAGACAGATAGAGTATTATATAAGCAATTATTTGATATTTACTTGTAATAATTATTTTGAGTACTATTGACTATATTACAAGATATCATCTATTCTATACTATTCCTGTTTGTTGCAGCCTAAAAAGTCAATATCACACCACCTAGGGGAATAACTTAATTGTATATTTATTTAAACTTAAGTGTCTATGTAGATTTTTTTAATTATATTATTTATAACAATTCTAAAATATATTTTACTCTTATTAAAAAAAAATTATGTAAAAAAGCAAAGTAACCCAAACGTCAGCAGACCATGCATATATATGACTAGTAATTTCCAAAGAAACGGTATCACTTCTCGGCAGACTAAAGCATTATCGGAAAACGGTATCGATGCTCATGCCTTCTCTTAGGTTTTCGTTTACTACAGCTGATTTTTTGTCACATTTTTTAGGATCACATTCTTATCAAATTTTTAATCATATTTTCTAAAAACATAGCTGAACCTAACCTCAGTTGCGAGGCATTTGATTAAAAGGAAAGAATTAGAGGATAAATGAATTGTAATTTTGTAAGAAAAAAATAGAATAAATGTGAGAATAAAATAAAAATTTAAATTTTATTATTTGATGGATAAGAATATAATTATTGTTAATTGGAAGAGAATAAATGATATAAAAACTAAAATATTCTTTTCTAATAATAATAATAATAATAATAATAATAATAATAATAATAATAATAATAATAATAATAATAATAGCAACAACGTAACAACATGGGAGAATGGTCATTTTAGTCGGTCAATTATATTATAATAGCCAAAATTAGTCCCTTAATTATACATGTGACATCATTTATATGCTAAATTGTTTGTTTGGTGGTCATTATGCAAGTGAACTTCTGACACATCTCGCATCATCCCTAACCTTCTTTACAAAAATATCACATTCTTTTAGCTCATCTTGCACAACCAATTAAGTTCAAAATATGGAAAATGCATCTCATGTGAATATACTATTTATCCTTCACATTAGATATTCCCTAAGACAACAATTTCTTTTAAAAAGAAAAACTCAAAGCAGTATCATTAGATGAAACATTGTCTACTGTAACAGTAAAGACATTCCTAAGCCTCCACTCTAGCAAACATGTTTATATGGCTTTTGCAACATACTCACCTTTGTGTGATATAACAGAGACAAACGAGATAATCTTTTTTTTTTATAAGTTTTCACTCTTCATCTATAGTGTGCAGTGACTACACTACAAAAAAACAGTTATTTGGTGACATAAATTTAGCTGCGGTTTAGTATTACCGCCGCTAAATAAACATTTTGCGACAATTATACTAACCGCTGGAAAAACTTAATTCATGTCATATAAACATTGTTAATTTGCGGCGGTTATGTATTAACTTAATATTTTAGCGCTTCTGTTTAGCGGCAATTGATGAATCATGAATCGCGGCCACAAGCTCATTTCATCTCAATTTATTTCTCCCTCTGAAATCTTTTTGGATCTCTCTTCTCATAGCTCTTCCGCCCTCTCTACCACAACTCTCCACCGTTCCCTCTCTCCTTCTCTTCACCATTGCCATATTTTCATTGTTTTCTTACTGGAACTACTCTCGCCATTCTGCCGTCGCCGCGCCACCACCTGCCGCTGTCGCATCTCCACATACTTCTTTCAGGTCTCAAAGCCCTTCCCTGTTCTTTGCTATGTTCAAATTGTAATTTATGACCTCCAATTAAACTTAGTTGAAAACCAAACAATTGAATCGTAACTAAGTAATTTAAAATTTTTAGCAGTCGGATTACTGGTTCCAAAACAATTGAATCGTAACTAAGTAATTCGAAATTTCTAGCATTTCGATTACTTGTTCCTTGTAGTAGAATACAATAAACCCTATACAAGCCTAGGAAATGATTGATCAGTTTTTGGCTCTAACGTTGAGAAACGATATTGAATTTGATTATTTGATTGTGATTTTAGTTGTAGAAATTCTCTGTATTTATTTCGTTTTCTGGTTCATAAATTTTCATTATTACATTCCCTTTGTTATTTGTTTTTTTTTTTTGGAAAAAGTTATTGTAATTTAAACAAGATTTATAGTACAGTTGCTAATCTTACTATTGAATTATTCATCTCTAGGGTTATTAATGTTTTTACTGCCTATAGACTTGGAATACAAAAGCTATCCAAAGTTGCATCTTATTGCCACTTCTCAAGTTATCTTCTTATCTCTTTCATTTTTAGTTATCTGTGTTTGTTCTGCAGACCAAGGTCATATGGTAAGACTATATGTTCTTTTGTTTTGATTGACTAAACCATTCAAGTTATGCATAATATTTCTACTATCCTCACCTCAAAAGAGTTTGAATTTGACAAAACCAAGTAAAGAGAGATGAATCTGACCTTTCTCTGTTGCATGCTAGACTTATGATGCTAGCAGCAAGTCGCCAGTCCTCCAACGCGGGCGGTTCTCCTTCATACAAGTTAGTTCTATTACTTTAAATCTTAAACCCTAATCCCTAAATTTATAATTCCATTTATTCCTAAAATGTTTGGAAAATGCTTTACATATTTATGCTTGGTTATGATGTGGATTTTGAAAATATGGAAGTTATTTCTCTAATATTTGCTCCGAAGTATCTTGAGAAGCAAGTAATCTGCTTATTATTCTTGTATTTCTATAATTTGTGCTTCATTCAGTATACACCCAAACACAGAGGATGGAAGTATTTTCTTCCAATAAAAACTGTGGGAAATTACACCTTCTCAACATCAGATTTTTCAGACAACAAGGTGAAGTTTTCCTCTTCAAACAACTACTTATGTTTCTTTCTTCTCTCACTCTCTATATCTCTCTGTGTATGTATGTATGTACGTATAATCGTAATATTCTTAATTATTAAACTAATGCAGAACGATCTAGTTATCAATGAAATCTCAGAAGACGATGTTAATGATTTCCGTGATCAGATTCGTCTGTTGAGGTATTTCCTGAGCCAATCAGGATAGTTGAAATATATTGTGTGGGGGTAGTCAGTGGCCTAACAAATTTGCACATGGCATACCTTAATTGGGTGCTACCTTAGAAACCACTGGCTTTAATTTGGAAATTGAGTTTGCCGAGGGTTGTCTGGATCATTTTATGTTGGGCCTCCCTGCTTCTCCTTTAAGGAAAATCTTGCTGGAGAGCTGTTTAGTTGATGCTATTTTTAGGGATGCAGTTGAAGATTATATCTCTCAGCTTTATTTTAGCATTAGTCTGAAGTTTATTTTGAAGGGAAATATTGAAAAAGTAGAAGAATTTGTAGTGAGCATATTAAGAAATATGGTAAAGGAAGCTTTTAATTAGTCTCCATGGAGGCATCAATGAGCAGAGTTCAAGTTCTGTATTAGTTTGTTATGCATCCTTTGTTTTTGGAAACATTTTCCTTTTCTTATTTGATGTGAAATTCATTCTAATCTTATAATTCTTCTTACAGGAAAAGTGGGTTTATTTTATGGATCTATTTGAATGAACAAAATTCTGAAAAACCATTAGATGCCTCATTAAATTCAGAATGGGAAAGTAAGGTGCATGAGTTTTTTCTCCTTTAATAGAACAATTTATCTTGACTAATCCCCACCGAGTGTTGATATGCATGTACTCATTGTAGTAACTTCAACTAACTTTGGTGATGCATAGACACTTTGTTTCTGATTGTTACTGGATGCCATTTCATTACAGCCTGATGCCCTCTGATCCCAAGAACACTCCCCTAGATGGAGAGACTGAGGAAAAAATCTTGAGGAATGTGAAGTCAATCATAATTTGGGAGGATTCTGGTGAGTTGCTAACTTAATAAGCATGCTCATTCTGCACTATATTTTTACTTAGGGATGCTGTAGTTTTAAAAATGGTCAGTTTTCATAGCCTAATGTTGTTGCTTAGAAATTAGAATTGCTTAAGAAACCTTATAGAATTGTGGATCATCTTGAATTTAACCTGAAGTCTTTGATGGTTGATAAAATTGAACTCCTTGAAGCAAAAGTTTTGGAGTGAATGTCTTCTCTTTATGATAGAACCTGGTTACCATGACAGGAAGTGCATGTTAAAGTGGATATTTCGAACAACATTGCTCTTACATTTTCTATGCAATAATTTTTCTAAAATCATCACTTTTTTAGTTAGATTTTAGCATAAGATTCATATAATTCTAAGAACAATTCTGTCCAATTGCTTTTTTTTTTTGTTGTTCTTTTAAAATATTTTGTTGGATACTTAACATCCAGGTTATGCTTGCTGTCATTTTTTTTTTCTGCTTTTGGGTACCAAGTTTTAAGTTGCTATTTTCATGCTTTAATTAGAAGCAGTGCAGTTGATATTGTGATGGAATTTGAACTGCAGATACCAAATGGTTTTGGGTGTGGCTTAGGAGTAGTGCAGTTGATATTGTATGCCATTTACTGTGACATGGTAGCATTTCAATCAATACATACCACCAGTGCCATATATGCTCTCCAAGCTCCTCAGTTGTTTGAGTCCTCGAAGATTCAAAATACTACAAGGAAAAGTCATGACTATCAATTAATTCTCATCGAGGGTGAAAAATGGTATTCATCGTCTAGTGATGATGTAAATTGGCAATTTCCTTTTGCATGAAACCGTCATATTGATGAATAAACTACTATGTTGCTTTATATTTTTCATTTAAAATATTTTTCAGTTATGTATACAGTTCAATTAATATGTAGACGGTTGGTTGTACATGAATATTGTTTGATATTATTTGACAAATATTTGTTATAATTGATTTTCTTTTCAATTAAATGTGTACATAGAGTTTGTTTGTGGTTGCAATGCAAATTTGAATGTAGAGATTTAAAAAAAAAAACACTTAATCTGATAAGGATTATAAAAATTAAAATTAAAATACAATGACAAATTTTAATGTCAATTCAAAAACTTTCATTACAATTAGATAAGAAATAATTTAAAAAATAATTTAAAAACTAAAGCTTAATTTAGAGGCGGTTATATAACCCGCCGCTAATATTTAAAGTAAAAATAAATAAAATAATTTAGTGGCGGTTATGTAAGTGTCGCTAAACTCTAGACAAAAATAATTGATTATTCACGGCGGTTATGTAACCGCCGCTAAATGCATTAAAACCGCCGCCAAATAAGTTTTCCATTAATTCCCACACTTGTCTAAAACCGCCTCTAAATCCTTCGCGACACACTATTTAGACACGGTTGGTGAACCGCCTCTAAATAGTTTAGTGGCGGTTTTGAACCGCCTCTAAATAAACTAAATAACCGCAACTAAATAACCTTTTTGGTGTAGTGCTACCATGTAGTTAATCCTTTGAACAGATGTCCAAGAGTTAGTTATAATGCTTATCCTTTGAGTTTTCCCCTAAAAAACACTTCAATTTCAGTCTTTCATCTTCATAAATCACATAAATTTCCCTACTTATAGTCCATTTGGATTGAACTTTAAACCTAGAACAAGCCACTGGTATGAACTACCTCTAAAACCCTAGCCTCTCCATAAATCTAAAAGGAAGTTCATTTATTATTATCATTTCTACCAAGACCCTTATATATAATAGATTCTTGATTAAAACCACGTGTTCCCAACTCTTCCACAGTAGATTGAGATGCATAAGAGGTTGTAACAGTTTGAAATATGAGAAGGGCTACCTAGTATCTTTAAAGTGATGATTTTTCAAACAACTTAGCATGTGGTTCATTAAGGATGAAGTACCATGTTTTTTTTTATTCACATTGATATATCTTGGCACAATATATACACTTCCCTTTTATAGTGACACCATTACTATCAAAAATTCTTTCAAAATAATCTCAAACTCTGGATATGGAATCAACTTGCTTCCTTTTCTTCACAGGAACGATGCATGTTCGGTTGATTATTGGTGTCAACAGTTTGAGCTTCCACCATTCCAAGTCCATCAATTGAAGAATTGAAAGGTTGACTACCATACACACTTATACTTTCCATCTAAACAAATGGAATACTATCCTTACACATAGTATGTAGGAAACATATTAAAGAATCTCATAAAGTTAGGCATGACAACACAATATTGTATGTGAGGACATAACACACAAAGAAATCAAGAATCAGACAACCACTTAATATTTCATCATTTTTCTAGATTGCACTTAATAAACAGTGCAAGTTTGGCATTTCTCTTCATTCGATGTCCCTAATGTTCCTAATGAAGGCTTCACACAATGGATGGCGAGGCTAGCTTTGAGCTAATAATATTATGGTTATTAAAAAGAATTGAATTTAATTGAAATATAATTCAGTTTGATTGGTTTGATAAATTGTATTTTAGTTCACTAAATGATTTTATCAAAACTAAATATTGATTAATTAATTGGGTTTGAGGTTAAAGAATTATGAACCCTAGCTACCGTTAATAGGGAACCAGTTCTTAGTATTCCCATAATAAAGTTTCATGATAGCAAATAGTAATTTCACGTTCACTGCTCGAAACCGCCATCATAAATTCCAAACACTTCAATCCCCGAGATAATTTCTTGATTAATTGTTTTTAAGAAGTTCAAGAATCTCTATAAAAAAGCTTCAAACTATATCCAAAGCTATCAACCACTGCTCTAGTTCTTACTGCCTAAGCATTTTCTTCCTGTTCTTACTTAACAACATTGCTGTAAATCATGGCTCTGATATGCAGAGAATCCCCCACAGATGCACCAATCGTTTCGTCGTATAACGATAGAATCAGACCTTTACTGGATTGTGTCGATAAGCTCCGACACCTTAAGATCATGCAGGAGGGGATCCAGCTTCCCACAATTGTGGTCGTGGGCGACCAGTCGTCGGGAAAGTCGAGCGTGCTCGAGTCCCTAGCGGGGATCAGCCTGCCGAGAGGGCAGGGCATATGTACAAGGGTTCCTCTAATCATGCGCCTAAAAAATGTCCTAAATCTTGACGAGCCTGAGCTTCATTTGGAGTTCAATGGAAAAATCGTCCCAACGGATGAAGAAAGTGTTGCGGAGGCTATCGTGCTTGCTACTGAGGAGGTTGCAGGCCGGGGAAAGGGGATTTCTCACGCCCCTTTAACATTGACAGTGAAGAAGTGCGGTGTTCCTGATTTGACTATGGTGGATTTGCCGGGAATCACTAGGGTTCCGGTTCACGGCCAGCCTGAGGATATCTATGAACAAATCTCCAACATTATCATGGAGTATATTACTCCCGAAGAGAGCATAATCCTTAATGTTCTGTCGGCTAGCGTGGATTTCTCCACTTGCGAGTCTATCCGTATGTCCCAGAAAGTGGACAAAACAGGGGAGAGAACACTTGCCGTTGTGACAAAGGCGGATCGATCACCGGAAGGCCTGCTTGAGAAGGTAACCGCCGATGATGTTCACATCGGGCTCGGTTACGTTTGCGTCAGAAACCGAATCGGCGAAGAATCGTATGAAGAAGCAAGAATTGAAGAGGCAAAGCTATTCCAAAGTCATCCGTTCTTGTCTAAGATTGATAAATCGATGGTGTCTATTCCTGTACTGGCGCAGAAATTGGTGAGAATTCAAGCCAACATTATCTCGAAATGTTTGCCTGGAATTGTCCGAAAAATCAATGATAAGCTGTCGGCGAACATGGCGGATTTAAACAGACTGCCGCAGAATCTAAACACCGTCGCTGAAGCCTTGACGGCATTCATGCGGATTACAAGCTCTGCAAAGGAGTCGCTGAGAAAAATTCTGGTTAGAGGTGAGTTTGATGAGTTTCCGGATGAGAAAGAAATGCATTGCACGGCACGATTGGTGGAAATGCTAAATGAGTATGCAGATGAGTTGAGGGCAACTGGTTTGAGTTTTGATTGCAAGAATTTCTTAATGGAAGAGATTTTGGCCTTGGAGGAGGCAAAAGAAATTGGGCTCCCCAATTTTTTTCCACGTAAAGTGTTCTTCAGCGTTTTGCAGAAACGGGTGAAAATGATATCTACAAGGCCCCAAGATTTTGTGGCCAAGTTGTGGGAGTATATAGAGAAAGTAGTGGTTACAGTTTTGGTGCAACATGCTGATAGTTACCCACAACTTCAGTCTTCAATGAGGCGGGCTTCCCAGAATTTGATTGCAAAGATGAAGCAAAGGTCTGTTGATTGGGTGGTGGAAATAATCGGAATGGAAATGATGGCGGATTACTCTTGCAATCCAGAATACTCAGCAACATGGAATAAACTGATGGAGAAGCAAGGAGAGTTTATGGGGATTTTGAAGGACACCAAGAAGGGGTCCAAATTCAATATTGATGGAATTGAAATTGAAATCGGGCATCTAAGGGGTTATGTTGATGTGGTGAGTCAAGCGTTTGATATGAGGATGAGAATTATTGCATATTGGAAGATTGTTTTGATGAGGCTTGTTGATTCTATGGCTTTGCATGTTCTGTTTAGCATTCAGAAGCTTGTGAACAGGGAATTGGAGGATGAGGTTGTGGCGGATCTTATGGCGCCTCACGGCGGAGGGATTGAGAGGATGTTGGAAGAGTCGCCGATCGTCGCCGAGAAGCGTTATCGGCTGACCAAGAGTGTGAAGCTGCTCAAGGAATCAAAGGATGTTGTTGCTAGCATAATGGACAGAATTGTATTGTCCGATGGATAAAAATGTTTGGTGCTTCAGTTTGTTTTTGGTATTGGCTTGGGCTTGCTGAAATGTTTTGAAATATTCTAATGTTGACGTATGTTATGTAGTATTTGCATGGTATGTGTGCTTGCTAGGTTTATTGTCATTATCAAGAGTGGTTCGGTATTCTCATTATTAAGTGAAATATTAATTCCCTAGTATATTTTTGGGTACGCGAACTTGGCACTAAAAATGTGACAAAAAAACATACCACTATTGTTCTAAAAAAGTAAATAAAAAATAAAGAATTGGTTTGTACCTTGAAAAGTAAATATGAGAGGTAAAATGGAATAAATGAGTAATAGTTATATCCATTAACCCTATTTTAATTTTAATTTAAACCCCACAGTAATTCACCTTGAAATAATTAATATTATCAAAGATGATGATGTTTAACAATTGAGCTCAATTATTAATTTCTCAATAAATTTTCAACATACACTAAAGATGGTGGGCTAGTTCCGCCATGGCGTGAGACTGGGCGGAGATGACAGCGGCGGTGGAAGGATTTTCCGGCAGAACGATGGAATATCCGTCGTCCCATCCGACCATGTCTTGTGCCATCAGCTGCCACACCATGCTAGCCGCCATTGTGCCACCGTCCTTGGCCAGGTTTAAAGTTTGTCCGTAAACTTTATTCATGAAAGAATCTCGGACGCCCACGCTGAATCCTTCGTCCCTGCTGTTCTTTCCAAATTCTGCTAGCACTAAGGGTTTATTCAGTATTGTCTTTGAATCTTGCCAATGGCTTCTTATCCACTTCTCCACAAATTCCATCAGTTCATTTTCACTTTTTCCGGGAAGCCTGTAAACCCCAGAATATGCACTAGGTAAATCACAGCTTGTATCTTAACCGACAAATTAAAGGACCACACTAAATTGTCTATAGCTGACCGGTTTAGACTTGCAAAAAGGCTGGGTTTAAACTCGTGATCTAGTGGTTATAAGTCTATATACTTAGTTATCTTGGGTAGTGAGAGTTAATTTATGTTAATTTTTTGAGAGCAATGTAACGTAAGGACGTGGAATTATATTGCTTACCATCGAGTAGTGTATAGATGGATGGTGGCGAAGTCAATTTGTTGAACAAGGTGGTTGGTAATGAAATCAGTTCCCAGTAGGTAATTGCCAGGGTTAAATTGCTTCCTGTCAGGCACGGACTCCCCATAAAATCCTTCCATTCCTATCTCCAAAAGGTGTTTGCTATCTATTGACTTCACAAAGCTTGCCATTTCTTGTACCCATGACTGCAAGTTTTTTATTCAATCATATAGCAAATGGATTTACAATTTTAAACAAGTTTAATTTGTGAATCTTTGATCATGCATCTTTACATTATATATATATAATATATATATAGAATTTAGACGTTGGAATTTAGAGGGCAACTAAATGGTCACCTTTTATATATATATAATTTCGAAGGCAACCAAAATTTGGTCTCCGGGAGAAGGGGGCAAAGTCGCCTTCTCTAGGTGACCATTCGGTTGCCTAAACAGGCGACCAGAGATAGACGACCAGTGGGGTTGCCTACTCCGCCCGAGATAGGCGATCAGCGGTTGCCTTCTCTGCCGGAGATGGCTACCTCTCATCGGAGCTTCGTCATTGTCAAAGTTACTTGTTATTGTAGGTCAATTACTGATTTTGAAATTTCAATGTACAAAAATAATTTGTGCATGAGTTTAATTGCACTTTAATTGATTTTAAAAAAAATTGCACTTTAATTAGTGTAAAGTTAGAGAGTCTATTTAATATTTTCCTTTTTTTTTTTATGGCCATTGGAATTTCATCAGTTTTTAGGGGTGGTAAGTGTTAAAAAAAAGTTTATGAATCTCAATGGAGGTTATTAAGTAAGGTGATGGATATGTAATTTAACTTCATTGGACATAGAATAAAGATGCAATGTAACTGCGTGTTTGGTTAGTTTGACTTTGTTTTTTAATACGGATCGGAGTATTTGTTTAGTGGTTGGTAATGGTTTTAGTTAAGAGAAATGCATTAGTGATGATATTGGGATTGCTCACATTAAAAATATTTCCGGAGTAATTGGCTTGACAACGAGGCTCATTCATTAGTTCCCATGCCATCACAGTTGGATCATCCTTGTATGCAATTCCAGTAATTGTGTTTATTCTTGTTATAACTTTCTGCAAAATAATAATAATAATAATAATACATGAAAAAATGAAATAAATGTAATAACAGTTAAAGTGGTGAGGTTGATTTGGATAGAATCAAAATAGATTCTCATTCTCTTAATTGAGATTACGAATTTAATATATTATAAGCTTAAAATGGATGGTAGGTGGAAGAGAAATTGATTTTTTAATGTATTAATCAAATTGAAAAAAATAAAATTTGAGATAATTTATAAGTAGCATTTGCCCACATTAAAAAACAATGTAAATTTACATTAATATAAATATAATTCAAGTTTAAATTGTATAGCATAAAGTTATTTCTATCCAAAAAAAATATTTCAATCACTGAACCACTATTCTAACGAAATAATCGGTGCATGCAATGCATGTTAACCTAAATTTTAATTGTGTACCAATATAACCGGTGCATGCCCGCAATGCATGTTAACCTCATGTTAACCTAAATTTTAATTGTGTACCAATATAACCGGTGCATGCCCGCAATGCATGTTAACCTCAAATAATTTAGTCTCGTGGATTAGATTAAAGGAAAAATAGCAATTTCCCTCTAAATATTTTCTCTAATATTCTCCCGGTCTCATTTTATGTGTCTGGTTCGATTAATGAGACTTGATTGAAGTTATTTTTAATTCAATTTTTCATAATATTAAATTCAATATTAATATACAAAATTTATATATTTAGAAACTACACTAAAAATACTATTAAACATAAAAAATCAAATTTAAAAATAAGTAAAATATAATAAAGAAAATAAACGAGGAAGAAAGGGTTGATTTTACCAATGATTAGTAGGTAGGAAGTATGTTTTATCATATTTTATTTATGATGTGACTTATAAAAATTAAATGTCATGAAATATTAAAGTAACTAATTAAATAATGTAACATCAAGAAAAGAAATAAAGAGGAAAATTTTAGGAGGGTGTGTAACTAACATTAGTTTAGACTAAATGAACTATACCTGGATGTGATTCTTGAAATAACTTTTTGGGACTGGATTATTAAAGAACTCATCATCATTGTAAACCGGTGCTCCAGCATTCCTAGCCCATGCAACATATTGTGTTTTGCCACCAAAGTCAACCCAATTGTTCACTAAGCTCAGTATCAAACGAATCCCATATTTTCTTGCTTCCGAGAGCACAAAGTCAAGCCCCTATGATCACCATGCAAAAATAAATAATCCATTATAAATAATTGATGTATTTTATTTTTATTATCTCGATCAATTAAAGATTTAAACTGATATCGTAGCTATATACATTTGTATTATATGCTCAACATGTGAGAAAATAGAGCAAATAGTTAACCTTAAAAACACGTTCATCATAGACGCCCGGGAATATTTGCAGTCCATTGTAGCGTTCTCCGTCGCTAAAAGCCAAGGTCCGGCAGACCGATAGGCCGGCGGCGGAAGCATCCCTGAGCACTTCGGTGACTTTGTGCCTCTCGTTGGGCTCACTTGCCTCGACCATAAGCCAATATGAGTTGAAGCCGTTGAAAAGAAATGGTGAGCCGTTAAGCTCAAAACGTGCACCGTTTCTTGTAACCCACCCTTCAACTACTTTTGATATTATTAGCTCCCTAGCTTGTGTTGTTGAAATAGTTAAAAGCAATGAAAACAGCAAATTGAAACAAGAAGCTTTCGTTAAAGAAGCCATTGGAATTGGCACGAGTGACAAGTGTAGTCGAGATTGCTAATGTGTTGTGGAGAATATGGTGTGAGGTAATGGTTTGGAATGTAGGGTTATTTATAGAATTGGGGTATGTAGCTAGAAGTGCAAATGTTGGAGGGATGAGGTCCGAAGTGGAACAAGGTAAAAAGTTAAAAGTTAAAGTTAAAGTGAGGCAGCTGTTTACGGAGCTCCATTAAGACTTAGGCCGTCGTGACATTTTGTGACCATGCATTGTGGACCATGGTCCACTGTATAATGGCTGAGAATAGGGTACTAGGCAAGTCAATCACCTAGTTGGCCGGGCTTGCAAATAGGGCCAACGGGTCTTTCTTTAGTCCTTTTTATTTAATTTATTTAATGGTTGAGTCTCCTTGAGACTGTCTGGCGGATCCTTATCGAGATGGGTAAATTCAAGATGAAAATGTATTACTTATGATTGAAAAATGTAATATATATATATATTAATCATGAATAAATTGTTTGTTAAATGTAAATGAAAGTAGTATAATATTTTTAAATCAAAGCGTAATATTTAGGAGTTAAACAATTACTTATGAGAAAAAAGTGTAATCAGATTTATTTATGAAAGAAATTGTAATACTTTTGAGGAAGAAAATTGTGATACTTTTTATGATAAAAGTAATACATTTAAATCAAAATGTAATATTAGGGGTTGATGAGTTACTTATGAAGAAAATTATAATATTTATAAAGAAAAGTGAAATACTTATAAAAAATCAACTCGCTCGTCTCACAGAGAAAGATGAGGTGGCCTCAATTTTATTTTTTTTTTGGCATTATTTAATTATTTGTAACTCAAAAGGCGTCTTTTACGATTCATTTAGTATCTAATTTAATCTAATTATTTGATTGTTGGTTAGAATTTCCCACCAACTTTTGTAGTGGTAGAAATACCTAAAAGAATTCTAATTTCTCACGTTTTATTTTTTTTAATCTTTAGAAAATGGTCAGAATTACGAATTTTTTTTGGTAAATGTTAAAAAGTTTATGAATCTCAATGGAGGTTATTAAGTAAGGTGACGGACAAGTAATTAAATTTCATTGGGCATTATAATTTAATTAATATTAATTTAATAAAATGGGAGATATTCAACAAGTTTTCGATAAACATGGTATAAAATGGGTCTTGGTTTGACTTTGTTTTTTAATGTTTGTTTGGTACGTGGTTGGTTATGTTTAGGGAAATGCAATAGTGATGATATTACTCACATTAAGAGTATTTCCAGAGTAATCGGCTTGGCAACGAGACTCATTCATTTGTTCCCATGCTATTATGTTAGGCAAATTATATCATGGATTAAGATTCACTTTGTATTATAAATTTTGATCTAAAATGACATCCAGATTATGACCCTATTTGATAAAATAGTTAGCTTATTAGTTAATTTTGACTTATTTGACCATTATTAGCTGTTTGATTTGGTTAAAAAAATCAATATAAGTGTTTGGTTAATAAGTTTTTTGTAACTTCAAAATGTTAAAATTCAAAAAGTTATCCAAAGCAACTTTTTCAATTAGTTTTTTATTTAAAAAGAAAAAAAAAATACCAAACAGCTATCAGCTAACAACTAATTTACCAAACACCTTTATACAATCAGTTAATGTTATCAACTAGTCATACCCTCTAACAACTATCAACTAATTAACAACCATTTTACCAAATAGGGCCTATGCGTTTATAGTTTAACATGTTATGTATATTTTTCGATAAATTCACGGGGTCTTTCTCCGTCCGTTTAACGGTCCGGGTTCACCCACGTTCGCTCCGAGAGGCACAGGAGCTGGCCCAGGGGGAATCATCGCTTGTGGGAATCGACACATAATTTAACTAAATGTACATAATATGTTAAGTGCAGACACATCATCTAAATGTTGTTTTGAGGGAGAGTCTACAATGCAAGGTGATAGGGATAAAACCCGGTCTCCGTACCAACTCCCGGTCTCCTTACAGAACGGGAAGTGCGGTTGTGCGCTCGACATCCCGGTCCGATTCCACTAGACAGGTCGAGCCCGAGCTATAGAAAAGGACCTCCACAGGGTTTCGAACCTAAGACCTCGCGTCCGCGCGTGCGAGACACAAGCGCGCTGGAGCAGCAGAGGGACCGGTGCATGTCCGCCACGCGTCCCGCATGCCGGAAGACCGGAAGCACCGCCGAGCACTGCTATAAAAGGAGCATTTAATGCAGGTAGAAGAACTTTTGGCTATTTCTACCTAACAGTAGCTAAAGAGACCGGGAACCTCTGACCCACTGTCACGTAGCTCGGTCTCCCCTTAGGGTATTGTACTTTGTACCCGACTCGTAATAATACAGTACTCATTCCGTATTTTGCTGTATCACAAGGTAAACTCTGATTCATGGTATAACAATTGATCTCGTTAGATCATCCTTGTATGCTTGTTACAATAGCACAAATTGTTTAGTTATTATTTGCTACATTTCATAATTTTATAGCTTTTAAAATAATATTTTACATTTATATTTTAACTTTTATTTATTATTAATGAATAATGACACTTATTAATTATCGCTAACATTTTGTAAATCTTTTTTAAAATGTCACTAACTATTTCTTTATATATATTTTTTTCATTTTTTTTATCATAACCCTTTATTTATGTTAAAGGTTATTAATTACAATAAAATTTCTCCTTGCATTTTCCTATATAATTTTTGGTACTTCATTACTATTATAAATTTTTTAATTAGTCCCTTTATTAAAAAAATGTACTATAATAGCAATTATACCCATTATTTTGCATAATTTTACTTTTAAAAAATTCGACTAAAATTAATATTAATAAAGAAATATCACTCAACAATATTCTAGCAATAATATAATCTAAACATTAACAATGTCACAATTAATGTAAAGTACAAAGTTTGTCATCATTTGAATATCAGATCATACTATGCATATTGCAGATAGATCATTTTAATTAAATAATCTGTCCTTGATATATAGAGTATATGATAAGCATCTGTAGCATTCCCATATTCAGTGGTAAAGGCATAAAGTGTTGGAAAAAAATGGCAATAAATGGCATTTTAAGTGGCCATTTTGTGATATAAATATATGTAGGGTCCATATCCGATTTGGGTCGGGTCAAAGTGGATTCGGATTCTTCGTTCTTAGACAAAGAGATCGATATATTATACGCTCAAAATGGATAATGGGTGAATGAGAAATTGGTTCTCAAAGTAGACCCATTGAGATGGAAAAAATGTGGAAAAGCTTAAGTAGCTTTGTCCCACATTGGTTTGGAATGAACCTTTGCACCACTATATATACAAGAGTCATTTTATGACTAATTAACTTGTATAGCATAGATGCTCTCTCTCGCGCGCAGGGGGGTGCAAATCAAATCCCAAAAATGAGTTCGAAAGGCTTGAACTTGTGTGCGCCGGCACCTGCGGGAGTTATACATCATTCCAGGTTTAAATTCCTGGAATTTTCTCTTGTTTTTTTTTTGTTGTAATCCTTCGTGGATTATTATTTCTTGTAATTTTTTGTTTTAGTGGATTTTCTTTTTTTTCGTCCATTTTCTTGGGTATTTCGATAATTGTTTCCCAACATAAAGTAGCATATCAATTTTGAGCAACAAAAAATAAAACAAGCACCTCCACAAATCCTGTTAGGTCGGAATGTGGAGACCCCGAGACGAGGTGTTTCACCTTTTGTGGGCAAGAAAATAAAACAAACATTATTGTAATCGTTACCATTGTATTGTATAAAAGTCAAGGCCCATATGACAATAAGGGCGGACACTCTCAAAATTTGGACTCAAGACTTTGTACACATAACTATACTCCAGTACCATATTTGCCGTCAATGGTGCTTTCATTGAGAGACTGAGATCAACTCTCAAGCAGGATGAACACTTCACGTGTCACACAAGACGACAACACGATCTAGATCCCGTGGTTCCCATGGTTCTCGTGGCCTGAACCGCAATGCAACGACAATGCTAGCATGGACGCTTGGCCGACGAACTCATGTGATCTTGGGACCAACTCAACAACAACTGCGGTTGAGGACAGCAAGGCCCTGGTGTACACCGATACCACCTGTGGATCTCCAGGCGACTATCCAGGCCATTTAGCAAGCAGCGGCAACGCTAACCCAATTGGTACCAGGGATTCAGGGTCAAGTGCCCTGGGCACCCACGTAGGAGGATGAGGTAACAAAACTGATGAGACCAAATCAATTCTTTTTGCAAACTAGCACCAGTAATCCAATTGCATATGAGAAGCTACCAACAAATTAAAAAAGAAGTGGACAAGCAATGAAGACAAAGTCAAACAAACCTATCCGAAAGTGAATTAACAAAACTTAGAGAAATTTCAACCAAAAGTTGTATCTATTACCTAATATCATACCAACTACAATAAGTATTTAGATAATTGTTTTTAGAAAAGTGCAGTGCGAATTAAATATTAATTTTAATGCCAACTATAATGAACTTTTCTTATATAATCTTGCATTGGTATACTTTGAATTACTTATTTAAATACAAACATGGGATATTAAATCGCCAATGTGCGTGTGAAACTAGTAGTAAAATAAGAATCATATATTACTAAACAATATAATATAAATTAATTAGTATTGTAAATTTGTAAGTTAGTATTAATTAATTATATTATTTGTTAATGTTTGTAATTTTGATAGTATGTGATTTAGTCTTTGGATAATTAAGGAAGTTATTTTTTTTTTTTACATTTTTTTATATTAATATTTTAATAAATATCCATATTATAAACTACCTTACTTAATTGAATTTAAAATTACAGTATATTATTATTATTCTAGCTAATGTCATGGAATCAATTTATGTTAGTGATATGCTGTTTTAAATATTTTTATATTAGCATATTATTAATTAGTGATTTGAAGCGAAGTACCTTGTGTTCATATATCATGTAGTCATTCTCCCAAATGAAATGTCATAAGATCAAACCTCTGTAGAGGCATGGTATGAATGAACAGATATATATCACAATGTAATAGAGTCAGTAGCACTCATTAATAATTGTACTTAATTATTCTATTTTGTAACAGTACAAAGGTTAAATTGATCAAATTTATAATATAAAAATTATATTAAACATTTTTCAATAGCATAAAAACTAATTGAGTATGTATACCTATTAAATATTAGACAAAGATTTGTGTGAGACCGTCTCACGGGTCTCAATCCGTGAGACGGGTTGGATCTTTAAGTAATGATGTTAAAGACCTGACTCATTAATCAAATATCTGACCCGCCTCACAAATTGAGACTCGTGAGACAGTATCACGGAAGTTTACTTAAATATTATTTAACATACCGAACTCTCTCCCATCCTTTATCAACTGAAAGAGAGGTTGAGGTATGGTGTCTGTAAGCAAAACTCCTTGCTGTCGCGTCATAATCCTTATCCAATTTGCTAGCTTAACTCTCAACATACACCTTTCAATTCATAAATGCTCAAACTGACATTTTAGTTTTCAACGTAACGGAAATAACTGCTTTTTTCTATACTCAACACCCCATACAAACTTTTTTGCTTTTTGTTTTTGTTGTTTATATAGTTTTTTTCTTGCTCAAAAGTCAAAACAATAAGTAACTATGCAATATAATTTAATAACATTATTAATAAATTAAGTAATAATAACTACATTATAATTAACCATCCTTCAAGCATCAATAAAAATTATGGGAAGTAACAATGGTTCTTATAATCATAAGCGCATACACCTCCCACAAGTGACAATTCCTCCTGGGCCAGCTCCCGGAGCGAACGGGGGATTAGTCGGATGGACCCGGACCGTTAAACGGACATAGGAGAAAGACCTGAAACACCTCGTGGACTTACAAAATAAAAAAAACACGAACACCACCATCCAGTAAAGTGATAAGCACTCAAACTCAATAAAACTCATCATCCAAAAACAGTAGTTCGATAGGTAAAAGAACATATCAAATTCAAGTACCACTACACAATGTTTTATTGTTTACCCTTTGAAAAGCCAACGTTCTCAAGGGCATGTGCTCCAAATTCCTTCATATGGACCTCTTTCACTTAGAGTCCATTTTCTTGGCACCGATAACCCTTTTTACTGTAGTTATTTTTGTCACACATTAATCTTTTAGGAAAAGCACCAATAATAGGTACTCAAACCCAAATTAAAAACTCATTTAAAAAAACTAGCTAGTATCATTACATAATATCTAGCGAGAGCTAATATAAAATCTAATTATAATTCATAAAGACAAAAAAGCTTTGTATATATATGAATTGAAATACTGTAAGCAAGATCATATCGATTTGTTAAGAGTGTCCGGCCTCTACCATTTAACAAGCTTACGAAGAATTTTAACTAACACAAGCAAACCACCCTAACTTTCTATTTTTAGTAAATTGCTTCTAACTATCTTTCATCCCAAAATACTATAAATAGCCCTATAATCCAACAAATCAGCTCACACCTTCTGATCTCCACAACATTAGCAATCTCAAACACACTTCAATTCTCACTAGTGCCAATGGCTTCTTTCATGAAAGCTAGTAGAATATCAGAAGTTGAAGGATGGGTTACAATAAAGGGTGCACATTTCGAGCTCAACGGTTCACCATTTCTTTTCAACGGCTTCAACTCATATTGGCTCATGCACGTTGCGAGTGAGCCCAACGACAGGCACAAAGTCACTGAGGTGCTCAGGGATGCCTCCGCCGCCGGCCTATCGGTGTGCCGGACTTGGGCTTTTAGCGACGGAAACCGCTACAATGGACTGCAAATATCCCCCGGCGTTTATGATGAGCGCGTTTTTCAGGTGAACGAATTGAAATTGAAGATGTGTTCTGTCTCAACTAAAAATTTAAATTGATAGTCGAACTATATGTTTATTGTTTATATGTATAATGTTCTATGTACCGTTGCCGGGCTGGTGATTTTAGGGGCTTGATTTTGTGCTCTCGGAAGCAAGAAAATATGGGGTTCGCTTGATATTAAGCTTCGTGAACAATTGGAACGACTTTGGAGGCAAATCACAGTATGTACAATGGGCTAGAAATGCAGGAGCACCTGTTAACAATGACGATGATTTCTTTACTCAATCAGTCCCCAAAGATTATTACAAGAATCACATTAAGGTAAAATGCATGAAGTCTAATTAACTCATGAGACTAAATTATATTATTATAATTTACATTAGAATGCATGCATGCACAAATGAATTATTGGCACGAAATCATATGAAATAGTGAATTAAATATTTTTTTAAAATTATAATCGAATTTAAGTTTAGCCTCTTGAAATAAATTATATAATAACTAACTTGCTTTGGCCAGTTTTGGTATATGTATTGAGATAAATCATAAATGTGTTTCATTTGAATAGTAACTCTAACATGCATGGCTTGTGTGTTTATTTTTATTTTCCAGAAAATTATAACGAGAAACAACACTATTACGGGAATTGCGTACAAGGATGATCCAACCGTGATGGCATGGGAGCTAATGAATGAGCCTCGTTGCCAAGCCGATTACTCTGGAAATACGCTTAATGTGAGCAATATATATCATCACTTTTGCATTTCATTCCCACAACATAATCAACCACTAAACAAACATTTTATGGGGGAAAAAAAAAAAGTCAAACCAACAGAAAACTTGACAAATATCTCTCCTTTTTTTTTTTTTTAATTAATAATGTTTGAATAACTTAAATTACATGCATGTAACCTTCATTTAACAATCATTATATCATGTAACATGGTGCACCGTGAACTATTAATATAAAATACATTTTTAATATATTAAAAGTTCATTTTTAATACATTGAATATATATTTTTTAAAAGTTCATTAGTATTATTACCAAATAATGAATTTTCAATATATATATATATATATATATATATATATATACATAATTTTTATATATTAAAATTGAACATTCATTTATGTGGCACAGTATAATTTGCCTTATTTAGTCTAATAGAAGTAATATGTAATGAGATTCATCACAAACGTGTATATTACTCTAGTAGTTTGTTTAACATTATAAATCCATGTATTATATATACATATGATTAAAAAAAAAAATCCGGACGGCCGGGCTGCAGGCATGGGTTGAAGAAATGGCAAGCTTTGTGAAGTCAATAGACAGCAAACACTTGTTGGAGATAGGAATGGAGGGATTTTATGGAGACTCAGTGCCTGACAGAAAGCAGTTCAACCCTGGTTACCAAGTGGGAACTGATTTCATTAGCAACCACCTTATTCCTGAGATTGACTTTGCCACCATCCATGTATATGCTAATCAATGGTAAGCAAGCAATTCAACATCATATCTATCTTTGCAAGCTCAAAGCTAAGTTTAATTTGACGCATACAAATTAACATATATGTTAGGCTGAGACTGGTAAAGGTCTAGTCTAGCATCCGGTGACTGAAATTGTTAAGCAGATGCCAGTAAATGTCTAATTTAGCATCTAGAAATGTTAGACAGAGGCCTATAAAGGGCTTAAAAGACAAAGTTCAGCACCTAACTTTTTAAAGATGTGATAACTGTGTATAAGAAAAAAAATAACTTTTTCACTATTAGCTATAGCTAAGTGCTGATAAACACTTAGATCCTAACAATATATTTGAGTGAGTTACAGGGTTCCCGGGAAAAGCGAGGATGTTCAGATGGAATTTGTAGAGAAGTGGATAACAAGCCATTGGCAAGATGCAAACACAGTGCTTAAGAAGCCCTTAGTGCTTGCAGAATTCGGAAAGTCAAGCCGGGACGGAGGAGCGTTCACCATCGGCGTCCGAGATTCTTTCATGGCTACGGTTTACGGGCAGACTTACAACCTCGCCAAGAACGGCGGCATAATGGCGGGGACAATGGTGTGGCAGATCATGGCACAAGACATGGGCGGATGGGACGACGGTTACTCCATCGTCCTGCCGGAAAATCCTTCCACCGTCGCTGTCCTTTCCTCCCAGTCGCACGCCATGGCGGAGCTATCCCACTCTTTAGCCCGCCAAAGGCTGCCCAGAGTGGATGGCTGGATTACGAGAAACGGTGATCGTTTCGAGCTCAACGGCTCGCCGTTTCTTTTTAACGGTTTCAATTCGTATTGGTTGATGCATGTGGCGAGTGACGCCGATCAGAGGGACAAAGTCACGGAGGTGCTTAAAGAAGCTTCGGCCGCCGGCCTCTCCGTATGTCGGACTTGGGCCTTCAGTGACGGCAGCCAATACAACGCATTACAAACCTCTCCCGGCGTTTATGACGAACGTGTTTTTCAGGTTCATTTTTTACACATTTTTTTAATTTGTTTAACCAGAAAAATTTACAGTCACTATCAAAAGAGTATATATTAAGTAAATCCCATCAATTCAAAATGACTAATAAGTAGCTTCCACTAAGAATAGAACTAGTAAGTCTGTGGTTACTAAATTAACAGTCCAGCCAACTTAGCTGAAATTGTTACTAAACATGCCAATAACTTAACCAATTATTTTGTCCTTTTGATAATAATTCTAAATATTACAGATAAAATATGAAAATTTCTATTTATAAAAAATTTTATTCAAAAAATATATTTGTGATAAATATTAAAATTTAACTATTTATATTTAGGGACTTGATTTTGTGATTTCGGAAGCAAGGACATATGGGATTCGCTTAATATTAAGCTTTGTGAACAATTGGTATGACTTTGGGGGCAAAGCACAATACGCAAACTGGGCAAGAGATTCAGGCGTGCAGATCGATAGCGAAGATGATTTCTACACTCATCCTGTTCTCATAGGCTATTATAAGAATCATATCAAGGTAATTAATTAAATACAAAATTTTACTTTAACACGATTTAAGTGTCTTATATTGAATGTGAAAATATTGCAGAAAGTTATAACGAGAGTGAATACCGTTACTGGAATAGCATACAAGGATGACCCAATCATCATGGCATGGGAACTCATGAACGAACCTCGTTGCCAGAAAGATTATTCTGGAAAAACCCTTAACGTGAGTACGATGTCGTTTCTTCCATTTTTATTTTATTGTGGAGATGAACGAACAGTACTTTGGCTGTCAAGCCTGGAACACTAAATTAAAATGTAATTAATATTTAATGTGTAGTACGACTGTGATTAAATTTATTGTTTGAAAAGTTGCGTATATTCACAAGCTAGCACATGAATTAATTAGATTATATTTTGATATTATGAGTTAAATCCAATCAATAAGAATTACTTGCCGCACAATTAGGCGATAGATCTTCAAGCATTAAAAAAAATAAAAATAGACTTTTTACTACATGTGTATTTTAATAGTTACTTGCTAATTAAGAAATTATTTGTTTTTTTTTTAAATACATTTAAGAGATTATTTGTTAGAAAATGTTATTTGCACCAAAATTTATTTTATTTAGGGTTGTTAATTCTAAACTAAATTAACTTAATTTCAACAATATTTTTCAACAATATTTTAACTGTTAACTAAACCAAGATTTCTAATTTTGGATAAATCAAACTGAAATTTTTCCGGATTAATCAATTAGTAATCCTCTTAACTAGATTACTTTTGGATAACTACTTCAGTTGGTTAACTAGATTTTCGTCAAACTGTGCACACTCCTAATTTCATCTAATGTGATTTGTGATACAATCAAGTTAATTTGCATATTTATCATTTCTTACCCATGATTTAGTAAATATTACTATATATGAATCAAATAAAGTCACATCATGTGATGTAGCTTTAATTTGAATAACACTAGTTGCTAAAAAACTATTGTTGCTAACAGAATTGGTTAAAACTGAAACATGTAACAGGGATGGGTTCAAGAAATTGCAAGTTATGTGAAATCACTAGACAACAGGCACCTGTTGGAGATAGGAATGGAGGGGTTTTATGGAGATTCAGAGCCTGATAGGGAGAAATTCAACCCTGGATACCAAGTGGGAACTGATTTCATTAGCAACCATCTTGTTCCTGAAATTGACTTTGCCACCATCCATGCATACACTGATCAATGGTATAACCTATCTTCTTTAATTGCAATTGAGTCATTTTGTCTTCACCAAATTAAAAAAAAAAATACATTTTAATCCAGTTCGGTAACGCACTTAGCTTATCAGCTTATTTTGACTTATTTGACCACTATTAGCTGTTTGACTTGGTTAAACAATCAATATGAGTATTTGATTAATTAATTTTTTGTAACAACTTATTGCTCCAAAATGCTAAAATTCAAAATTTTGATAATCTTTTTTTAGAAAGTTATTTTGCATGTAATCTATCAGCTAACGACTAATTTACCAAATATTTTTCTGTATCAACTAATGTTATCAACTAGTCAAACCCACCAACTTAATCAACTATCAGCTATCTATCAGCTCACAACTATTTACCAAACACCTGCTTTGTTGTTAGGGTTTCGGGAGAAAGTGACGAAGCACAAATGGAATTCATGGAGAATTGGATGAGGAGCCACTGGGAAGACGCAAAGACCGTAGTGAAGAAGCCATTGGTGTTAGCCGAATTTGGCAAGTCCAGCCGAGACGGAGGATTTAGCATCGCCGTTCGCGACTCTTTCTTAACCACAGTTTACAAGAACACATATGATTTGGCAAAAGCAGGAGGGACAATGGCGGGGAGCATGGTGTGGCAGCTGATGGCACACGACATGGGTGCGTGGGACGACGGATACTCCATCGTCTTGCCAGAGAATCAGTCCACCGCCGGCGTGATTTCCGACCAGTCGCAAGCCATGAAGGACTTAGCTCGTGACTTGCCTCACTATGAAGCCTGACAATATAATTGTCATAGAGAGGAAGTCGTAATTCCATTAAGTATACACCAACCAATAAATGTATGCTAAATAAAATTAATAAAATCATGTTTTAGAATTATTTATCTTTTAATTAATGTATCCCAAATTAAATAGACATCTATTTTTAATAATCTATACTATTAATAAAAACAAAATCTTCCATTTTAACTTGTCACCCAAAGCACTCATATACTAAGGTTTACGTTATATATATTGTAAAATATGGTAATGCCTATTCGTACATAAATTAAAATGTGGTAATAGAATTTCAAATAAAATATATATATTTTTTGCTTTCCTATTCGTAAAACAATTCTATATTAAAATTACTAATCGTAATAATACAGTACATATAATTTCCTACAACGTAATCTTTATGAGTTCTACTACATGAACTCTCATTTCATACTACCCCACTTTTATTCCCTAACGTGCCAAAATATGATAGATTATCTTCGTTCATCCGTCCCAAGAAAAGTGTTAAACTCAAACTTTTGTGTGAGGATGTAAAAGTAGGAAGTAGAATTTGGGAGTCCAAGTAGTATTTTTCAATCTATACTAGTACTAAAACCAAAATCCTCCATTTTATTTTCCTGCCCAAAATAATCTTATACTATTAAGGTTTACATAATATTGTAAAATATGATAGGATAATACAATTCATATTCGACAATTAAAATGTTGTAATACAACTTCTAATACAATATATTTTCTTTTTTTATTAGCACTGTCGATATTTAACAAATTAAGATTTGGTATAAATGCTATGTTTTTTTGTTTTGTTAGGCCACTGACCACATAAATTGGGCCATGACACTCGTTCTTGGACTCTTTAATCAAATTTGAAATATTCATCATTTAATTAACTAATAATTAACTATTAGCTTTCAATTTTTTAGTGAGAAAATTCAATTTTTAATTTTTCTATTTGAGAAACCAAACTAGGGGTTTTCAAATTGAGAAATACAGCATAGATTCAATTATCTGATAACTTGTGCATGTGTTCTCAAATTGGGAAAAGACGATAGAGAAATTAATAGATTTGAAAGGTAGGTTTTCTCGACGTGTGTGATGGATGCGAGTGAAGTGGTGTAGTGGTGAGTGAAGGATGTCGTCCTCTAGGAAGGCGTAAGGGAATTGGCAAGCAAGTGGATTAAGCACAAGGGCTAAAAGTGTTTGAAAGCTAGTCCTAAGCAATTGTGTGTGTGAATCATGCTAAGAACAAAACAATTAATGCAAAAGAGTATGAAACAATCAAAGGGAAAGGGGATTCGAATCAACTTATCAAGCATGCTCACCCTCGATTTCCTATGGTCCTAGGATTTGGCAACGCTCATTTGACACGATTGAGACAAGATCACTAGTGCCAATGCCACTCTCGTGGACAATGACCTCTCTCCCATGCCTTAGCCTTATTCTCATAATAGCTAGGCTAGAAGAGGCAATTCATCAAACATTTGATGTGCCTCTTGTCTTCCACTCTCCCTTTTCTCAAAGGTGAGAAGAAAATGTGAATGGTGAGGGTTAAGTACACTCCCTACTCTTGTAGGTGAGTGTTCTTATCCTAATGTGTTTTTTTATTTGTTTAATTGAAAAAGTTCTCTTATATTTCTTATTTTTTAAAATAATAACAAGTTTTTAGTTTACGAATTTGCTGAATTTTTTGTTTCTCTTTTTCAATCTCTTCATCAAGATTGGCGAAGACAAAGAACTATAAAAAATCATTAAAATAATTATTTAATTTAATTTAATTTAATTAGAACCTGAAGAAATAAACCCTAAACCCAAAAATGGAAAGTTAAAAAGCTTCAAATTATTAAGAAACAGAAGCAGTGAATGTACAAGAGAGGCTACCACTTTATGCAAATGATGAGACAGTAACAAAGTTGAATCCTAAAATTTCCTCATGAAAGCATCCCTAGCATGCATGTATCAAAATTAAGACCAATTGCAAACAATACTCATCTATAAACAAGTCCCCCAAGCCATTTCCTCCTTGCATTTCTAACAAGTACCTCTGCCATAGCTTCACCTGGCTATCTAAATTGACATTGACACTGACAAAATCACTTGTATTTTGTAGATAAGATCAGATAAAAGAATAGTAAGTTTGTTAGTACTGTAAACTATATGGAATCAATTAGTAACTTTTAAGACAATAAAGTTCAAGATTCTGAAACTACTTAAAAGCGGACAAGCAACAGCTATAACACAATATGATAGCGCGTAATGGATCAGAGTATCCAGTGTAACAACCAAGTGCAAAGACTGGTAGCCCAGAGCAGCATACAACAAACCTCGGATTATTAATGTCCCTGAAGACTACATAATGATTAATTGATTATAGATTACATTGCCAAGAAGAGCATAAGAGAAAATGTAGGGCTAAATTAAACACATAATTGAAGTTCGCATCGTCTGAACAAAGGGCATAAACTTAGCTCGACCACAGCAGCGACAAGGGTTTTCCATCTTGGCACTTTATCATGCACTCCACCACAGTTTCTCTCAGCTTTTCTTCAATGTCTTCCATAGGAAGGGTTGCATCTATTATCTAAATCAGCAAAAAGAAAAAGGGATCTATGATTAGGACTTACGGCTGCTTCATCATGGAAAACTATATTCAAGTGTGGTTCTTAGGAGTTGGTAAATGAAGTCTTATTTCTACCATGTAAGATAATATATATAGGCAAATCAATATCCCATCTGGACTCATTTATAAATCACAAGCACTGTTGAGCTGAAAAACTAAATGCATCAGTATCCTGGCAGACCTGGCCTATGATCTAGCTACTGAATATCAAAGCTCTAAATGCAACAGAACTGTCTGTACTGCCGCTAAAGGTAAAGACTAGGCCATACTTAAAAATAATGTCACTTACCTTCCATGATGAATCATGAAGGGCCTGGTAAGAGAGGGCAACCTTTTTCTGAAACTCCAACTGCTCATACCTCTCACCACCGTAACCTCCTCTTTCAGCAGCTCTCTGGCATATTTCAAGAACAAATTCTCTATAAATTAAACCACAGGAAATATAAAAGATACACCATTGCATCATCCATATCAAAAAAGAAAACAAATCTGATATATTAGCTGAATTCTCTCTAGAAATTAGAGAAACGCAAAAGATTGACGAATAGTGAAGCCATCACATCCAGGTGGTTGTTAACTGGCAATTTCTTGCCCCAAATACTTTCCAAAGGAACTAAATCGTGCATAACAAATGCAAACCTATACTGAAAATATCATCACTCCCAAAATGACCAAGCATACATATAGATATGATTTAAATGCAATAACTAAACCCAACAGGCAATAAAACCATACTGGTGCCACTGGTTCAAATTTGACACTACAATGAAATGTTTTAGTATTTCTACAATTACACATGCATTTAAACTGAAAAATTGATTACCTCGGGTGAAATGTCAAGGTACAATACCAGATCTGGAGCAAGCAATCCTATATCAGGAGCCTGCATCAAAAGACTTCATGACATCACAGCCTAAGAAACCATGAATTTCAATATTAATACTGAAGAATGTATTTACCTTACACCATTGAATATCAAGTCCCTTGGCAGAAGAAAATGCTACCCCAGAATAAGAATAACGGTCTACAATAATAGTGGTCCCATTCTTCAGAGTTTCTTCCATTAATGACCTGCAATTATTTCCAGTCAATAGTTGATCATTCAGAGCATGGATAAACCATGCTGGGCAAATCCAAACTTTAACAAACAATAGTACATATCAAAGTCATTAAGTGAAAATTTCAAATTGTGTAGAACCAAAAAGATAATAGGGTGTGGAGTCTTCTATGGCTAAACCTGGAAAATCATTCATTTTAAGAGCAACCATCACTTGGCAAATAAAAGGCAATTACTTTTGTCACATAACAGAGAATACCTCTTCTCCCAGCGGTTGGCACTGAAAAGGAGATGGATAGCACGATCATCCAAATGTGACTTGTTGGCAAGATAAGAAGATATCATTTGCCCAATTCCAGTATTTCTATCAGGAAATCTCCATGATTGAATGGAATGCCCAAGGTTATCCAAGTACTTAACTAATCTACTAGACTGTGATGTCTTCCCACAACGATCTAGCCCTTCAAAGACAATCAAAGCGCCCCTTGAAATTCTGCTGCTGCTACTACTTTCCATGTGAACTTGTCTGATTGAGTTCTTCACAGTAAACTTCAAATTCAAGCCAAAGTTTAAAAGCTGGCGCGCTCCTACTCTCTCAAATTCCCTGAAGATAAAACTTTTAACTTCATCATCAACTATGACTCTCAATGGCATTTTCTCATACATCATAAAAGCATTTACCATACCCACAAAAATAACAACAAAATTGGTAATTTTTCATAAATAACAAATAATTACCCCCAAAAAATTGGAAAATATACACGGATCGAATCACAATCTCGAACAAAACAAAATAAATTACAGAGTATGCAAATTATGAATTGCTAATTTCTCAAAGAAAGAGCTAAGAAAAGCTTACAAAGCCTTTGTAAGAGTAAAACTGCTAGCATGGAGCATGGCCTCATCAAACACTAGAATCTAAAATCACAAAAAATAAAAATAAAAATAAAAATAAAAATAAAAATCTTATTTTTCTCCTAGATCAGAAAAAAATAGAACTAAAGACTAAACCAAAAATGAAGGAAAAGGGTATAGATGAACCTGATTAGAAATCCATCCCAAATTTCTAGTTAACAAAACGGGAAAGTGCTCTGTTATATGAAGATTAAGGTCTCCGATCCAACTTTTATTTCTCTTTCGGTCGTCTGATCTTAGCGCAAGTTTTGAACTTTTTCGCTCTGATGCGCGCGGCGCGCCTTCAGTGTATAGTTAATGGGCTTTCCAAAACTGTGAACCCTTACCACAAAGCTCAGCTAGAATTGGGCTGTTTTCTCAATCCATTCGAATTGGATTTTATTTTTATTTTTATATAAGTTTAACCCCAAATTTAGGCAAATTTAAGGACCACCATCGACCAATCATTATTACATGGACCATAAAACAAAAATATATTTTTAATATACTAAAAATATATTATTTTTTTATATAAAGTATATTATTTGAAAGTACATTATTTTATATATATTATCAAATAATGTTCATTTAATACAAAAATAATGTACACGATATAACGATTGCATGAAAGTGCATCAAAGGCCCACAAGGAACATGCCGCATTGGAGCCCTACTCACAAATTATTGCATGGACCATGATCCACGCAGCTGTGTGGACCAAAAATAAAAAGTACCTTATTTTTGTATTGAAGGGACATTATTTTTGTACTGTAGGTATATTATTTGATAGTATATATCAAATAATGTACCTTCAATACAAAAATAATGTATCCTAAAATAATGTAGCCGTACTCTAAGTGTACCGATTCCCACCTGGCGCCTCCCCACCACCTCCCGTATACAAGGAAGGGTTTGATGCCACTGGACCACAAGCCCCTTGGCTATTAGCTAAATACTTAATTACCCACAATCCAATACTAGATCAGAACCGAAACCTAATGCACCGCTTATATAATTCATCCCATAAAAAGCAAATCTGATGATATGCCGCATCCACTCCTCTCATCTCCTCTAGCTTCCCAATTCACCATATACATACATCCATGTATCTACAAATTGATGTGATTCGCCAAATACTTTTGCATGTGGAGGTAGAAGCTCTCATCCGATTTCAATGCGTATGCAAAGAATGGCGTTCCACAATCCAAGACCCCGATTTCAAGCTCTCCTACCGCGGACCAAGGCGAGTGGTGGCCGCCGCGGCCTCCGATAGCAGATTAACATTTACATCCATAACCACCACTACTCCCGGCCGCATTAAAACCCTATTCCAGGTCAGTGAGAATCACTCCTTCCTTGACACGTTTCCCCCCCTCGTTCGTTTGTGGTCTGGTGTTTGGTGCTCTTGCAACGGCCTTGTGCTTTTCTCCGTGGGAAAACATATTTTGTTGTGGAACCCCTCCACTCGTTGCTGCACAAAAGTGCTTGAGCTTTCACTCGGGAACATCAATGCCGATAGATATGTTGTCTTCTCAGGGCTATGTTACGTCTCGTCCACGGGAGATTACAAGGCTGTTCTGTTACTGGGCTCTCGCTGTTATGCCCCTCTATGGGTTGCCAGCCTCAAGAACAAAGAGTGGCTAAAAATGCAATTTCCTTACTTGTCACACTCGTCTATAGATGACGGCATTAATTTTCACAACACACTCCATTTGAGGGCAATTTGTAGGTATACCAGACGTGAAACGATCATTGTTTTTGAGGTGGAGAGCGATGAGTTCAAAGAGCTTGAGATGCCCACCCCTGAACTTCACGGAGGAGGGAAAAGAGCAATTCTTGGCCTGGGAATCATGGATGGTTGTCTCTGCATGGCTAACAAGGGGGAAGAAAGAAGGGAGGAACTACAAGTGTGGGTTATGAAGGAATATGGAGTGAAGGAATCGTGGGTCTGTCAGTTTGTCATATCTGTTTGTGCCTCTGAATTATTCAATTTTGGTTTTAGCTCCACCACATTATACCCTTCCAAATGCAATACCAAAGTGCTGATATGCAGTTGTTACTGCGGTTCCTGGGAAATATTTGTTTTTGATGTGAAGAATAACAAACTCCACAACCATTTTTCGGAAGAATCAAAATATTGGGGTGATGCTGCTGCAATATGTTCCTACATTCCGAGTTTTGTTTCGCCACATGAATTTATTTGGAAAGATGATCAACACAAATCCTCCGAGAATGATGTTGTGTTGAGGTTTATTTTGGAAATGTTTAACATCTGATAGAATTATAATTATTTTATTTTATTTTTATGAATAATATGTTGGGTTTCAACATTATTTTAGTGCTACGTCTCTTCTATGAAACATGGCCAAGTTTTTCATACACTTTTTTTTTTTTTCGTAATGAACTCTTCAATTACATTTTCTAAGGTATTACACTCTCAATTTTAATTTTTCAAGTTATAAGACATGTAATTTTTGTCTCTAATTAATATTGAGGTGCAAGAATACTTCCTAATTAGTCATGACATTATTTTGAATTGAAAATTCACACATTCATGTTTGTAGCCTGAGTTATAATCAATGACAAATTAATAACTTGTGAATAGTGTTGTTTATGTTTTTATCCAAAATAATATCTATGAATAGTGTTGTTTATGTTTTTATCCAAAATAATATCTATCATTCATAAGAATAATGACTAAATAGGCCAAATGAATGACTAATTATATGATACTATTGCAGCTTGCATTATAATTCAAGAACTAAAACAGTAAATTGATGACCTAATCAAGTTTTATTTTTTATTTATTTTGTTTTAGAACGTGTAGTGAAAATTGTACTCCATGACCCGATAAAAAAGTCTCACAAGATTCCCAAAGCTGGGATCCCCAAAAATGCATATACTTCGTTAGATCCACAAGCCATGATCTACGTTTTCAAAGGCATAGATTGCCGTTGGGAGAGACCTAGACCTATCCATAGTTTTGTGTTCATGGATCGGGCTTGTGCTTCTGGTTGCTGTGAGAGATCTTTTGTTATGCGACAGTTGTGTCATGGACCAAAGTCCACCTTGCAATGTTTACAAAATAAAATTATTAGTCACCAAAGTGACCCACTCATGTTTACAAATTTTACAAATGTTTATCATACACATAATATTTTGCATCATTGAATGACACTAAAGGATTGATAAACATTTGTGATAATTAACACAGGGTTACAGCGGTCACCCAAAAGGACATTGAATGACACTAAAGGATTGATAAACATTTGTGATCATTAACACAGGGTTACAGCGGTCACCCAAAAGGACATTAAATGACACTAAATGATTGATAAACATTTGTGATCATTAACACATGGTTACAGCGGTCACCCAAACGTGGACTCAGGTCTATGTTCACAATTTCAATCGTATAACACAATTTTTCCAAACATTTGTGATCATTAACACAGGGTTACAGCGGTCACCCAAAAGGACATTAAATGACACTAAAGGATTGATAAACATTTGTGATCATTAACACAGGGTTAAAGCGGTCACCCAAAAGGATTGATAAACATTTGTGATCATACTCAGGTCTATGTTCACAATTTCAACCGTATAACACAATTTTTCCAAACATTTGTGATCATTAACACAGGGTTACAGCGGTCACCCAAAAGGACATTAAACGACACTAAAGGATTGATAAACATTTGTGATCATTAACACAGGATTAAAGCGGTCACCCAAAAGGATTGATAAACATTTGTGATCATACTCAGGTCTATGTTCACAATTTCAACCGTATAACACAATTTTTCCAAACATTTGTGATCATTAACACAGGGTTA
This sequence comes from Ipomoea trifida, assembly GCA_003576665.1. Lineage (NCBI taxonomy): Eukaryota > Viridiplantae > Streptophyta > Magnoliopsida > Solanales > Convolvulaceae > Ipomoea > Ipomoea trifida. Next base: position 5,383,948 of record CP025657.1, read on the forward strand.
CAGCGGTCATCCAAACGTGGACTCAGGTCTATGTTCACAATTTCAACCGTATAACACAATTTTTCCTTCTCTAATTGAAACTTTAGGTGCTTAGGAGTTACAACAAAGTAATTTTTGTTTTAAGAAATGAATTTGTAGAATTTTGATATTATATTAATCATGACAGTTGTGTGACTTACACCTGAGGTGCAATAGCTATATTATGGTTCTTAACATTATAGCTTCTAAACGTAGTAAAAGGGTTTACTTTGAATCCACAAACTAACATACATTTTTGGAGAGCAGAGCAGTACTAAAGGCATTTGTAATTTTGCTATCTTCTAGTGTGTACATTGCATGCATATTAAAGACTTGTTTTTGCTCAATTGACATTTAGAAACCTTAAGGCATTTCATTGCTAAGTACTAGTACATAACAACTCAAAAATCCAAAGGCGAAACAAAGCCATCAAAATTCATAAGACAACCAAAATTTAATATACTTCAAATATGTTTGAAATTTGTCTAAACCTTGTAACAGGAAATACTGTAATGATTAAATGACAATACAAACTAAGACATCCTCTGAGCAGCCTCCTTCGCAAGAACCCTTTCTTTGGCCTTTGTCCTCGCTTGAGATTTCGAGCCCATTATACCACCACCCCATTTCTTGCGGTTTTCATCATATTTGTCATTGAAGTTGGCCTGAATCAACAAAATAACAGAGAGAGCCAATTGAACACAAGGAAATTCCAACAGCATAAAAAAATTGTAGAGTATTTACAAAATTTATAATTTCAAACCTTGATGGCCTCCAAGATCTTGGAGAACTCCAATTTGTCCTCATTCTTGACTGAAGTCAGGCACAAAACTGATGCTGTCTTCTTGTGGACAATCTGTAAAAAGGTTGCATATATATATAAGATAAATGCCCACAAGGTTAACAAGAAAAGGAAGAAACACAACATCCAAACAAAGGAAAGGATACTTACAGAACCCAATCTTGCTTTCCCTTTGACAATGCAGTAAGGGATTTCCATCTTTCTACACAAAGCTGGAAGCCAGACCACCAATTCTATGGGGTCAACATCATGAGCAATGACCACCAGTTGTGCTTTGTTCTACAAAGAAACTTCCTTAAGTAACAGTTCTTACAAGTAGTAGACAGAGAATAAATAATATAGATGAGGGTGAAATGAAACCTGCTCCACAAGATAAGTGACGTGCTTAAGCCCATACTTGACAACAATAGGCTTCTTGATTTCGGGAGTTTTCCCTTCACTCTCAGCCTGAGCTCTTTTCAAAAGTCGCTCCTTCTTTGCTGCCTTGTCCTCAGGCCTATACTTGAGGAGCATCTTGAAGAGATTTGTGGCTGCAGATTCACATACAATTTATCATCAAGCACAAAATTACAGAATCATTATCATAGCTACAAATGACACCTCAACCAACCAATGCTTAAGTATAATGCTTGTTAATGGTACACACACAAAAACTACTGTGAGTGGAAACTTTCTTCAAACTAAAAATGAACAAACCAGTGCAACCAAAGTGAACAATCACTGAAAGTAAGCAAATAGGTACTGACAACAAGCTAGATTGACTATCCTCAAAATTCATCCAAATTCACACAACTATCAAACTATCCTATACTGAATTTATATCACATATGCATAAAACATAAACAAATTAAAACTACTGTGAGTGGAAACTTTCTTAAAACTAAAAATGAACAAACCAGTGCAACCAAAGTGAACAATCAATGAAAGTAAGCAAATAGGTACTGACAACAAGCTAGATTGACTATCCTCAAAATTCATCCAAATTCACACAACTAATCAAACTATCATATACTGAACTTATATCACATATGCATAAAACATAAACAAATTAAAACAGAGGCAATAAGCATATCTGATCAAATATCTACAAGTTCATAAAATGTCAGTTTAAACAAGGTAATAATAGAGATCGGTGGCAAAGCAAACTGACCAAGGTTCTTATCAAGGGTTTTGGAGAACTGATTTAGGGTAGGTGGAACCTTCAAGCGCTGCTTGAGGATCCGTCTCTTCCTCTGGATACGGACAACCTGAGGCCATTTCACGAACCTCGTCAGATCCTTCTTGGGTGGCAATGCCCCGCCGATGCCGAATTGCTTCGGCCGCTTCTCGAACAACGGGTTCACCACCTTCTCCGGCTTCTTCTTGGAAGCACCAACTGGGAGCTTCACACCCTTCTTCGGAGCCTGAAAAAACAAATACGAAAATGATTAGACACGTAATGAAAGAGAATCAAGGAGAAGGCGCAGCAGCAAGCTCACCATTGCAGAAGGCAGAAGGTAGAAGGCTTTGCGGTGGAGGGGAAAACACTTTTAATAGGCGAGCAACTAGGGTAAATTGGCCGGATCTATAAGGCCAGGCCTGTTTAGTGTTTAGTTCTTTTCTTTTTCTTTAATCAAGCCCACCATGGGAAGGCCAGGCCTGTTTAGTTCTTTTTTTTTTTTATCGACCACAAAGTTAAAAGCCGTGTGCTCCGCGACGGCAAATTATTGTGTGGACCATGGTTCACACAGTGATGTGTGGATCATAATAAAATGTACATTTTTAATGTATTAAATGTACATTATTTTTGTTCTAAATGTATATTATTTTTGTACTGAATGTACATTATAGAAAATAATGTACATTTCCTGAATATAATATACATTATTTTTATACTGAATGTACATTATTTTTATATTGAATGTGCATTATTTGATAGTATGGTCCACACAATAATGATTGCCTACCGAGTGAGCTAGACGGGCTTATGGTTTTTTTGTCAAACTGGATCTATCAATTAGAATTCCGGCTGTTATGCCAAAAACTCAGGTTCATATTCACAATTTTAGAACTCTATGTTTATAATTATAGAATTCTATGTTCACAAGTTTTGAACTCTATATTCATGATTTTTGAGAGTTAATTTCAGAAATGGTCCTTCGACTATTGATTTTTATCAATTTTTGTCATCGACTTTTGATTTGACCAAAGTTGGTCCCTTAACTATTGATTTTGTACTAAATTTGGTTCTTTTGTTAAATCTATGTTAAATGAGTGTTAAAATTGAGGGCAAACATATAAAACCAAATATTTTAACCCTTCTTCTTCATGAAGTCTTAGGATGCTTCATTTTGGAGAGAAGCAATAGATGGATATAGATTCAACATGTGGAACAATATTATTTGGTCCAGATTGATTTTTCTATTGGATTAAACCAGTTGGGTGCTTCAAAAAGAAGATGAAGATTCATGGTTCAATTGATAAATTTAAAGTTAGGTTTATTGCTCAAGGCTCTTTAGGTAAAAGGAGGGCATTGATTTCTTTGATACGTATGCTCAAGTTGCAAGAATTGTTACTTTAACATTATTAATTGTTTTTATCGACTATAAATAATCTTGTAATTCACCAAATTGATGTATGTTAAGATTGCATTCTTAAATGGTGAATTGGAGGAGGAGGAGGTTTATATGAACCAATACATTGCTAAAAATTAACAAATTTAATTTTTAGTTTGATAACTGTGTATATAGCAAATTTAATAACCAATGTGAAGTGGTTATTATTAGTCTATATGTGAATTACATGCTTATTTTTTGGATTGATTTGGACCAATGCAAGTAAGTTCTGTTAAAGAATTTCTTAGAACTAGTTTTTAAATGGAAGGCATGGGAGAGGTTGAGGTTATTCTAGGTGTTTGGATTGAAAAACGAAAAAAAAAAAAAAAAAAAACAGTTTGTTTAACACAAGCTCATTATATTCAGAAAGTGTTAAAAAGCTTTGAGCAATTTGGTTGTGCTCCGGTGTCTACTCCAATGGATCCCATGGTAAAGCTAATTGATTGCTTAATATATACCATTTTTAGGTATTATTGACTATATTACCTTGTAGTATTTGTCCATTTATACATTCTCAACCTGTTGAAGCATGAATAGTCAAAATCGCCCCCATTGAGGCTCGATCTCATTACCTCTCATATGGGGGAGTCACTAGATGACATCTGAGCACAAGGTGTTTGGCTTAATATATACCCTAAGTAATACTCGACCAGATATTGCATTTGCAGCAGACAAACTGAGTGTGTATACTAGTAATCCTAGTATGAATAAAATGCTTGATGAAAATCACGAATTATGGTTTGGTATATTCGAGTGAGTTTTCTATTTTAGAAGGGTACTTGGATGCAAGTTGGATTTTCAACAAATACAATTATTCTTCAACAAGTGATTGGGTAGTTTTGTTAGGAGGTGGTGCAACCTGCTTGGCTTCTAAGAAGCAAACTTGTATAATTGATTCAATAATGGCTTCAGAATTTATTGCACTCGCATCAACATGTAAAGAAATCGAGTGGTTAAGGGATTTATTATTAGAAATTCTGATTTGGCCTAAATCGATGGCTTATGTATTGTACATTAATATAGTGCTACTACTTTGGCTAAGGCTTATAGCGAAGTGTATAGTGGTAAGTCTAGGCACATAGGTGCGAGACATAGCTTTCTGCAGGGACTTATTAAGGAGGGTATTGTATAGTAGCACTTGACTTTGTATGGTCCTAGTTTAATTTAACTGGCTGATCCATTTACTAAATCAATGCTAAGAGACATGGTATATAGGACATTACATGAGATGGGACTTAAGTCCATTGAGTAAATAATAAATGATAGAAAGCTCAACTCTCGTCTAAAGGTATGTTAAATTGGTTGTTTACATTGAGCATCACAATTGGTTAACATACTACCAGTAAACTCTATATGTCGTGGTCGATTGAAGAAATACAAGTTAAAATCAAAACAAAAATAGAGAACGAGTGAAATAATTAACGATAAAATGATAAATTATGTGGTCTTCATACCATTGAACAACACCACCACCACCAACAACAACAACAAAAAAAAAAAAGAGATGAGAATTTCCTACCACCTTGACTTAATTGGTGGTCCGTATTTTCTACCACTTTAGAAGGTGGTCGGGAAATAAGATCAATCTAAAAAATTACTCCCTCCGTCCCATTTTACCTGTCCTATTTACTATTCATTGGTCAAACCAACTCTTTCTTCATTGCTTATTTTCTTTAGTAATTTTTTATTATTTTTAAATTTAATTTTTTGTGTTTAATAGTAATTTTGATGTAGTTTCTAAATATATAAATTTTATATATTAATACTAAACTTAATATTATGAAAAATTGGATTAAAAATAACTTCAGTCAAGCCTCGTTATACGAACCAGACAACCAAAATGGGACGGGGGGAGTAAAACGGATGAAAAAGTTTCCGATCGCCTTTACTTTGTGGTCGGTATTTCTGATCACCAAGTAAAGGTGGTTGGAAAATCCGACCTATTTTCCATCCACATAATCTTTCGACAAAAAATTGAAAAAATGTCAATTTTTTGACAATTTTTCTGGATAGTTGGAAAATCGAAAGTTTCCAGCAGTGATAAGAAGAAGCTAAGGCCGATTTTGGTTTATGATCCGGAAAGAAACAAGACGAACACTTTCCTTAAAGATTTGAGACATCGTGGACGACACATTGTTGGTATATGTTCCTACGTATACTGAAATTTTGTTTGGCCGTATGAATTTATCTAGAGAGATGCTTGCGCAGAGAATATGAAATGGATAGAAGACGATGAGGATGATGACTAAAAAGATGCATGATATCAAACCGACGAAAGTGAAGAGTGTTGTCATATTTATTATTAGTTGACATGTTTGTTTGTTACGGACCGAGTATAGGGTGGGCACTAATATATAAATATTTGTTAGCCTACCACATTATATGGCAATCATTATTGCATGGACCATGGACCAAAAATAAAAAGTACATTATTTTTGTATTGAATGTACATTATTTTTGTACTGTACGTACATTATTTTAGGGTACATTATTTTTGTACTGAAGGTACATTATTTGATATATACTATCAAATAATGTACCTACAGTACAAAAATAATGTACCTTCAATACAAAAATAATGTACTTTTTATTTTTGATCCACACAGCTGTGTGGACCATGGTCCATGCAATAATTTACCATTATCTGGTTTCATTCTTGATCTGGTATTCTGGTGCCCACAAGGAACCCACCCCATTACTTATCCATCCCATAACCTAATACCCAGGAAGTCAGGAACTAAAAACCTAGTGCTACCACCTATATAATCCACCCCATAAATAGCAAATGCGATGTGCTGCCGCAGCCACTCCTCTCTCATCTCCGCTTCTCAATTCACCGTATCATACATCCATGTACATACAAATTGATATCATTCGCCTCATACTTTTGAAGTTGAAGGTAAAAGCTCTGATCCGATGTCAATGCGTATGCAAAGAATGGCGATCCATAATACAAGACCCCCATTTCAAGCTCTCGTACCGCGGAAAAAGGCGAGTGCTGGCGGCGTCGTCCAGCCGCACCTTATTAGACGTTACATCCATTACCAACAAGATTAAAACCTTATTCGAGGTTCGTGGGGATGCCCAGCTTGATGGGAATCCCTCTTTGCTTAACAGGTCTCCCCCCGAATATCGTTGGTGGACTGGTGTTTGGTGCTCTTGCAACGGGCTTGTCCTTTTCTCCGTGCGAAAACATATTTTTTTATGGAATCCCTCCACTCACTGCTGCACAAAAGTGCTTGATCTTCCACTTTTGAAAAACAAGACCCCTGCGGATGTCGTCTCGGGGCTATGTTATCTCCCGTCCACGGGAGATTACAAGGCTGTTCTGTTATTCTACAATAATGGCAAAGCTATGGTTGCGAGCCTCAAGAACAAAGACTGGCGAAAAGTCCCATTTCCTTACAAGGCAGACTATGGTGTTAACTTTCACAACACACTTCATTGGGTGGCACCTCAAACGATCATTTATTTTGAGGCGGAGAGCGATGAATTCAAAGAGCTGCCCACCCCTGAATCACACAAAAGATCATCATTTATTCTTGGCCTGGGAATCATTGACGCCTGTCTCTGCATGGTTTGTGAGGGGAATGAAAGAGGAGAGAATCTACAAGTGTGGGTTATGAAGGAATATGGAGTGAAGGAATCCTGGGTTAGTCAATTTGTCATCGCCCCATCTGCCTCTAAATTATTCCGTATTTATAAGTCTGTCACCACATTATACTCTTCCAAATGCAATACGAAAGTGCTCATATGCCATTGTTACTATGGCTCTTACTCTGGTTCTTGGAAAATATTAGTTTATGATCTCAAGAATAACAAACTGGACAATCACTTCTCGGAAAAATCAAAATATTATAATGATGCTGGGATATGCTTCTATGTTCAGAGTATTGTTTCGCCACATGAATTCATTTGGAGAGATGAACAACCCACCAAGAATGAGAATGAATTTGCATTGAGGTTTATTTTGAAAATGTTTAATATCTGATAAATTCATTTTTTTTTATTTTGTTTATTTATATGAATAATATTTTGAGCTTCAACATTATTTCACATACTCTACCTCTCTCCTTTGAAATCAGGTCAAAGTTTTTCATAAAATTTTTTATAGTGAACACTTCAATTACATTTTCTAAGGTATTACACTTCCTCTCATAAGTAAAAATCAATTAATTTTTATGTAATTTTTGTCTCATTGTGTTTGTGGCCTGGGTTATGAAATTAATAGCTTGTGAATAATGTTGTTTATATTTTTACCCAAAATAAGATCATTCATAAGAATTTAATAGGCTAAATGGTGACTAATTATATGGTACTATCAGCTTTAGATTAATTAGGGATACAAAATACACCTGTATTTGTTTTTTTTAGAAAATACATGTAGTGAAAATTTTACTCCATGTCCATGGCCCTATAAACTAATGGTGTTCCATATTAGTACTCAAAAATAAAATCTTATATTTATTTAGATTTTAGATATTTATATTATTGTTGTTGTTGTTATTATGCAAACCATTTTTACAAATTTGATACCTATATTATATAGTGTCTATCTTTTCTTTTCTTTTTTTTTTGAGTACTACTGACTCTGTTACAATGTAGTATCTGTTCATAGTTACTTTTCATAGCTACTTTCTCAACCTACTGAAGCACAAAGAGCCAACAATTGGCACCTACTGAAGCACAAAGAGCCAACAATTGGCTCTACTAAGGCTCGAACTCACTCCCATCATCAATGTGGGAGTGTAAACCGTGACACCGGATGCCACTAGACCACAAGGTCTTTGGCAAATGTCTATCTATTATTACCATGGAAGAAAATAAGAAAATATATGGTGGATGCATTTGCATGACAACAATTGGAAAAGATAACGAATTGAAAGTTATAGTAGTTTTTATTAGATTAGATATAACCACGATAAGTAAATGGTAACAACCTGTTCAAATTAGTTATAAATGATAATAATTATAATTAGTTATAAATGATAATAATTATTGTGTTGTGAAATTGGACGTATCCTCACGTTAACAGTGTTGCTTACATCTCATGAATGCAAAAATACAAAGAACCATCAATCATGTTTTATTCATCTTTCAAATCAATATATAGATCCAATGTAGAGTAACAGTATGATTATAATACAATTTCTCTAGTAATGTCCACATATAAATTATTTGCAACACATTCTTCATTAAAAACATATCTTAATTATGATATAAACCTTGTCTACAAAAGGTTAAATTTTCTTTCGTTCTTCTCCCATATAGTCTTATTAACACCCATGCTCAATAGGACAATGGATGGGTAAATAATAGTGATTCAAGAAGGATCTATGTTTAGTACCCTTAAAGAGCCCACAATATTATATGGTCTCGATCTTGATCTGTATCTAGTATCCACAACAAACTTGCACTGGAGCCCAGCCCACCACATTATGTGGTCTTAATCGTGCAGGGTGCTAACAAGGAGCCCACGCACTTAACCACAATCTAATATTCCCTCCGTCCCTAATTGATTGTCACATTTGCTTTTTGCACAAATGCATCAAAACAAATGCTACTAAATTTTCAATTTTGCCCCTCAAAAGTAGGTGTATTTGAATACTACTGACTCTATTACAATTATTTCTTAGAACAATCAAAATATATTCGTCAATTTGTTATATGTTCCTATGTTCAGAGTATTGTTTCCCCACATGAATTTATTTGGAGAGATGATCAACACAAACCTCCCGAGAATGATAGTGTGTTGAGCTTTATTTTGGAAAAGTTTAATGTATGATAAAATCATATTTTGTTATTTTTAAGTTTATTATTGTGATTTATGAATAATATTTTGAGCTTCGGCATTATGCCATTAGCACGTCTCTTTCATGGAACCAGGTCAAGTTTTTCATAGCATTAGAATCGGCCATTGGATTGATACCAAAACTGATAGATTTTAGTATGAACCTGGATTCTCTACAGGGAAATTACAGAGTATATATACAAAGGATAGTCTTGCTCTAACATAACAAACTTAAAGAAATCCTAATTAGTGCCTCTGCATGGGTTGTGAAGGGAAACATATATATGGGAACAATAATTCAAGTGTTGGTGATGAAGAAACACAAGCTAAGGTAAAGGAATCCGGCCTGGCCTGGGCTACTAAGTTTCTTGTCCCTATTATGACGAAATTTGGGTCGACTATGCTATGATGACTTAACATTTTATTCTCCGAATAACAGTTCAAAATTGTTGTTCTAGAGTCCTAATCAGAAGAAGCTAAGGCCGGTATTGGTTTCTGATTCAGAAAGAAACAAGACGAGACAAACACTTTCCTTAAGGATTCGAGACATCATGGACGACACATTGTTGGTATATGTTCCTAACTAAGATCGATAAGGATGATGACTGAGAAATGCATGAAATCAAACGGATGAAAGTGAAGAGTGTTGCACATTATTTTGGATAAAAAATTAACACATTCTGTATTAATGACTGAGGTTTATTTTGAAAATGTTTAATATCTGATAAATTCATATTTTTTTTATTTTGTTTATTTATATGAATAATATTTTGAGCTTCAACATTATTTCACATACTCTACCTCTAGCTCTTCGTTTGGGTCAAAATTTTTCATACAATTTTTTTCATAATTAACTCTACCATTACATTTTTTAAGGTATATACTATACTTCCTCTCATAAGTAAAAATCAATTAGTTTTATTAATTTTTGAGTTAGAAAGACATATAATTTTTGTCTCATTCGTGTATGACAAATTAATAGAAAAGTTGACCGTGAATTGTAATTGGAAGAATTTAATACTCAATGACTAAATTAGGTAACTTTTAAATGCAATGACTAAAATTAGTAATTAGTGATAGTCAGAGAACTGAATTCGGAATTAAGTCTGAATTAAATATAGAAAATAATATAGCAACCCTAATTTGAATGTTGAAACTAAACAAAAAAACTCACGTAGGAATTTATATAAATCATAGTTGTTTAGTATCCTAATACCTGTATGAGTCAAACTCAAAAACCTCCTATATAATCCACCCCAAAAAGAGCAAATCCGATGTGCCGCCGCAGCCACTGTACTCCTCTCTCATCTCCGCTTCTCAATTCACCATATCATACATCCATGTACGTACAAATTGAAATCATTCGCCTCATACTTTTGAAGTTGAAGGTAAAAGCTCTCATCCGATTTCAATGCGTATGCAAAGAATGGCGTTCCATAATACAACACCCCCATTTCAAGCTCTCCTACCGCGGACAACGAAGGCGAGTGCTGGCAGCCGCGGCGTCCAGCAGCAGCTTAACCTTTGAATCCATAACCGACAGTCGTCTACGCATTAAAACCCTATTCCAGGTCAGTGAGAATCGCTCCTATCGTTGGTGGTCTGGTGTTTGGTGCTCTTGCAACGGGCTTGTGCTTTTCTCCGTGGGAAAACATATTTTGTTGTGGAACCCCTCCACTCGCTGCTGCACAAAAGTGCTTGAGCTTTCATGTTTGAGCAACACGATCCCTGTGGATGTCGCCTCTGGGCTCTGTTACGTCTCGTCCACTGGAGATTACAAGGCTGTTCTGTTATTCCGTTTTGGACCTGATCGCCCTGCCATGGTTGCCAGCCTCAAGAACAAAGTGTGGCGAAAAGTGCCATTTCCTTTCTACGCAAACTCCGCTAGGGACGGGGTTAACTTTCACAACACACTCCATTGGAGGGTAAATGGTTTACTCCGTTGGAGGGTAAATGGTTCTAGGAATATCGTTTATTTCGAGGCAGAGAGCGATGAATTCAAAGAACTACCCACCCCTGAACTGTGTAGACGGGAAAGTGCAATTCTTGGCCTGGGAATCATGGACGCCTGTCTCTGCATGGTTTGTGAGGGGAAAGAAAGAGGAGAGAAACTACTACAAGTATTGGTTATGAAGGAATATGGAGTGAAGAAATCGTGGGTCTGTCAGTTTGTCATCTCTACCTCTAAATTATTCAGTTCTAAATTATTCAGTTGTGAGCGTAGGGACATCACATTATACTCTTCCAAATGCAATACCAAAGTGCTGATATGCAGTTGTTTATGTTTCTTTAGTTCTTGGGAAATATTAGTGTATGATTTGAGGAATAACAAAATGGACAATTATTTCTTAGAAAAATCAAAACATTCTTCTTATGCTGCTATATGCTCCTATGTTCAGAGTATTGTTTCGCCACATGAATTTATTTGGAGGGATGATCAACACAAATCTCCCGAGGATGATATTGTGTTGAGGTTTGTTTTGGAAAAGTTTAATATATGATAAAATCGTATTATGAATAATATTTTGAGCTTCTATATTATGCCATTAGTACGTCAGGAAGTTTTTCATGCAATTTTTTTCATAATGAACTGTTGAATCAATCAATTTTAATTTTTGAAATATAAATTTTTGTCTTCCACGTACGGACAATTCATTGAATATTGGATGGTAAGTGACGTCCAGTAAATCAGTTCATTTTCCGGAAAATGAGTTTTTGACCAAAATCAAGCCATATCACCCATGACCATGGACTAAGAAGGTGGGGAAACCGCCGGAAACCTTTGCTACATTTTTTTTAAAATTTATTTTTATTTATTTTATTTATTTTATTTTTTATAAATTCTATTTTTTTATTAAATACCATTATTTTAATAAATATTATAATTTTTTTATATTTTAAATAAAACAATTACAATGTTTAAATATACAATTCTATTCATTTTCCAGAAAATGAACCAAACACACAAAGACAGTTTTCCATAATACATCCAAACACTCGGAAAATGAAACTATTTTCCAGAAAATGACTCATTTTCCATAAGTCATTTTCCTGTTTTCCAAACGGACCCTAAGCCCAGCCCACCGCACAAGGTGGTCTCAATGTACTCACAAATTAAAGAGCCCAGCTAAGTATTTCACCCTGCGAGAAGAAGAAGAATATAATCTAAAACCCTGGAACCAAAAACCTAGTGAGCCACCGATATAAAAAGCAAATCCGATATGCCGCATCCACTCCGATCCTCTCATCTCCGCTAGCGAATCAATTCACCATATACAAACATACATCCATGTACGTTCCAATTGAAATCATTCGCCCCATACTTTTGAAGTTGACGGTACAAGCTCTCATCCGATCTCAATGCGTATGCAAAGAATGGCGTTCCATAATACAACACCCCCATTTCAAGCTCTCCTACCGCGGACAACGGCGAATGCTGGTGGCGGCGTTCTACGACAGCTTAGACGTTACATCCATAACCAACACTAGTCTCCCCATTAAAACCTTATTACAGCTCCCTGAGAATGCCTCCTTACATCATCTGTGGACTGGTGTTTGGTGCTCTTGCAACGGGCTTGTGCTTTTCTCCATGGGAAAGCATATTTTGTTGTGGAATCCCTCCACTCGTTGTTGCACAAAAGTGCTTGAGCTTCCACGTTTGAGCAGAACGTTCCCTGACGGGGCTATGTTACGTCTCGTCTTCCGGAGATTACAAGGTTGTTCTGTTATTCTGCGTTGGCTTTGATGACAATGTTATGGTTGCCAGCCTCAAGAACAAAGAGTGGCGAAAAGTGTCATATCCTTACCGGGAATACAGCTCTAGAATGGGCGTTAACTTTCGGAACACACTTCATTGGAGGGCAATTAGTTGGACAAGGAGACCTCAAACAATCATTTATTTTAAGGCGGAGAGCGATGAATTCAAAGAGCTGCCCACCCCAGAATCACACACATACCTCGAAAGATCATTTATTCTTGGCTTGGGAATCATTGACGGCTGTCTCTGCATGGTTTGTGGGGGGAATGAAGCAGAAGAGAAACTACAAGTGTGGGTTATGAAGGAATATGGAGTGAAGGAATCGTGGGTCAGTCAATTTGTCATCTCTGCCCCTGCCACTAAATTATTCAATTTTAGTCATATCACCACATTATACTCTTCCAAATGCAATACCAAAGTGTTGATATGCCGTTGTTACAAAGGTTCTCGGCAAATATTAGTTTTTGATGTGAAAAATAACAAACTGCAGGACAATCACTTTTCAGCTGGAGAATCAAAATATTATTCTAATGCAGCGATACTCTCCTATGTTGAGAGTATTGTTTCGCCACATGAATTTATTTGGAGAGATGATCAACACAAACTCCCAGAATGATATTGTCTTGATGTTTATTTTGAAAATGTTTAACATTTGATAAATTCATTTTTTTTATTTCAAAGTTTATTTATATGAATGATAGTTTGAGCTTGAACATTATTTCATGTACTGCTACCTAAGTTTTTCATACAATTTTTTCATAGTGAACCCTTCAATTACTTTTTGTAAGGTGTTACACTTTCTTACAATAGTCCGGCAACCCCAAACTTACAATAGTCTCTAATTTATATTAAGGTGCAATAATACTTCCTTGGCATTATTTTGGTTCCAAAATTCACACATTCTGTATTGATGACAATTATTTAAGGTTTACGTTTCAATTCAAATTAACTTCATTCACAAGAATAAGGGCTAAATATGCTAAATGGATACCTAATTATATGATACTATTGAAATTGTAATTTGACAACCTAATTTTAAAATTATGAGCCACAAGTTTACGTGTAGTGAAAATTCTACTCCATGACCCTATAAAAAAAAAAGTCCCACAAACCCTACCCCTTATTCACACGACATGGAAGTTTCAATTCAGCTCCATTGTTAAACATACTTATTCGACATATACTTTTACCGTTGCTGATTAAGCCTGATATTCAATGCGAGCGTGTATGTAAATAACGTGTTCTTGAGCGATAAAAAGAATAAGGTTACATATTATGAACTATGACATAAGAAATAACCCAAACTAAATTATTTAAAAGTTTGGGGTTGCCGGACTATTGTAAGATTGCCAGATGCCAAAAAGAAGTTTTTGAGTGAAAAAGTCTTGGACTATATATATCTTTGTTGGCTATGACGAGCATAGAAAAGCTTATAGGTTATATGTTACTGAGGTTTTCGTAATATTGTAAAATATGGTAATACAATTCCTATTCAATTCGTAATACAATTGCACATTAAAATATGATAATACAATTTCTTCCTATTCGTAATACAATTCTAGATTAAAATTACTAATCGTAATAATACAGTACTTATACTTCCCTATAATGCAAAACTATTAATAAAAACGAGTCAAGCCTTTTCAAGCTCATTTTGGGTTCTGATTTGCACCCATGCACGCGAGAGAGAAACTCCATGCTATACAATTCAATAAGCTAGCCTTAGAAAGACTCTTGTATACGTAGTGATGCAAACTCACTTCCCAAACCAATGTGAGACAAAAGCTACTTGAAAGCTTTTTCTCTCCATTTTTCTAACTCAAATGGGTCAACTTTGAGAACAATTTATTCATTAACCCATTATCCGTTTTGAGTGCACAATATATCAATCTTTTCATCTAACTACGAAGAACTCGAATATACTTTGACCCGACCCAAATCGAAAGTGAACCCCACATATATTTGTACCACAATATAGCCACTAAAAAGTTCTTTTATGCTATTTTTTCTAACAATTATTTTTCCAGAGAATATCAACGCTCTACGATCAACCAACAATCACTCAACTAATTATTCTATTACTCATGAAGCAAGAATAGTTAATGGGATACATGAAGGAACCAAAGTTCTCATCCCTCAAATGTCTCTCACTCTTTCTGATACGAGATTGCACTTCAAGTTTCAGCATAAATAATTCTCATTGATGCTTGCATATGTCATGACTATCAACAAAAGCCAGGGTCGAACACTAAGTTTTTAATCACAGTCAATTGTGCGTGACTTTCTCCCGAGTCACCCATCCTGATAGCCTGAAAGTGTTAGTTCTAGACGAGGATGGACAAGATTGTGTTGCTATTACCAATATTGTCTACAAAGAGGTTTTCAATAATATGTAAATACAACCGGTGATATTATGTTTTTTTCCAAAATGGAAAAATTGCTATATATCTACACAAAAATATATCTTCCATACAAAAAAATAGAATAGCAATTGATTCATATAACTGAGTTACTAGAGAACAAGCATATTCGCCCAATTTATAAAAATCCTAAACAATGATATATAAAATCTCTAAAGTTCCAGCACCGCATGCGTACATCTACACATTAGCTATTAATTAAGCAATTATTTGCTGGAATTCAAACAAGGATAACATCAGAAAACATAATCGATCCAAAACTGTACTTATTTTCAATTGCACTATATAATATTTGATGTTATAATTTATATAATTATATATCGATCCAAATATTCTTAATATATTATAACAAATCTATTCCGTGCATCGCACGGGTGAAAATACTAGTATCTATAATATGAGAATACAAACAAATAGAATATATCCCAGACAACCCAGTGGGGTAGCTCAAGTAGCAAGTGAGTTTTTTTTTTGGGGAGGAATTTCTGGAGAACTCGGGTTCAATTTCCACAAACGTGGGTGGACCCCGAAACCCCAAAAAAAAAAAAGAATATATCCAAGACTTCCAATAATTCGGTATTATACTTACACACAAATGGTGATTATAGAAATTTTTTTATAAAAAATCTCACAAAAAAGGTGAGAATCTAAAATAATATAACAGTCCTACTGGTATATAGAAATAAGTAATCATCAACTCATAATTTATTTCCTAATATAAGACAAACTCCTATATATTATAATCTACCCTATAAAAAGCAAATCCGGTGTGCCGCAGCCACTCCTCCCTCATCTCCGCTTCTCAATTCGATCACCATATACATACATCCATCCATCATCCATGTACGTACAAATTGATATCATTCGCCTCATACTTTTGAAGTTGAAGGTAAAAGCTCTCATCCGGTGTCAATGCGTATGCAAAGAATGGCGGATTGAAAGGTGAAGTTCTTGGCTTGGGAATTGTGGACGGCTGTCTCAGCATGGTTCATCAGGGGAAAGAAAGAGGAGAGAAAAATGTGTTGGTTATGAAGGAATATGGAGTGAAGAAATCGTGGGTCTGATCTGTCAATTTGTCATCTCTTCTACCTCTAAATTATTCAGTATTGAGTATAGTTACATCACATTATACTCTTCCAAATGCAATACCAAAGTGCTGATAAGCAGCTGTTTGTATGGTTCCTGGGAAATATTAGTTTATGATGTGAGGAATAACAAAATGGACAATTATTTCTTAGAATATCCAGAAGAAGGTGAAGGTCTTTGTGAAGCTGCTACATGCTCCTATGTTGAGAGTGTTGTTTGGCCACATGAATTTATTTGGAGAGATGATCAACACAAACCCCCTGAGAATGATATTGTGTTGAGGTTTATTTTGAAAAAGTTTAATATATGATAAAATCATATTTTATTATTTTAAGTTTATTTTTATGAATAATATTTTGAGCTTCTTGACATTATGTAATTAGTACTTCTCTTTTATGAAACCAGGTCAAGTTCTAATTCGAGTCTGTCACACATTCTATATAGATTCATTTTTTTAAAAAAAAATATCAACATAAATTATGTTTCCGAATTATTATGGTATAGTGTACTCATCAATGTTTTTGCTCTTGTGCATTCAAAGTGTGTTAAAGTAACATTGAAACATTAAGGGGGCGTTTGGTTCACGGAATGTTAGATTACCTTAGGGAATGTTAGAAATGTTAGATAACCGGGGATGTTAGATTCCTGTGTTTGGTTTAAAATTGAAATAGGTAAATAAGACAACGGAAATAAGATAAATTGATTAAAACGTCAAAAGCTCAATATTAGTAATAAGATAAGGGGAATGTGAGATTACCGGTGTATCTCACATTCCCGTATCTCACATTCCTTTCCAGTAGCTAAAAACTTTATCCAAACACCATTGGCGATTAGTGAACAAAATGCCAAAAATTCACATTAGTTAGAGCTCTACATTATGCTTCCATGAAGTCAATTCTAAAGGGATGAACCCCTCATTACCGGAGAGAACAGCCTGTGCAATAACTTTGCCTAGCCAACCATGATACAACAAACCCCTTGAACCGAGCCCCGTAAATAACCACAACTTGCCTGCTTCTTTACACCCAACAAGCTCGTCGACACAACCCAAGAGAGGAAGCGACCCTTGAGGAGTGAGCGGTGGCATTGCCCTTAGGCCTGCGCTCAAACCTCTGACACTCCAGTTCTTGATGCCCGGATACACTGTGGATGCCTTTTGCACAAGCTCTTCCAGAGCTTTGGTTGCTTCCCCTTCTGAAACTGCCCTTGAATAGTTTCTTGACTTCCACTCCCATGTGGCGCCCACGTGGAGATCTCGGGGGCCCTGAATAGCGAGCCATGCATCTGCTAATATTGACGGGCCGTGATCAGGATAATCCTCTCTGGGATCAAGCATTCACAAAACTAGTGTTAAAAGTGGCATATTGAAAATTACAAAGATGTCAAAAATCAAAGCAAATGAATGCAATACCTATCGTGATCATCAATCTTCAGGCGAGCAATAACGCCCCTGCATGTCCGCAAAGGGAGCCTTCCCGACAACTCAGGGAGAAAAGCTGCTCTGGCACCAAGGCATATGATCACCGCATCATACTCTCCTGAAAGAAATGTCCCATTAGCAACTCTTTTTCACCGCCAAACAAATAATTCCAAATCTCTAATGGCACGTCTGGTTAGCAGAATAGGCCTGGAATGGCATAGCATTCCCAGTAATAGGCCTATTCCTTTGTTTGGTAAAAATTTTCATTCCCAGGAACAATGGAATGGCTTATTCCTTACATATTCCATTCCCTATGGAATAGTATTCCTATTCCCTCAAAATTCATTCCGCGAATCAAACGTGTTGTAAGTCTTTGTTATGCCTGATTCAAAACAGAATCTAAAAGAAGTTAAGAGCTTGCCTGCAAGTTCTAGGAGACCATCAATAGATTTTTTGTGCAAGCACAACTCTTTATGTGCAACACCCGAAGTGGATAAGTCTTTCGCAGCATTTTGACATGCTGTGTAGAGAGCCTAAAGCAATATCATAACGTGGTAATGCATTAATATTGAAAATGTTTGAAAAACAAGACCTCTCCCCATTTTCATACCTCGAGATAGTATTGGGAATGAACATTGACGGCTTCAGGCATGTGAAAAGCCACATCCAGAGGCACAAACAAACTTGGAACAAGGTTCTGTGCAGATTCTCTATTAATCGTCTCTATTCTACAGCTGGCAAGGAAGTCCTGAGCATTCTACTAAAGAAGAATAAATAAAAACATGTCACTCATAATAATACCATCTTGTTTCTAGTCTTGTTAGTAGTTTTAAGCACTTACATTAATCATAGTGTCCATATTCTTCGAACTGAGCGCGGGTCTCAGAATACCTCTGCAACAAACACATTTCATCTTAAACAAGATAAACTTATGTAAATGGTTTGGAATTTTAAGCTAAATGCTAATATAAAAAAGAGGAGGCTATAATGAAAACTATTGTGCTAACCTTCTCCTAACCATAAAGTTATTTTCATTCTGACCATGATCTTGTTTTTCAACATTTGATGATTGGGAAAATTTAGCATTTTCAGCTATCCTTAGAAGATTTAAACTCTCCTTCCAACACTCTTCCCCTTTCCAGAGAAGCTTAACTGCAAACAAACAATGAGCAAATCAATGTGAAACACTTTTGAAAGTTGCAACAAAATAGAGAAATTTCTATTAAAGTGGGAATGCACCTTTAGGAGAGTATGGATGAAGGAGTCCACCAGACATTCCAGATGCACCTCCACCAATGCCAATTTCATCATATATGTCAATGAAAAGCGGTGCCTCCTTCGGACTGTGCTGCAAAATGAAATTGTTTAACAACTAAAGTGAACTTGAAAGAAAAAGAATTAACCAAGAACTACATTAACTATCTAAATAGATAAAGAGTGAAGAGAGCAAGGTTCGAAACTTGGGAACGACTGTTTGGGGAGTGGGGACTATACTCAAAGCGGGCAGATCCCTTGTGCGCACTGACATTTGGCTCCTGGGCAATTGAGTTATCACTTAGGGCAAAGAGTGGGAGGCTTTAGGTTGGGGATTCAATCTTTTGGGAGAAAATAAAGAGAGAAAAAAAGAAACTAAGGCACAGAATCACACTAAAATAAACTGAAGTTTAAAGTTCCAATCTTTTAAACCATTAATTTCCTTAACTGCCTCCCCCTCTCCTATTGCTTCATTTAAGTCCCAAAAGAAAAAGAAGGATTTTTACTTTTCAATCAGAAGCAACACAGAGATATCTGCCGCTATATAAAAGTACATATGAAGAAGGAGAAAAGAGTACTTGCAGCAAATGCCAAACCACAGACAGCCCAGCATAGCCAGCACCAAGGACTGCATATCTGAACACAAAATCCAAACAAAAATCATGAATTGGAACATGGGTACACTGCTAAATGCAAATATATCGCTATGAAATGAACAATACGGTGAAGCAAGACCTGAGGGGCCGTTGAGAGAGAACAGAATAACAACGGACAGAGAACAGGGAAGATGGAGAAGACAGCCGTCTTGGTGAAATGGATTTCTTGATGTTCAAAGAGCTGCCAAGAAGTGCTGTGAATGTCGATTTTGGTTTTAAGCTCCAAGAAAATATTATTGAGTTTTGGGGGAGTAGCGCCATAGCTCTGCTCGGGTTTGTGAACTCCCACCAGCCTGCTATCTATAGTTTCTATACTTCTAAATTCTAATAGCAGAGATTTTAGGACCCGAATATATGTCTCATCCGGGTCGGGTCATTTGAGTATCTTATATAGACCCGAATATATATGCATCCTCCGAAACAGGCCGGGCCGGGCCGGGCCGGTATGTTAAAAGGGGAAAGGTGTAAATAAATATTTAAATAGAAAAATCTCAAAAATTCTGAAGGTTACGCCCTAAAAGTTTATGATTGATTTATGGTTATACTCTTTTCTTTAAGGGTGTGTTTGGAAAGGTGGAAAATGATTTCTGGAAAATGATTTCTGGAAAATGAGTCATTTTCCAGAAAACATTTTCCTTTCTTGTGTTTGATTGCAGAGTAGAAAATTGACTTGATGTGTTTGGCTCATTTTCCAGAAAATAAACAAGAAAATGAACAAAATTCTTAAAAATATATATATATTTCATTCCCGAAACCCGTCGCCGACTGGATTTCACGGAAACCAGTCGCCGGTTTCCGTGAAACCCAGTCGGCCAGACTGGAGGAAATCCAGTCGCCGACTGGGTTTCACGGAACCCAGTCGGCCGTGAAATCCAGTCTGGCCGACTGGGTTTCACGGAACCCAGTCGGCGACTGAGTTTCCGTGAAGCCCAGTCTGGCCGACTGGCCCGACTGGGTTCACGGAAACCAGTCGGCGACTGGATTTCACGGAAATCCAGTCGGCGAACATAGAAAAAAGACGGAAAAAAGATGAAGAGGAGTAGTGGGAGGCGAAGAAGAGGGGTCAAAGCTTCTATCCGGAAAATGACTTCCCCCAAAAAAAGGAGGAAGTCATTTTCCATAAAAACTAGCTCATTTTCCATTGACCAATGAGATGATTTCCATTGACCATATTTTCCACTCCCTTCCCAAACACCATAAACCCGGAAAATGATTTCCAGAAATCATTTTCCGGGTTTCCAAACACACCCTAAGTTTTTTTCTCTTAAGGTTTTTAATGAGGCAACCTCGTATAACACATGTTTTAAAATACATTATGTACTCTTTTTCGATATTTTTTCCACAGAATTTTACCTAGCTAGATTTTTAACGAAGCAGTATGATAGATAATGACCAAGGGGGAGTGTTATAAATAGTTGATATATGTGTGGCCATTATCTCTGAGTGGTCTTGGTTGGTTACCTAGTTTTTAAGATCATTAAAACTGTAAGATGTATTATTCTATTGTATACGTTCAATGAGATGAATGAGAATGATGATGTATGGTTTTGCCTCAATTTTTATATTCCTGTTTTCTCTCTGTTTTGATCGTGTAACGAGATTTTCACTGAGGATCAATCACACGATTTACAACAAATTCCTTGTTTTTGTATTTGTGATTTTGAATAGTAAACACTCTGGAATTTTCTCAATTTCTCTTGTTTTTTCTTTAAAGATACATACTATATGGTCTCATTTCTTACTTCCAATTCAAACTCTTTCTCACAAATCCTTGATGTAGATACTTTTCTTGAGATCTACATGATGAAAATATCATATCCTTGTTTATCACATCATTGAGTAAAAGTGAGAGCATCCTCAATAGTTGTAATTTTTGAAAAGTTTTTGCAAGTGTGATTAGGAAAGAGAAGAGAAAAGGAGAAAAAAAAAAACAAAACAAAGCTGAAAAAAAATCCTGAAAAGCATCATTAACGCACCTGGTTGGGCGCTGGTGGCGCTTCATGGAATGAAATTGCGAGAATTAGAGAATTTGGTGGATCCCTCAAGTCTGCCAAAACCAAGTGTTTGCATGTAATTTTTTTTCTCTCTCCCCCACATAAGCTTGTTTTTCTAAAAAACTTACCTAAAATCTATGGAGGGGAATGATCTGAGAAGTAGAATTTTAGAGTACAGGTAGTGATGTAGTAAAATTCTTTTTTTTTTTTTAAATTATGGAAAGACATTTTTATCTTCATCAATTCAATAAGTATATCTCCATTACAAATTCCCGACAGCTTTTCGTTGTCAATTTGATCGAATGGATTAAAATTAACAAAAATTGAATAATTGTAGACTGAAATTGACACTTTTTTTTTTTTGAATACAACTGATCCTATTACATTGTAGTATCTGTTCATCTATACTTTTCTCAACCTGTTGAAATTGACACTTTTAAAACTATAAATTTAAATTAAAAGTACTGCAATTGTCATAAAACCAAAAATAAATATTTTCTATATATAAAACAAAATCTTTGTCAAAAAAATTCTTTTTTCTCGCTCAAACACCTTTCTAAATGAAGAAATAATTATATTCTCTGTCAATATGAAGAGATAAGAAAAACTTGCATTTATTAGTATTAAATTTATTGCAATGAATACAGTGTCAATGAATACGTCACCGGCCACCAAAAGGTGGCCTCGCCTTCTCCCGGAGAGAAGGTGACCAGAAACTGGTCGCCTTTTCCGGAGATGGCGACCGGCGACGACCGCCGGATGTCGGAAGTCGTCACCGGTCTCCGGACTGATACAAATGACCTATAATAACAAGTCATTTACCTGTTTTGGGGCTTCATTGACCAAAAATGACAAGTTTGAGGGTTTAATTGACCATTTTAAAAGTTTAGGGACCTAATTGACTTTTGGTGTATAGTTTAGGGATCTATTGGACCATTTTCCCTATATTCTTTCATACTTTCTTATTCGTAATACAATTCTAGATTAAAGTTACTAATAGTAATAATAATACAGTACATATATATACTTTCATGTAACGTAATCTATATTATTAATAAAAATAAAATCCTTCATTTTAATTTCCGGTCCAGAACACTACTATACTATTAAGGTTTGCGTAATATTGTAAAAAATATGTTAATACAATTCCTTTAGTACTACTATTGTACATTAAAATATGATAATACAATTCGTAATACAACATATTCTTTCATAGTTTTCTATTCGTATTACAATTTTAGATTAAAATTACTAATTATAATAATACAGTACATATTTTCCTGCAACGTAATCTATACTATTAATAAAAACAAAATATTCAATTTTAATTTCCTGCCCAAAACATTCATATACATTATGGGGCGTTTGGTTGGAGGCAAGGAATTAGGTAGGAAAGAAATTGCAATTCCATTGGAAAAGAATATTGTTGGAATAAAGTGAGAGTTTAAATTCTAGTGTTTGGTTTGCAGGAATAAAATTACTGGTAATATCAATTCCAATGTTTGGTATACATGGAAATTGAAAGGGAATAAGTAGTATAAAGTCCAAAATTCACATTATTATTATTATTATTATTATTATTATTATTATTATTATTATTATTATTATTATTATTATTATTATTATTATTATTATTATTATTTTGAAAATAAAGAAGCTAATTCATTAATCATAGGCTGAAACGTTTACAATAAAGATCGATGGAATGGTTAAACATTCCTTACAGTCAGACATAGAAACAACTTCCCTAGCATAGAAAACTTGATTCGCAGACTGTTTCACAAATTTGAAGCCGAATTCTTTGGACGAACTTAAAGCTTCTTTAATGATTTGGTCAAACGTACCCAAGACTGACACTGGTTGAATAGTCTTGCACACCACCTGAGTATCTATTTCCATTCTTCTATCCATTGACAATATCTCCATCGCCATTCTTCTATTCATTGACAATATCTCCATTGGGTTGTACTGCATATCATAGTCCATAGGAGTCTCTTTCTCATTGTCATGTTTGTCACCCAGGATGAGATTCACGTACGCTATGACTAGTTTTATCGTTTCACGCATTATGAAAAAAGAACTCGCCAAGTAAACGAGAGGAAGAAACTCGTCAAAACAACGAGAGGAAAAACACAAAAACTGCAAACAAAATTAAACCAATAAAATAAAGCAAAGGGAAACAATAGTGCGAAAATAAGAGAGTAACGACCGATAGCGGTGGAGATGGAGGAGAAAACAGTGAATGCAGAAAAGACAATAAAGATGGATGTTGCCTGAGGTGGAGATAGCAGCAGGGGAAAACGATTGGACGCCGCCTCCGATCGGCTTGCTTCACGGAGGCGGCGGCCGTGAAGGAAGCAAAAGAGAGAGAACTTCGATCAGTAGGGTTTGCGTTTAGTAGAATGAGGCAGCGCTATTATAATTATTATTATAAACAATGAAAATTTTCAATCACTATTGCATAGAAATAAAGAATTCATTCGCTATTACAAACAAAGTTAACAAAAACACAACTCATGTCATTGATTGTTGCATAGATCGTCGCATAATGAACATTATACAACACACCCACCATCAACGCATAGAATGAAAATTTTATTCTTCAAAATTTAGGCAAATACGCTATATACACATATCAAATTTAAATACTTGAGAATTTTGAGAAAACATACTTGATTAAGGTTGACCTAAAATGATTATTGTTTAGGAACGGCATTCTCTATTGACAATAGTCGAAAAATAATACACGCTATAATCTAGAAGGGAATGTCAAACATCAATTTTAGGTTAAAAAGGGAGGGGTAATTTTGTCTCAAGATTATCTTTTTCCTTCCTAAAACCATGGAATTAAAATCAGACGCCGTATGTACTTATTTAAAAAATTAAAAATTATATACGATGTCGGTTTTTTAAAACTGACGTCGTATAATTTATTTATAACGTCTGTTAGAATTACGTCGGAAAATAACCGACGTCGTATGCCCAAAATAACCGATGTTAAAAGGTACCGTATTTTCGTAGTAGTGCTTGAAAAAAAAAGGCCTAAATTAAGATTTGACACAGTGCCACAATTTTTATTGGAACGACCCTGAATATATATTATATTCATTTAAAACTAATAAATTACTTATTTGTAGTGGACATTGGATGTTGATGGCGATTTGTCCTCAATTGATTGAAATTTATTGATTCGATTCAATTGAACGCCAATCACGTGAGGACATTAAGGATATAGTTTCAACTTATGTAAACTTATATATTAAAAGATATTCTTAATATAATGATAAAATCAAGTATTTACGTATATTTTATTCCTCTTATAT
This sequence comes from Ipomoea trifida, assembly GCA_003576665.1. NCBI lineage: Eukaryota > Viridiplantae > Streptophyta > Magnoliopsida > Solanales > Convolvulaceae > Ipomoea > Ipomoea trifida. The sequence continues at coordinate 5,409,063 of CP025657.1, forward strand.
TTATAGGTGTGCTTCAGTAGGTTGAGAAAGTATGTATAAACAAATACTACATTGTAACAGAGTTCAATAGTACTAAAAAAAAAACATAAATTCTCAAAGTAAATAATTATTCACTATTTTTACATTTGGTGTGAAATTATTGTCCTTTTATTTTGATTTTCTAAGTAAAGTCTTATAACATCCCGAGTACTAAAATTATTTCTCAATTTCATTTTTGTACTTTACTTCGATTAAATTTTGTGCTTAGTACTTAAGTATGTACGTAGTAGTATTAATGAACTAGGTAAGAAGTAAAGAACCAACAATTTCTTCTCTTCTTTTTCACTTTTTGTTTTATTCTTCTCTTCTTGCTCCTCCTTTTATTCTTTTCTTGCTTTCGGCGGCTCCTATTTCTTCTGTTTGTTTTTTTATACTACATGTTAAAATGTAACATCTGTTCATAATTACTTTCTCAATTACTGAAACACAAAAAATTAGAAAGAATCTGTTTGTGCCACTAGACCACTCTTTAATTTCTTAAATTAAAGATGCAGTCTTATATATGGCGCTAATGCTAATCACGAACTTGCATGCATTAGCGAATAGCAATCAACTGATCATTTTTGGGCAGACGAAAACTCTCACAGATCATATCAGTTCCACTTAAAAAGATTTGCAGATTAAGATGGGTGAAGTATACACTCAAGAACTACCCATAGATGCGCCCATTATCTCATCCTACAATGGCCGCATCAGACCACTTCTCGACTGCATCGACAAACTCCGAGACCTCAACATCATGCAGGAGGGCATCCACCTTCCCACCATCGTCGTCGTCGGCGACCAGTCTTCCGGCAAGTCCAGCGTTCTGGAGTCACTCGCGGGGATCAGCCTGCCCAGAGGCCAAGGGATTTCCACCCGAGTCCCGCTTATCCTCAGGCTCCAAAACCAGCCTAATCTCGTCAACGCGGAGATCCATTTGGAATATAATGGGAAAGTTGTCCCAACCGGTGAATCCCAGATTGCGGAAGCTATAAGTCTCGCCACGGACGAGATTGCCGGGCGGGGAAAAAGGATTTCTCACTCCCCTTTGACGCTGCTAGTGAAGAAGAGCGGAGTTCCTGATCTTACCATGGTGGATTTGCCCGGAATCACTAGAGTTCCGGTTCAGGGCCAGCCTGATGACATCTACGAACAGATTTCCAACATAATTATTGAGTACATAACTTCAGAAGAAAGCATTATTCTGAATGTACTGTCCGCTACAGTCGACTTTCCGACATGTGAATCTATCAGGATGTCACGAATAGTGGATAAAACAGGGGAGAGGACTCTGGCTGTGGTGACTAAGGCTGATTTAGCTCCACAAGGCCTTCTTGAGAAAGTGACAGCTGATGAGGTGAAAATTGGGCTGGGATACGTTTGTGTTAGGAACAGGATTGGCTCTGAATCCTTCCAGGATGCAAGGAATGAAGAAGCTAATCTCTTTCAAACCCATCCTCTCTTATCCAGGATTAACAAATCCATGGTTACAGTCCCTGTTTTGGCCGACAAGTTGGTGAGAATCCAAGAAAGTATCATCTCGAAATGCTTGCCCGACATTGTTAAGAAAATCAAGGAAAAGCTTGCTACTAATCTGGCTGATTTGAACAGGCTCCCACCAACTCTAACATCTATGGCTGAAGCCTTGACTGCGTTAGTGCGGATTCTGAACTCTTCCAAGAATTCGTTGAGGAAAATTCTGGTGACAGGGGACTTTGAAGAGTATCCTGAAGAGACAGATATGCACTGCACTACAAAGCTGATGGAAATGCTCAATCAATACACCGCTGGATTTAAATCGGAAAGTCTTGAAAATAAAGGCAGTTTCTTGATGGATGAAATTGAAGAACTTCAAACTGGTTTAAGAAATTTCTTGCCCCATCGTGTTCTTTTGTGTATGCTACAGGGAAGGCTCAACAAGATTTCTGTTATCCTAGTGAAACTGGTCGGAGAGATGTGGGATTATATCGAAGCAGTAGTGATCAAAGTACTTCTGCATCATGCCGAAAATTGCCCTCAACTCCAGTCTTGCACAAGGCGAGCTGCAGAAAATTTGATCGCCAAAAAGAAAGAGGAATCAATTAATTGGGTAACACAGATCATTGGAATGGAGAAGTTTGGAGGTTATACCTGCAACCCTTACTACCTAGCAACTTATAATAATCTCATCTGCAAGCAACGAGAGTTGATTGACAGGATTTTTGGCAATACTCGGTACGAGTATCATTTCCAAATCACTGAAATTGGGGCTAATGCAATCCAACTAGGGCATCTCATTACTCATCAGCAAGATATAGTGAAACAAGCTTTTGATATAAAGATGAGGATGGTGGCTTACTGGAAGATTGTCCAAATGAGGCTTGTGGATAGCATGGCTTTGCACATCCTATTCCAATGTCAAAAGCTAGTGGATGTGGAGATGGAAGAGGAAGTTGTAAAGGATCTCGCGGCGCCTCATAATGGAGGCATTGAGAGGATGCTTGACGAACCGCCTATAGTTGCAGAGAAACGTCAATGCTTGAGCAAAAGCGTCGAGGTGCTTGAGGAATCCCGGGATGTCGTGGCCAAGATCATGGACAGAATTACACTCGGTGATGAGTAAGGAATCTTGTTTTGTTTTGTTTCTGAAATGAATCTTTGTTGTGCTGCAGGTGCATATATGTAGCCTTAAAACTGGTACTGCTATGTAGTTTGATGCATGTCTGTGCTTTGGTTAAACTTGTTTTGATTGTTGTTGATGCTAATGGTTTGGTGTTGGCCACTTGAAGCTGTGTAAAGTCTGCAAATAAGCATGTTAAGAGCCGCACCATTGTAACCGAGTCAGTAGTAGTACTCAAAAAAATAAGCTAGCATTTTTAAAATTTGAAACTAAAAAATTGAAGGATCTGGCGGCACCTCATAAGGGAGGCATTGAGAGGATGCTAGATGAACCACCTATAGTTGCAGAAACTTTGCACAAAACTGGGCCACTGCAAGGCTGAAACAGACAACAGTGTATGTTTTACCATGATATAAATATAAGTAGAAGATAAAAGCAGATAAGAAGTTTCTCTTGCATAATTAAAGAAACATACACATAAAAAGAGAGTTTCCTGTTTGGTAAATAATTAGCCTATCAGTTAATTTTGACCCATTTGACCATTATTAGTTGTTTGACTTTATTAAAAAATCAATATAAGAGTTTGTTAATAAGCTTTTTGAAACTCCAAAATACTAAATTTCAAAAGGCTACTCAAAGCAACATTTTCAATTAACTTTTTGAGAAAAGAAATTATACCAAACAGTTAATTTACCAAACACTTTTCTACAATCAGCTAATATTATCAATTAATTATACCTTCTAACCCAATCAGCTAACAGCATCAGCTAACGGCCATTTACCAAACGGGGCAGTGAAGGAACCAATTAGAAGTAGGCATTTGAAGAGGTTTCTGCTTCCATTGTTGCAACTGCTCAACTGATCAAGGCTCTCATGATCACAACATTTAGATATGAATAGTAATCAGCTGAAATCAAGAAATAGTAATGTTCAATAGCAAGTCACATAATCATCAAGATTCTGTTCTGTTCTGTATCCTTTATTAAGATCGACCCCATGAACAAGCTACAAGATCTCAAAATTTAGGGATTGCTCCATTGAGCTTCCTAAAAGTTCTGTATCAAGATGATGAGATCAATCAACCTATATCAAGAAAAGATGATCTACCAACTGGTATACAAACTGCATCCATCATCTGTGCAGTTAGACTCTTCAGTGCATCACGAATCTCCATTTTCTGTGCTCTCGAGTCATCATCAGCAAGAAACACAATTAACTGATTTTTATCTTCAATCCAGCTACACCCTGGTTGTTTCACCCCTCTTTTATCTATCATTGTTTCCCTAACTCTTTCCACCTCATTCCATTTACCGATCTCAGCATACATGTTTGCAACAAGCACCAAATTTGACGTTTTATGAGGTTCGATTTTAATGAGCTTTGTAGAAAAAAAGCTAGCAAGCTCTGCATTTTTATGCATTCGACAAGCCCATAGTAGAGAACCCCATATTCCTGGTGAAACTTTCACTTTCATTTTACTTACCAACTCAAAGGCTTCTTTTAACCTGCCTGCTCGGCCAAGCAAGTCAAGCATACAGGCATAATGTTCAGTAAGGGGCTCTATAGGGTACTTTTTACTCATTGACTCAAATAAATTTACACCAAGATCAATTAAGCCAGAATGGTTACATGCAGACAGAACTCCGACAAAGGTGACTTCGTCGGGATCCATCCCCTTTCCTTCCATATCTTGGAAAAGTTTGACTGCCTCTTTCCCATATCCATTTAAAGCATACCCGGCAATCAAGGAATTCCAGGACACAACATCTGCATTCTCAAGATCATGGAACACCTTTTTGGCATTGAAGATATTTCCACATTTTGCATACATTGTGATTAAGGCATTAGAAATAGATAAATCTTTTGCAAACCCACTTCTGATAATTGCCTGGTGAAGTTGTCTCCCAGTATACTCAAGAGCAAGATTCCCACACGAACTTAATGCAGAAGTAAATGTAGACTGATCGGGTTTCTTGCCTTCACGAGACATTGAAACAAAAGACTTGACCGCATCCACATACAAACCATTTTGTGTAAAACCTGAAATAAGAGAGTTCCAAGAAATAACATTCCTTTCTCTCATGTTCTCAAACATCTCAAATGAATTTTCCATTTTTCCTGCTTGGGCATACCCAGCTATCATAGTGTTCCAAATAACTACACTCTTGTGTTCCATCTTTTTAAATAAAGAGAGAGCATCATCCATTTTTCCAGACCGAGCATAACCTGTAATCATTGTATTCCAACATGCAATGTCACGCGAGCTCATCTGATCAAAGATTTTACGACCTTCATCTATCATATTGTGTTGCACATATCCTGAAATCATTGCAGTTCGTGCACCCACATTTTGGTATGGCATTGCATCTAACAAGTTCTTTGCTTCCTCAAGCTTTCCAACACGGACAAAGCCACTAATCATGGTGGTGTAAGAAACTGCATTTCTTTCTGCCATTTTATCAAACAAATTACATGCCTCGTCAATGAGGGAATTGTGAACATATGCAGCCAACATTGCATTCCAAGCAACCAAACTTTTTTCTGTCATTTGGTCAAACACCCTCCGAGCCTCCAATACACACCCATATCTTGCATATCCACTCAACATTGTCACCCAAGAAACAACATTTGGACAAGGAATCTTCTCAAAGAATTCCCAAGCAGAATCCAGGTCACCCAGATCAACAAACCCACACACCACCATGTTCCAAGAAACGATATCCTTTTCTTCCATCTCATTGAAAAACTTCAGTCCAAGTTCCATTTCCCCATTCTGGGTATAACCTGAAAGCATTGAATTCCATGAAACTAAATTCCTAACTGGCATCCTATCGAATAATTTCCTAGCTTCACTCAACCTCCCATTCTTCACATATCCAGTAATCATTGCATTCCAACAAGCCACGTTACTCATATCAGGAAGTGAATAAAAAATGTTCCTTGCCCTATCAAGCGCTCCATTACGTGAGTAGCAAGTAATCATCAATGCATACGTGAAAAAGTCCCGTTGAGGCATTTTCTCAAACAGTTTGCAGGCTTGCTCAATCTGATCGTTGTATATGTAGCCATTTATCAATGTGTTCCAAGAAACCAAGTTCTTATGCGGCATTTTATCAAACAGCACACGTGCCTGCTTTATTCTGCCATTTTTTGCGTAGGCAGAGATCATGGAGTTGTAGGTGACAGTGTTGGGGTGAGTGATTTTCTTGAATACTCTAATGGCCTCTTCAATTTGGCCCCTTTTCCCCAATTGGGTTATCCTTAGATTTTGCTTGAAAATTTTAGTTCTGCTGAGGCTTGACTGCATCGTTTACAAGGATCGATCTCCTCTGCTTCTTGCTTTCAAAAAAAGAAAATAAAAGCAAGAATGCATCCACTAACACAATATGTCGGGCAGAAAAATTGGGGTCTCGTTTAAAATATTCACTCTAACAAAATATTCGTGAATACCAGACCAAATTCTGGTACTTAGCAAATCAACAAGTATATAGTTATACGGAGTATACTGATACGGAGGAGGCGATAGATTATGTAGCTACAATTGAGATATTTTATACTTACAGTTAATGATTTATATACCAGTAAATAAATGAAAGTCACATAACATATTAATAGATTTAGTAATTATGAACACAACACACAATCAAACACGAAAATAACATAACCTTAATGTGTCACAGGGCGTTAACGGATTGACCCGTTAAGGACTCAATTATGTTTCGTGTCTTAACGGGTCAACCTCAAATAGAATTTTCACTTTTATGGTTCCATGCCCTTTTTAGTTAGACAATCAACATGGACGAATTGATAGATAGTGAAAAAAGAGTAGTTAAACAATTTAATTATTGAAATAAAAATTTCAGAATACAGAAACATAAAATTCAAATGAATTGGGCAAAACTCAGAGTTTCACAACAGCAGCAATGTAGAACAACACTATGAATGATTCTTTTCCACAACACTCCACAACACAAGTCTTGTTCATCAAACGAAATCTTTAGAAATTTTTGGCACACATAAAAGAAACAGATTAACAAGCCACCCTATCTCAACTAAGTTAACCTAATGTCTCATCCGTTTCCTTCGTGTATCTTCCTCAGAGCTAGAGCTATATGATTCAGATTCGGACTCATCGGAGGAGCCAGAACTCGATTTTGAAACAGATTTCTTTTGTTGCAGCTGCACATTCTTCAAATATGCCCTGAGATTTTCTGTAATCCCACCCAGACCGATTTGTGTGAAGAAATTGATTGCGAACCGAGTATTTTTTGGATTATCCTTTGGAAATATTGAGTCAAACGATTCTTGCATTGTTGAGTCATTAAGACGATCATTCAACAAGCGGATTCCAATGTGTTCCGACAATTCCTGGAAGAGAATCTTGATAAATATGCGAGAAGAAGAGGTAGTGTCTTCTTCTGTAAGGCGTATGTAAGCCAGAACATGCCAATGCAATGCATCAGTTGCAAGCAGATGTGCGAAAAACAAGGCAACATTTCGCAGTTTATTAGTTTCCAGACGGTGAATCGTCGAGTATTGTTGCACAAAACACTTCTCAAAGTTCTCCTGGTAAACTTTGTTGATCATGCAAAAACGCTGCCCCCAAAGACCATAGTTGCGGAGGTAAGTTCTCTCCTGACTGCAGCACTCTAAAAGCATTATGCATAACTCCATCTCTTGACCAGCCTCAAGTTTAATTTTCAACAGCTTATGACCTGCTTCATCAAAGCCAACAGTGGACATAATTGTTAGATAGATAGTTCTCCTAAGGTTGACTAAGTTTGTTTCGGTCTCGTCTTTTAATTTCATTTGCTCTTCATCCTCTTCTTCTTCATCAGACTCATCATGAGAATTCCCTTCTTCCTCATATTCCTCACCTAGGATTCCCTTTTTCAATTCTTCATACTTTTTTTCATTCTCTAAGAAATTAGGATCTGGCTTAAAAATATCTAGAGCAATTTCAGGATCTATAGTATCTTGGAAAGATATTTCATGGGTCAACTGATCTACTTGCTCTACTAGATTAAGCTCTGGATGTACCGCAGGGTACCCCTGAAACTTTGCTTTACGCAATGCAAAGAGGCCTTCGATTAAGAACTGAACCCTTTTATCTATCTCTCCTTCGTGGAGTATCCCACGAAACCGCTCAAAGATAGCATGAAACCCTCGAGGGGTGAGGTCTTGCAGCATCGATCCACACTCGGTAACAAAACCAACAGCAACTTCAACACTGTCATCTGATGGATTTTCGAGTAAAACAGCAAGTAATTCCAGAGCAATTAGCTCATGGATTACTTTCTGGTTCACGAGGTGAGCAATAAAGTTAACTGCTGCCAATAACTGGGGCTTATCGTTTCGTTTGTATGCTCTTTGGAGTTGTAATATAATTCTCCTCAAGAGAAGATTAACTACCACTGGAAACCTAGTGTTCACAATGGCAACTAATGCTGCAAATACATATGTAAAACCAGGAGAAGCCATTTGGGACTTGATACAAGACCGGCAAAACAGACCCCTTCCACGAATCAGATTCTCAGCGAACAATTCTGGAATTATGTTCTTTATATTAGTAGCATTTAATTTGTTCACCAGCCCATTTATACTCTTCCTAAGAGCATCCCAAGTCATTTTTTGGTATTCAACTGAGCTTTTGTCCTCCTGTATCTCCTTCATCATCCTTGCCAACTTGAAAGGGGGAATATAAACTCCTCCACTCCTTCCAGTCTGTGTAATCATATTCCCTTCTTGCTTTGACACTTTAGAATCTTCTTCCCCTGCATTATTAACCCTCCTATCTCTTTCCTTCTCCCTCCTACGTTCTTCTCTGCGGTAATTCTCTACATCCATATCTTTAGGGCGTTTGAGATTAATGAATATTGTTGGTTAAATATATAGAGAGAGTATATGAACTGCTTCTGAATAATGGAAATTGTCTTTTTTCCTCTATATGAGACGTCTATTTATACTTATTTTTAACTTAGAGTCTTAGAAGGAATAAGAATCCTAAATTGCATGGAAATACTAAGCCTTAATCCTACTTCATTAGGAATAAATGACTCAAATCCTTATTATATCTCTTAGGGATTTGAAGGAGGAGGAAATGAGTTCTGGGTTTGTCAAAAAAGAAAGGAAGGAGAAAGAGGGAAAAAAAGTAGAAAAGAAGGAGAAAGGGGTAAAGAAAAAAAATAAAAAGTCAAATATAGAATTACCATTTTAATCTTATTAAACGGTGCCATATAACGGATAATCACATTTCTGTTAGGGAAGGGGCATATATTGCAATATTTACACCACTAAAATTAACTAATTAAGGGACGACATTGATAACTAGCATATATGTAAGTGCATAAATTATTTATTTTTTCTTTAAAAATGAATTCTAGTATTATACCAATACTAGTGTTTTAAATAATTTGTAAAAAAAAAAAAAAAAAAATCACTTTTGGTCCTATGACTATTTGGGTGTTGTTAATTGCAATCCACAAGTATTAAACTGTCAATTTAATACTGTAACTATTCAATTTTTTTTTCTAAATTTCAGTCACTCCATCCAAATTGTCGGCTAAAACTCATCGAAAAATTATAACTGACCACATTATGTTTAACCACAAGGGCAATTTCATCTTTCCATGTTTATGCGAAAAGGGGCAAATTCATTTTAGCCTATTCCAAATTTGCTCAACCGATTGAAACCTAAGTAAACAACGAAGACAAGGAAGAAGGAAGAGAAGCACTATTTGGGTCGTCTACTCAGCTTTACTTAAGAGAGTATATTTAATCATAATTTTCATAGACTTTTAAAAACTTTTATCAACTTTAAAAGTTTGGTGGTATTCAATTTAGACTTTTAAAGACTCTTTAAAAGTCTACCGGCATTGGATTTAGACTTTTTAAAACTCTTTAAAAGTATACTAGTATTCGATTCAGACTTTTATAGAGTCTTTAAAAGTCTACTAGTATTCAAAAAGTTATTAACTTTCATAGACTCTGTTAGAATAAGATTTATGTACTTTTTCTTCATTAATATAAATAGATAAAATTCAACCCTCCAACCCCAAACTTTTCAAGATTCTCTACAAACTTTTTTTTTCTCTATCTAAATCAGACAAAATTTTCATCAATTTTACGGTATTTTTCAAACATTTTATAAATACTCGTATACTTTGCTACGAAAAATTATTACTTACTGATGTTTAGAGTAAAAAAATTTTTGCTGCGAACTCTGATCGCAGCAAAAAAAAATTGTGTTGTTCGCAATAGAAGCCTTCTACTGCAACCAATTGCTGCTGGTCGCAGTAGAATTTATAATTTACATTTTTTATTTAATTAATATAATTTTATATAATTATATATTCATTAGTTATTAATATATGTATTTGTGTTAAGTTGAATGTTTTGAGAGATTCTTATTTATTTTATAGTAATTATAAATGGGAGATGTTCATTAAGAAAGGAGTAAAGGTAAAATTAAAGTTAATAGAAATTATGCGTTATGCGTTAATCAAAGGTAATTGTGCTAACAAGATAATATTTTAATTCATACTTTTTTATTCTAGACATTTTGATAATTATATTACTCAACATTAGTTGTTTCATTAGTTCAAGAAATATTTTTATTGGTTATATTTAGTGAAAATTAATTATATTTTCTTTATGTATAATATATTCTATTTTTGTAACAATCAATATTTATTTTTTATTTTTTTTACAATGCATTAATTTATTTATGATTTATAAAAATATATTTTTGTAAATATAAATAATATATTAATAGAAGTTATGGAATGTTTGTAAGAGTGTATTCAATTTAGAATTTTAATGACTTTTATAGACTTTTTAATATGAAAATTTTTTAAAAAGTATATAAATGTTTGTCCTGTGGATATTTATAGACTTTTACAAAGTTGATGAAAGCTTAAAAGATTTTAAGAAAGTCTACAAAAACTCTACAAAAGTGAATTACAAATTTACAATCCATCACTTTAGTGTGAGAGAGACAAATAGCAAGACAATTCACCGATTTAACACCACTTAGTGAGAGAGAGAAAATTGAGTGTAAGAAAGATATTCATAACATATCTTACAAGTAAAAATCCTTTAAATTTTATTTTTTATTTATCAAAATTGATCATTTTTCTTTTGACCATAATGCGTATTCTCCATTAATCTTATTTTTCTATCACATATAAATATTACAATATCTATCATAACTCATACATAAATAATGATATAATAGTCGTGATATCAAAAGTGAAAAGAATTTATAGATTATATTATCTCATCATTCTTAGCTTCTTTTTTTATTTAAGTATTTAGACATGAGTCCAATTCTTGTTAAAAACATATATGCATGTTAATTTAAATATTTTTATATTAACATATTATTAATTAATAATTTAGTAACCACATTATCAGTACATAATCATCATCATAATCTAGCCACATCAACATATTTAACTGATTAACTAATGATATTAATAATTCTAGTTAATTGTTTTATTTTTAATAGTTCAGATACTAAATTGATCAATTTTATAGTATATGGACTAAAATAAGAACAAAGAAAATATAAATATATGAGGACAATTCCAAAACATGAGGCTTTTTCTTTTCTTTCATTTCTATAAATCTTTTTTGAGAGGGATGCATTTTCCTATTATATTTTTTTTTCCCACTATTCTCTTCAAATTTATGTTTTCAATAAAATGAATTACATGACGTCATGACATACCAAAAATTTCGTGTGATAGTGGAAGTAGAAATCCAAACATACATTTGTAGTGCATTGTTGCTTGAGAGATGCCTTGATCATAAGCAAATAGAGTGAAAGCATGCCGCCATCTCAGTCGTCTAAGCAGCCTTCGTAGTCCTCTCCATCTGCACCACCAAGTGGATGGTTTTAAAGAGGTCATAAAGGCGAACAAAAACTACATCACGCACAAATTTTTTACTTATTCAAATAACTTACTTTTTTCTCTTTTAATTTTTGCAAAAAAATATATATATATTATTTTCTCCATGAAAGCATTGCATAATAATAATTATTTATTAATTTAACAACTATTTAAATCCATTGATTATTCATGAATTGACATAATTATGTTACGTCTTATAGTGATTGTATTAAAAGAATGTTTTATACATCTCCAAGAAATGAAATTTAAAATAGCAACTTTTTTATATCTAAATCCACAAACTTAATTAGACCTTTTTTATAATAGTAATCAATTATCATCAAACAATTACATATTTATCTCACCTTTTATTTTCAAAATATTTACTGATTTTAAACTTAGATCACAAATGTATCCTCCCATAAATTCTTTATCCACATTGCAGGTAAAAGTAGTATATAAGTAAAACACAAGCAACTTTAGTTTAAATGCTTTAAGTATAGATAAATAGTACACCAATGTGATGCAGTAATCCTGCTCTTCTCAGCATATCACCAACCTCCTAAGAAACGATAGTATAGTATAGTTCTTAAATCAAGTGTGGTCACCCAATGACTGGATGAAAATAACTCGAGTTTGGGAGCAAAAATAAATAAATAAATAAATAACTCGAGTCCTATCCTTGAGGACCAATTGGTCTCTGCAATTTGGAATCTTAAAAAATTTTGATCCACATATCCTCACATAGAGTTAGGATCACTCATTTAATTTAACCCTGTATATCCTCATATTGAGTAGTGCAAATTATATTCTGGACCATGATCATAGTTGATACTGTAGTTGTGTTAGATCATAGTTGATACTGCAGTTGTGTCGAAAAGATACTGCAGTTGTGTCGAAAAGATACTGCAGTTATGTTGAAAGGAAACTGCAATTGCACGGAACAGAGACCGTTCAACACAATTGCAGTATCCGTTCAACACAATTGCAGTTCCAGATGGATGACACGACCTCTGTTTCGCGCAACTGCAGTTCCCTTTCAACACAACTGCAATATCCTTTCAACACAATTGCAGTATCAGTTCAACACAACTGCAATATCAACCATGACTCATGGTCCACAATGCATTGTGAACCATGGTCCATGGTATAACGACAGATGAACTTGCAAAATTCATTCCTAATTAGAGACTAAATTGATAAAAAGACAATTAAATGAGAGACTAAATCTAACCCCAAAAAAATTATTTAAATTAATCGTCCGTTTAAATCCAATCCTAATTAGACACAAATAATTCTCCTTTAAATTTCTATCATTCCATAATTTAATAAAATATGATACTCCATGACATGTAATTTTATCTTCCAATTAAAAGAATTTATGAGAGAAATAAAAAAAGTATACGTTGGGAAAAGAAGGTTAACTGAATAATAGCAAAAACTTGATTGAGGCGGTTTCATGGGTCTCAATTCATGAGACGGATCGGATCTTTGATTAATGATATCACATATCCAACGCATTAATCAAAAATCTGGCCCGTCTCACGAATTAAGACCCGTGAGACAGTCTCACGCAAGTCGTAGCCACGAATAATATATTGTTTACAGTTTAAAAAAAAAAAACATATTGTTTACATGTTGACCATTTTTAATCAAAGATTGAATGACAAAATTTTAAATGAATGACCAACTGTGACATACAAACAACCGTGACTAACTGTGACATACAAACAAAAGTCACTGATGTAATGAGACACATTTTTTTAAAAAGAAAAAAAAAGGAAAAAATATAAAAGAAGACTAAATATGACAATGTCACAATAATCAAAGACTAATGCTGCCCAATACCACACTGCATATTGCATATTCTATGCTTTTTCTATCAATGCCAATAGTGCGTCAATATCGCATGACAATGAGAGAAATCCACGACTCATGAACTTTAGCTTTGCAATTCTGTGATATATTCAAATATGAATAGAAGTAAAACAAAACTGTAGGGAGAACTATTTTAAAATTTGAAATGGCAAAAATAGTTGACCCTCCCATCAAATTTGATCTTAGCCTACTCTTCAAGTTATAAGATAATAAGTTTTTAAAGAGACCAGTTTTCACCTGCTCAAAAACCACCCATTTAAAACCAATATGGCAGAGAAATGCAAGTAAGATGACACTATTTTTCTCAAAGCTGATTAAGCACTAATTCCCTACCAGAATATCCCAAGTACTAGCAAGTATAGAAAGAAATTACCCTAAATCAGAACTCAAGATGCCTATAGATGAACACTACAGAATTCACTGGTGAATGCAAGATTTCCACTCCAAGAAAAATATAGTTGGCAAACAAAAATTACCCATCCAGTTTTCCTTCTCTCTTGATTGGGTTGAAGGAGGAGGTGGTAGTGATAGAGTTCATAGAAGCTAGTTAAAGGCACATATGTGACAAACCAAAGTTGGTTGAAATAACAACAAAATGCTAAGTTGAAGTATATCAATTCAATGCACTCATGGAGTCATGGATAAGGACCGGCTAACATATAAAAGGGAAATCATGCAGTTTATTATGGAAAAGACATTGGGATAACGGGAAACTGAGGCCATATTAGCTCTACCCTATTTAAGAGGATCTTGATAATCATTATATAGCCATATAGAAGATAGATTTAAAAATAAAAAATATATGCAGTCTCTCTAAACTAGAATTTTTCTGCCAAATAGAGATAAAATCTTATATTGTCAAAGAGGATATGTGATTACAAACACATCATTTTTGTATTAGCTAAATCAAATTCACATCAGAACAATGAAAATTGACTCACCAACCAAAAATCAAACTTCAGAAGCAGCAGCAAATTATGCAACAATGTCAATGTAATTCTTCAGCACAAAGATATTTCTCTCTTCCTACTGCAGTTAAGTCTTTGGGCACTTACCAAAATAGATGACTAGAATAAGAGACATGGTTCTTGAAGAATAAACATTTTAGATAAATCTTAAGTTTTAAAAGTATAATACCATGGAAAACAATATTCTTCTAAGAGACTGAACAACAAAGCACAAACCAGACAACAAATATGTTACAATATTAAAAGCAAGAAAAGCTAAATGCATGCCAGCTGATACTACGTTCCCCTTAATTCCACATCAATTACACTACTAGTACAGGATAAGTTAGAGCTGCTCTCTACCAATTTTAAGGACAATTAGTAAGGAGAATAATAACTGTTTGAGTTACGACCATTATAACGGCCCAACCTAGAAGGGGTAATACTATCCAAAGCTGCCCCAAATACTCGTCGACTGTAATCATATTTGTTGCCTTCATAATGTGATCTATAGCCATTACGCTGGTGTAATGGTACACCAGGGGAAACTGGAATTGAATAGAGAAAAATATGTTGTTAAAGAGGTATCCAAAGTCCATAAACTAAATAATGGAGAAAAAGAGGAGAGGCATAAAAGAAAGCTTTAGACAATAATTCGGAGTAATTACTTAACTAAGAACCAACAATCACCTTTTGCAGAATATGTTTGTTGCTCCGAGAACCGGCATGATGCAGATAATCTTGGAGAATATTGAGAAGTTTCCTTATCATAAGGGGGGGCAGGGTGAAGCCTTTGTTTAATAGAAGAATTTAATGAGGGAGGGGTTTCCATTGGTGAGTTCATTGACGGCTTATCTCTCCCTGAAATCTGTTTCCAAAAGCCATTAATTACTACCCATTCTCAAAAACACATGATAGAAATTTCTTTGAGGTTTTTTCTTGATTAATAGTTCCACAACTGCCAGCCAACAACATATGCCTCTTCCTAGAAGAAGGAACAGTATGAGGATATTCCACTGTAATAAAAAACCAACTAAAAGTAAGCTGGCCTTGTTGGTGAACATTAAGGAGCAAAACCCAGGTAGGCTTAGGCACTATAAGGCCTTCATTATTGTCAAGTAAATTTTGAAAACTGAGGAGTTGAAAAGAACTTGCAACTGAATTCTAGTTGGCAAAGTCGTAACACCATATATCAAGTGAAAACTATGTCACAATTGAGCTAATAATGATCAGATATACCAAGGACATACCGCAAATTTCAGTGTTTTGTTGTAGAGTGTCACCAGACCAGAGAAGAGTTTGACAGCATACTCTGCTATCTCCTCTGTCTCATAGAGGGCAAAGGCATAGCCTTTTGGCTTATCAGTTTCCCTATCACGAGGAACATGCAAGTCAACCACACGACCAGCTTGAATAAGGATATCATACAACACCCTGTCACTTACTCTCTCATCCAAATTACCTACAACATGCAAATTGCTAGCAGTTCAATATCTTATTATATCCATATCAAGAACATTAATATGATCAAAGGAACTCAAATTATGGTTCAAAAACCAAAACAATTAGAAATACTGCAATTAATCCAACAATTAGCAAATAAATCCGAAGTCATTGAAAACATTTGGTATTTGAAAGAATAAATGTAACATTAAAATTGATCACGCAATGAAGCTAATTGATATGGGAAACCTGGAGAAAACACTTCAAAAGTAAATAAAGAAAACCAGACATTAACACACAGAGCATTCACATCAGAATCAGGAGCCAATGAATCAAAATAACAACTTCACAATCCAAAATGAATTACTATAACCAAATTAAATTCGAAAAGTTATATATGCATATATCCTAATGATTCAACTTTTTCTCAGAAACCCTAAATCATCCGCCATTGAATTAGATCCGGAAATCTCAAATCAAGATCTAATAAGAGAACAAATAGATGAACACAAATGAAATACCTACTTCTTGGAACCCAAAAAAAAAAAAAAAAAGCACCTAAATTTGGTATTCCTAAATATAAATTCCATAAAATTCACAATCAAAAATCAAAACCTGACTAAGATTTCTATGGAGTTCGATACTTACCTACATACACGGTGCAATTCGCGTTCTCCGCCATAGTTGACCTTTATCCCACAATCCTATTGAGAGAGAGAATGTGGCGTGGATTTGTGATGTGATTTAGATTTTATTCTGCCTGAAATCCTAAAATGTTAAGTACCGCGTCGTCAAGGAGACGGGGATTGCTTAAGTAAGCAGCTTACGTCGGTGCTCTTTTTCTTTTTTTCTTATGGATTGAATAATTACTTTCTGTAAAAATAAATTATTTTTTAATAACTAGTATTTTTGCCGGTACGTTGCACGGATAATGGTTGGATCGATTATGTTTTTCTTGCTTGAATTAAAGCAAATAATTGTCCAATTACTCGTGCGATACACGAATAAATTTTTTATTATATAGTTATATAATAAAAATAAAGATGAAATTATAAAAACTTATAATATTTAAGGTGTACATTTATTTGATTATAATATTAGTGCAAAAGTATTACTCAATTAATTGAATAATATATGACTTGTTTATCTACAATTATCTTAAAAAGATTGATATGTAATTTGACTTATTTGATTATATTATTACTAAAATAAATATGAGAAAATGAGAAATAATTTAATTATAATTATTATAAAAATAAATTCAACGACCAATGTTTAACTTAATTACCATAATAATTATTAGGAAATTATTACTAGTCAATTACACTAATTTATTTGTAATTATACTTTTATACCTTAAGGCTATGTTTGGCAAATCTAGCTGAAAAGGTAGCTGAAAGCTGAAAAGTAGCAGAAAACTGAAAAGCTATAAGCTCGAAGCTGAAATCTGAAGAGCTGTTAAGCTAGTTGCTATGCTTAAAAGTGTTTGGTAAAATTAACTTTTTGATAAGTTGATAAATGTAAAAAGACTAAAAAGGACATCTTCATACAATTTAAATAGTTTTACATTTAAATATTTTTGTTTATATATTAAAATATAAAATAGTGAAATTAATATATTTTAATAAAATATATAAAGTAAGAACATATATTTGAAAACATATAAAGTAAAACAAAATGTTTATAATTCATAAGATTAGTTCATACAAAAAGTCAATGTTCAAACACAAATGTCAAATTGAAATTACAACCAAACATATTGAAGATAAAAAGTTAAAAAGGTTTAGCCAAAAAGATTTTAATTGGGAAGGGTAAATTATGGCATTTCTTTAAAATAATAAGGTTAAAGATGGAAAAAAAGTTAGGAAGCTACTAGCTTATTTTGAAACGCTACCTTAGATAGCGTTCAAAAATAAGCTCTTATTTTAAGCTACTAGCTTATTTTAGGAACATTACCAAACAGGGCTTATAGCTTATTAGTAGCTTAAAATAAGCTATAAGCTCCTAAATAAGCTCTGCCAAACAGAGCCTAAGTATATTCATTTTCACCGTATCGCATTTATTTTTTTCTTCATCCTCCATATTTGAATGAATTAATTATAATTATTATAAAAAATCTAACCACCCATGTTTAATTAATTTTTTAAAATTTACAAATAAATACTTAAATATACAAACCCCAAATCCTGAAGATTATGCCCCGAAGGCTTATGGTTGTACCTTTTTCCTTAACTAAGTTTTTTTCCCACATGATTTTCTTAAGTTAAAATTTTTAATGAGGCAACCAGTACAATATATGAATTTACAAAATCATGTACTCTTTTCTTTAACTAGATTTTTCCCAAAGTGATTTTATTAGTGAAGTTTTTAAAGAGGCATGAATGATTCAAATGTATATTATCCATATACCTTGTACTCTTTTCTTGTTTAAGTTTTTCCCACAGGATTTTTAAATCATGTCCAAGGGGGAGTGTCATAAAATATTGTAATAAAGTGTACATTATTATCATTACTATTACTATTATTATTATTATGAGCGATTATAGACATGTTTCTGTAAAAAATATATCCATGTATTATATAAATGTTGAGTGGATAATAAGATGGATGATTATCCTTCTCTTTTCCTATCTCCTGTGTATTGTTCTCCATTGTTATTTTTACTTTATACTTTATTATTATATTGTTAATTCAATCCTGCAACACACCAATTAGAAGCTAATGTGCATCAAACTTTACAATACAAAAATCATTTTTCTTATTTTCAAACAAATCTTTAATCATGACCGCATAAGATTTGTTTCATAAATGAACATATATATCACTATTGTACATTAATTAATCGACATGAGATTCATTCATTCATCCAACTTCCAATTTAAATTCATTAGTGCATTCAAGTAATCACAATTAACCATTTTCAATTTTGATTAATTGAACATAAAATTTTGATAAGTAAATTTTTTTATCCCTCGTAATTTTTCCCTTCTTAAATCCCCTTTATGACATGTCTTAGGCTATCCTCAACCGTGCTAATCCCTTTTTTTTCTAATCTACGTGGCAAGAGAGAGTTTTTTCTTTTTAATTCTTTTAATTATTTATTACCATGTGTGTTGCAAGAGGAGAGAGAATTTACTAAATTAGCAAGAGGAGAGAAAATGAGAAAGTGAGAGAAAAAGCAAGGTAAATATGGGGCAACCTTTGTGTACTTTTTTATTTTTTATTTCTTATTATATTATTTGGTTATTATATTTATAATATCGTATGAAAGTAGAACCACTTTTGAAAGTAAGAAAATATTGCCTGGATGTAGAACAGATAATGAAGAATTTACAAATTTGATGATATGGAAGTGAGACCCATTTAAAAAAGTGGGAGAGATTTGCAGGAGTAAGGATAGTCTTATAATTAGTGGGTGTCATATTGTCATAAATTGAGTGACTCTACTAACTTTTAATATAAAAAAAAAAGTAAAGTAACCAATCAAATAATGCTATATAAGAAGGAAAAATTATGAGGAGAAATTTTTTAAGAATGTGTAGCATTAATATCATATTCAAAATTAATAATTCGACAAGTTACAAAAAGTAAGGGGGTGTATTCAATCACGACTTTCATGAACTTTTAAATACTTTTAAAGTGATGGATTTTAATTGACTTTTGTAGAGTTTTTGTAAACTTTTCTAGAATCTTTTAAACTTTTATAAACTTTGTAAGAGTTTATAAATATCCATAGAACAAACATTTATAGAGTTTTAAAAACTTTTTCATATTAAAAAGTTTACAAATGTGATTAAAAACTCTAAATTGAATACACCCTCACAAACATTCCATAACTTCTATTATTCTCTATAAATTAGTGCATTGTAGAAATTAAAAAAAAATATATTGATGTCACAAAAATAGAGTATATTATTCATAAATAAAATATAATCAATTTTTATAAATATAACCAATAAAAATATTTCTTGAACTAATGAAACAACTAATGCTGATTAATAAAATTAATAAACATACAATTATATAAAATTATAAATATATTAATTAAATAAAATTTAAAAACTATAAATTAAAAAATTTGCTGCACAGCAGCAATCTGGCTGCTGCTGTTCGCAGCAAGCAGCAGCTTGCTGCTGTTCCATAAATTTGCTGCGAACAGCAGCAAGCTGCTGCTATTCGCAGTAGATTCTTGCTGCGATCGCAACAATTCTTTTAGCTGCGATCGCAACAATTATTTTGTGTGATGGCAATAAAAAACGTACCGTAAAATTGATAAAAAATTTGCCTAGTTTAGATAGAGGAAAAAAAAGTTTGCAGAGAATATTGAAAAGTTTGGGGTTGGAGGGTTGAATTTCATCTATTTATATTAATGAAGAGAAAGTAGATAGAAATCCTATTCTGACAGAGTTTGTGAAAGTCAGTAACTTTTTGAATACCAGTAGACTTTTAATAACTCTATAAAAGTCTGAATCGAATACCTGTATACTTTTAAAGAGTTTTGAAAAGTTTGAATTGAATACAGGTAGACTTGTAAAGAGTTTATAAAAGTCTAAATTGAATACCACAAAACTTTTAAAGTTGATAAAAGTATTTAAAAGTTCATAAAAGTCGTGATTGAATACACCCCCCTAAGATTACAAAGTAAGATTACGTATAATTCTATATTAAAAAATATTGTACTGTAAATCTGTAATTAGGTATTTATTTAATTAAGAGATTTCCTAATTTGATATCAATCAATTACTCCGCTATATACACAGTGACACGTCGTTGAGGGATGTGTCAAGTGACACCTCTGTATATTGTAATTAATTCAGTAGTACTTAAAAAATTTACTAATATACACAATATTAAATAAAATATTTATGGTTTCGTAGAGACTCAAACACACCGCCTTTCATATAGGGGTATAATAAGGTACTACTTAAATCAGAAGGGTGACATTTTTTCTCCACAAAAAGACAAAAAGTTATGGGGTAATAATTTGAAGGGAGTTTGAAACACGTACTGCATTTCCAGGTGGCCTAATCAGAGTCCTCCATGCTGGACAAAGCAGCGTCATCACTACGAATTTAAAGGTAAATAAAATGAATAAAATATTGGGGAATTTCCAAAATCCTTTTTTTTTTTTTTTTGAAAGTAATTTCCAAAATCCTCTAGTCTTTCAAGAATCAACGCGGAGAGAGAGAGAGAGAGAGAGAGAGAGTCGAAGGTTTAAAAAGCAACAGCGGATGCCAGCAGAGCCGTTACGAAACGCCAGAGAGCGATGTCGGTAAACAATTTATTTTTAAATAAATAAATGAGAAGAAATTAGAAAAACCGTCGTATTGAATTTGAATTGGTTGGCTGGCCAATTCTGAATTCGTTTTTTTTTTTCTGATTGAATTTCAGGTGAAAATTTTTCATTTTAGTTACTTTTCTCATATTTCAGTGTACGTGCATTTGCCATGATGATCGCTTGTTTAATTCTTGTGTTCTGGTAGTTGATTCAAATCCTTTGTTTTTTCTTTATTCCCTTAATGTCAATTTTGATCTTTTTCCTGTTTTTGATTCAACTTTTATGTTTCCAGAAATTATTATGGGCTTTAATTTTATTTTAGGTGAGTTGAAGAAACTTTCCTATTGTATTGTATTATTATGTATTTCTGATGATTAGTATGCTTTTGTGATGATTTTATTTTAGGTGAGTTTCTTTTAGTCCATAGATCTTGTGCATATAAGATCACCAGTAAATTGATTTTGAGCATTCAATTTTTATGTTTTCTTCCTTGAATTGTATATATGGATGTGTAGTTCTTTTTTCCTTTTCCTCTCACACAGGTTTTAATTGTATATACTGTTTACAGGACATTTTAATGGTTTTTATTTGTTCTTAGAAAAATATCATAGAGTTTGTCTTTTATTGTGAAGATATGATGTGTGCTTCTTCTATATTAGATACACATTTGTATTGACTTTATAATTGAACTTTTTTTTTTTGGATGTGGCTGCAGGATATTTTAATTGCTTACATTGCAACTCTTCTTTTGTGATCTACAGCAGATTGGATTGATGTGCAATGCAGAGATCTCGTAGGGATCTTCTACAAAGAAGATCTTTGGAGAAATCAATCTGGGGGAAAAATATTTTATCCAGTGTTTCTCTACTGGTTCTTGTTCTATGGGGATTTGTCTTTCTTTTAAATTTGTGGATTGGCCATGGGGGCATTGACAAAGGTTAGTTATCTTTCATTGTTTTAAATGAGTTAGGGAACACATGTAAAAAGCATTTTCTAGGGTTTTTAGTTTCAATTGTTTATGTTTACTTTATCTATTTTGTATTTTAACAAAGGATAAGCACTTCTCTCATTACCTTCATTTTCTTTACAATCCACTTCATTAAAATTACTTTTATGTAGCTAAGTTTGGTCTTATGTCCATAATCTCTTCTTGTGATTGATTGTGGTTTGCTTGTCTTTTGGTGGAACTAGATGGATGTGGAGGATATCACTTTAGTACTCAGCATTGGGATGAATATGAACTTATGTTCGACAGAGGAATTCATTCTAATCCATCAGAGAGAATCAACTCTGAAGAGACAGACAATGCTTCACTTGAAGATGCCAAAGAAACTCGGGACATTCCCAGTGAACCACTGGAGTCTTCAAAGAACTTAACTTCAGCCCTCGCCATTGAAGAGCAAGCTGACATGGGGATATCAGGTTCAACTGGAAATTCAGAAAAGGATTTCAAGTCTGATAGATTTTCTCAGTCGATCACTTTAAGTCTTGGTGAGTTCAGGAACAAAGCATTGAATACAAAAGTACAAGATCTAAATGATCAGACCGGTAGCATTACTCATAGGGTGGAACCAGGAGGGGCAGAGTACAATTACGCTTCTGCTTCCAAAGGGGCCAAGGTCTTGGCTCACAACAAAGAAGCCAAAGGTGCTTCCAACATATTGAGCAGAGATAAGGACAAATACCTTAGAAATCCTTGCTCTGCTGAGGAAAAATATGTTGTGATTGAACTCTCAGAAGAAACTTTAGTGGACACAGTTGAAATAGGAAATTTTGAACACTACTCATCCACTCTGAAGGATTTTGAACTCCTCGGTAGTCCTGTTTATCCAACTGATACCTGGGTCAAACTTGGTAATTTTACTGCTGGGAATGTCAAACATGCTCAAAGGTTTGTACTTCCAGAGCCAAAATGGGTGAGGTATATGAAACTGAATCTTCTTAATCATTACGGCTCAGAGTTCTACTGTACATTAAGTGTTCTGGAAGTGTATGGAGTTGATGCTGTAGAGAAGATGCTTGAGGATCTTATCTCTGTTCCGGAGAAGAAGTTTGCATCAGATCAAAGAAACAGTGAGCAGAAACCTATGACCACCCAGCACTCATTGGCTGAAGATGGTCATAACTCAGAAACTGACCCGGAACTTGAACACTCTGATGTCAAACATGAAGTGATGACAGCTAGCGTGCCTGATGAGGAAATTCACCATCTGCAAGTAAACCGGATGCCTGGAGATAGTGTTCTGACAATTCTAATGAAAAAAGTTCAATCCCTTGATATCAATTTATCTGTCCTAGAGCGGTATCTGGAAGAGCTGAATTCTAGATATGGAAAGATTTTTACAGAATTTGACAAAGAAATATTAGACAAAGACTCCCTTTTCGAGAAGATCACATCAGACATAAAGAGTTTATCCAAGAGCAGGGATGTCATGGTATGTGAATTCCCTACCATGATTCCATTCAACCATTTCCAATATCAGCAGAGTAGCTTTAGTATATTCCTAACCTAATGTTCCTTGCAGAGTAAGGAGGTCAATGATCTCATATCTTGGAAGTCCCTTATTTCCATGCAGCTGGAGCAGATAATAATTGAAAATTCTAATCTCAGGTTTGAGTTCTTCACTTAAATGATATACACCCCACATAGTTGTGCACTTGTTGATCCATGCTAGTATTCCCCTGCCTGCCTTTCTCTCCCCCTCTCTTATCTGTGCTTTTAAGGAAATTTTATTGTTGAATGACGGATTTAAATCTCTCTTAGAAGCAAGAAGTATTTGATCATTGAAAAAGTTGGTTAGTTTTTCAAAGAAGGCATAAAGGGTCCCCCATTCAACATGCAGTGGACTATATTGTTCTCCACTTCTCTCTCTTTATAAGTAGGGCTGAAGCAGTTGTCTGGTCTCTGAATTTTCTTCTCTTGTCGTAAAGACAAATTAAAGTAATATACTTTGACGAATAATGGATCGCATTTCCCTTCGAATTGTAGTGTCTTTCCGCTGTTAATATCTAGTATTGGTTGTCGAATCCACTTTTAACCAGTGTGTTCTAAAATGCAGGTTGAAGGTGGAAGAGGTTCAGCAGAGACAAGTATATATGGAAAGTAAAGGAATTATCATTTTTCTAGTATGTTTAATATTTGGAATGTTAGCAGTTTTGAGGGTGTTTATAGATTTAGTGTTGAGCATTTTTAGGTCTGAGAATTCCAGGAAATTTTGGTCTAAGGATTCTTCCTGGATTTTTTTACTGTCAAGCTGTAGCATCACTATTATCATCCTGGCCTTATAATTGAGTTTATGGTTTATACATTTTCCTTCAACTTCTTACTGATCAAATATATATTGTTCAATTTTTGGTTGAGTTTTGCTATCTTGTTTGCCAATCTTCCATATACTGCCAAGTGGCAGTCATTATAACTCAAACTTCTAATAATTGTTGAATTTTCTAACCATTATGACATTCATTAAAAATGGCTATTAATTTTAAAATAAAAATGGCCAAAGACCTTGTGGTCTAGTGGCACCCGGTTGTCCCATGTGGGGAGGGGTGAATTCGAGCCTCAGTGGAAGTGATATTGGTTGAGAAAGTAGCTATGAATAGATATTACTGAGAAAGTAGCTATGAACAGATACTACATTGTAACAAAGTCAATAGTACTAAAAAAATTAAAATATAAATTAATTCACTTCTTCATGAAATATATAACATGTGCATGTTAACCAAGCTTATTCTTCAAAGGAAAGCTCCAAAACACTTTAATAATAACACAGATATAAATGATGAGTATATTAACAAATCATATTGAAGTTGAAAATATTTTTTGCAATATTGAGAATAAAATTTACATTAAGGTCATTGTCTCCTTTGAGATGATGTGTAGTCATTACTTGATCTATGATAAACGATATCTTCAAGGTCCATCTATGTAGGTGACTAATGCAACATGGATGGTGGTTGTTAAATCACTATATTTGGTAGGGATAAGAGTTAAATCGTTATGTATTAACAGGGCGTTTGGTTGGGAGGAGGGAATTAGGGTGGAAAATAATTGTAATTCGGTGGAATTGTAATTCAATGAATAAAGTAGGAATTGAAATTACAGTGTTTGGTATGCAGAAATAGGAGTACAGGGAATTAAAAGGTAATAAGTGACAAAATGACTAAAATGCCCTTATGTAGTAGTAATAATTCTTTCAAAAAGTAATAATAATAATTCTTTCAAAATAATAATAATAATAATTATCATTATTATTTCAAATTAAAAAAAAAAAACAAAAAAAAAAAAAGACAAAGCGTATGGAGTAGTAGTAGTAATAATAATAATAATTCTTTCAAAAAAATAATAATAATTCAAAATAATAATAATAATAATAATTCTTTTAAAATAATAATAATAATTATTATTATTATTATTATTATTATTTCAAATTAAAAAAAAAAAAAAAGGACGAAGGGTATGGGAGGAGGGGCAAAATTGTCTTTACACCAACAAATTGCCCCTCCTCTCCACCGAATTGCAATTCATGGGGGGTACCCCATGAATTGCAATTCATCATTTGGAGGGAATTGCAATTCTGCGGAATTGCAATTCCCTCCAACCAAACACTGTAGTTTGGGAATTCACTGAATTGCAATTCAACGAATTGCAATTCCCCCCAAACTACATCCAACCAAACAGGCCATTAATAGTTTGGAGAAGCAAAATATATATACTTTTCAAGAAGTCGAAGTTGGTTTGGTTGGATTTTTGCAAGTTATTAGTTTATACCTGTACATGATCAAATTAGGAATGAGATCATTACCTCTTGTATATATAGCACAGTTGAAGTTGGTTTGGTTAGTTTTTTGCGAGTTAAAACATTCCAATATTAATAGCACTTCTTCTAAAAGAAATAATTTCATTTTGCTTATAAATCAAATTAAAATAACTACAACAATATATCTTTTTTTAATATTACTGACTCTATTATAAATACAATATGAATAGCGTCTGTAGCGCTAGTCCACCGTTGCTTGTTTTATCGCGACAGTTTGGTCGTTGCTTGTTGGCTTTATCGAAAGTCATTGCTTGTTCGGTCTGGAGGCTTACTGGAATGATGAAAGGGAAAGGTATTCAGGGTTCTTTACGCCAGCAAAACAAAGTCCTTACTTTGATTTAGATTTACTCAAATCAAGTCAAGGCGATGCAGCAGGCTCTTTCAAGTGAATAATGTACCACCACACTCTCGAGATGAGCGCTCACTTTATTCATGCTACCGCCGAACTTAGTGACATATAGGATAGATATAGGCATTCCCGCTCTTGAAGGACAAAGTCAAGCAAGGGATTGATGAGAGCTATTAGCGCTTTCTTGTTGATGCAGCATTAATGTTTCTTGCTGATGGAAGGATAATATAGTATATGTTCATACATACTTTCTTAACCTAATGGAACACAATTATAAGGCCAGTAGGTACAAAAGGAATCATGCATGGAATCATGTTTTCCTTTTTTAATTTATGGAATAAAAAATGTTAGACGAAAACAAAGATACATAACAGTAGCCAGTAGGTAAATACATAATATAACAATATATGTTTAATGCAATTAAAAAGAAAAATCAATTTATGTTTAAAAAATATGGATGTGTTGGATGCATCATGCATGTAACAACAGCAGAACTTGTATCCAGTAAAATTAACAAACGAATATTTTCAAT
The DNA here is from genome assembly GCA_003576665.1 of Ipomoea trifida. NCBI lineage: Eukaryota > Viridiplantae > Streptophyta > Magnoliopsida > Solanales > Convolvulaceae > Ipomoea > Ipomoea trifida. The sequence goes on from CP025657.1 coordinate 5,435,821, forward strand.
GGGCTTAGATATTTATAAATTTATTTTGTATTTCCTCTGTACAAAACAAAAATTATAAATGTTTAAATTGAAGTTGATAGGAGTGCAATAATTCCAAACATGGCATTAGAAGGATGGAGCTATACAATTCTATCAATTTCAAGTGAAGATAAAAAGTAAATCAACAATCATCAGTAGTAACTTATAGCTCCAGGGAAGAGAGAGTACTGAAAACCTAACATGGAACATTTCATGATTTACTCAATTTTGTTTTTAACATCTTCTTTCCCAATACCAATGGGAGAATATAACTTTGCCCACAAGAAGATCAAAATAGAAGTTTCCCCCCTTTGTTGTTGTGGTTTAATTTATCCTTCAGAAGTCCTCTCGCATATCTGGTCTCCTCTTGGCCTGCACAGCGAGTCGAGCATCTCTCTCCCGCTCAAATTCTCGGTAATCTGCACGCTCCAAGAAAGAGACCTTGTCTAGATACTGATTCGAGCTCTTTTTGTAAGCATCCAGCTCTTCTTCAACGCCTTTGTTATCTCCCTTGTACTCTACCCAGTCCTTCTTTGTCTTATCTAGTACGCTAAGCTTCTGTTTCTTCCTAATTTGTTCAAGAACAGCATCAACAGCAGAAGCTGGTCCTGCCTGAGCTTTCCCTTTATTCGATGCCTCTTTTGAGCTAGCATCAATATACTTCTTTACTTCAATTTCTTCTCCAGCAAAGTCCCGAACTTCGGAAACCTTCAAACCAAAAAACACATTCATAGTATTGTTTAAATTTTCCTGAGAATTGTAGAGAAGTCATTTCATTGAAATTTGAAAGTACATCATCAGTTAAGTGACAAATCTTTCAATATATGAAACTAAGCTTGCAACGTCACCTCAATTTTGCCCCTGTTGGAAGATGCAGCTGCAGTGACAGCATCCTTAACAGCGGAAAGTGCAGCAGCAGCCAGCTTCTTTGCATCTTCACTGCTCTCTGGATGTGTTACAGTAGGGTGCTTCTCGGGTGCACTTTGGACGGGGGATGGTGCCTTTTTTGGTGCCAATCCTAGTACTGTCATCCAATTCTACAATAGCACATTAAAATTCAAAACTAGCTCAAGCTAAAAGGACTTCTTCAATTTTCTATAGAACAGAGATGTCCTACTACTCACAGAAGATGCCTTTGAACTCTTAACGGGACTTGATTTGACAGGTGCACTATGTTTCTGTAATACGGAATTAAGAGTTTTCAAAGGCACTCCTTTGTTCATTTGCTGCCAAACAGCATCTACCCTAGCCTTTCGTTCTGGAATCAATGATCATAGTAAAGATTAACATTAGATTTCATTCAGCCCTTCACAGACAAAATAGATGGGGAAAAGGGATTCCCTTGATCAAGTCATGAATAAAGAAAATTATGAAAACTAAGGTCTTAAGTGTTTTTTCATACCAGTTTCTTCAGGATGTGTCTCTGATGTATGATTATGTGCAACTTCTTGGTTGGACCCAGTTCTAATACCATCTTTGTTTTCTAATGCACCTGAATAGTAATGCAGAACATTTCATCAAGCTGTATGCAAACTGAAGCCCCATGCTATTGATCACAAGGCTTTTGCAGCTACTTCAGACTTCCAAAGCTATATATGAAGCCTTCAATTTAAATAGATAGAGAAAGAAAACAAAGCCTAGGACTAGCAACAGGAAGACATGCAACAGACCATGAAAAACTCCACATGAATCATAGAATGATGTGTAACAAGTTTGGAATAAAAGAATATGGCATTTTAACACACTGTAATCACAAGCACTTGAATTACAGTGTAACTAGTGAGCACTTATCAGCAAAAGCACCCAGCTAAATGTTGTCTAAAGCATCAAAACTAAGAATTTTAACCCACACAGGAAAACATGGAAACAAACATGGATATAAAATTGGCCACAATGTGTGAGAGAGAGCACCATATGGTAGTTCATAGCCAGCAATTTGGATGAAGGGGAGAAATACAGAGAGAGATGAGAGTCAGGGTATTAAGTACTCAACTGTGAACTGGCTGAGCTTGTGCGGTCAATTCAGCCATTGAGGTAACCCTATAAAGCAAAGCACGTAGCCAAACATTGTTAGAACATGTATAAATAAGACATTCTGTTAACCAGTGGCGGATCCAGAAATTAAGTTGGGTGGGGGGCAAAGAAGTAAAGGTAAAATGAAGTCCAGAAAATAAAGAGGATTTCTCCTTCTTAATTGTTTCAGTTCCCAGCAGGCACATTAGCTAACCCAACAGATTCACTAACAATATAATAGCTTTCAAACACAGCTTACACAAGACCTTGACTAATTAGCAACGCAACATAAACATAATCAAGTAAATCAACAAATAACTAATAAGTAATAACTAATTAGTAATTACTAATTACTAATCCACATTAACAGATTAAGTAATTAGTAATTAACCAATAACTAATTAACAAATCAATTCATATCAGACAGAATGAATTGGGCAATGAATCATATCAGCAAATCAATGAATCAATTAACTAATAACTAACTGACCTACAACATCAACTACGGCATCAAAAACTACGGCAAAAACTAATAACTAATTGACCTACGGGCTACAGCACTAACACAGCAAGCCAGCAACTACTAATAAAAAAACACAAAATTAGGGCAATTAGAGCAAAAATCACGGCAGCAACTAGTAAATTAACGCAAAAACAAAATTAGGAAATTAGGACAAACAAAAAATTAGGAAAATTAGGCGAATAAATTAAGAAAATTAGGTGAATAAATTATTGAAATTAACATTTATAGTTCAAGACTTCAAGGGGTGAGATTGTGAGAAGTTGATGTTAATTAGTAAGGGAAGAGTCGAAAAAATGTAGAAGACCAAACCTGGTGGGCGGTGGCGGGTGTCGAGGGCCGAGGCAGAGGCGGAAAGGCGGTGGACCGGTAGCGCCGCGGTGGACTGGCGAGTGGCTGTGGCTAGGCGGTGGGACTGTGGTCTGTGGGAGGCGAGAAGAAACGCATAGAGCAGAGTCGCAGAGAAGAAAACGCACGCGAAGCCCTGGAGCCCGGAGGAGGAATGACCAAATGAAAAAAAAAAATAAAAAAAATTATAATTATATATAACAGCTCCAAAACGACGTCGTTTTGGGGCGGTAGAATTTTGGTAATTAATGATTATGTTGATGTTGATTTGCTATGATAAAATTATGAATATAAATATTTACAATAAAAATAAAAATTCATATTTAAGGTGTTAAACTGTTAATCATGTTGGCCAAGATTGTAATTACTGAAATTACAATTGGCCCTATCATGTAGGTCAATTATTTCTTTTTTATTACGAACTAAATTTTAGTAATTTAGTGTTTAACTTAGCCAGACCAATATTGATTTCACCGGAATTTTTTTGGTTTTCATTGTTGCCCTCCGATGAGTCTCACGACCGGAAAAGAGGCTAGTAGGGGCTAATCCTCTCCTTCGTCTCTTCTCTATCCTCTATAGGCAGCTCTCAATCACTCTCTCTCACAAGTCACTCTGACCATCTCTATCTCACTCGCTCGTGTCCGGCGTGTGTAGTACGTTCTCCTTAATTTGGATCCGCGACTTCTGGTGTACATCCAAGATCAGCGGTGACCTCGGACTATCTTCCAGCGTGAGTGAGGACTAAGCATCAACGCCGGCTTCTCCTCCGGTAGTTGCAATAGACAGCTGGCACCAGAACATTATGTCAATTAAATATCTAATTTATATCTTTAATCTACATTTCGCTTTATCATAAAAATACCTCTTTTATTGATCTTTCCCTTCTGAGTTGTGCTTCAATGTAAATATTGGGTTTCATGCACCACAAAAAATGTATTTATAAGTAACTTCCCATTGAGATGTGAATGTTCAGTCCTCAACAACAAAAATAAATATCTTGGTCCACAAAGAAATTGATTTTCGTCAAACAAATGTTAAGAAAAAAATGTTGTATACGTGAGTTTTCATTGCTACATTGCTAACATATTGTCTCATAAAGCTTCATCAAT
>CP025657.1:5440780-5531275 GCA_003576665.1 Ipomoea trifida
AAGCTTTCATTTTCCTCTTCTAATTCTTAATTAGTTAATGAAAATAAAATTTTGCAGAAATAGTTATTCCAATGAAAATGGTGAGAGAAAACAAATTATTATATGGTATATTAAAGTACAACATTTTTAAAAAGGAATAGAATAAACAGGAATAGCACATTCTAACCACATGAGGTACATTATGCTGATATAACAAGGAGAGCAACTCAGCAAGGCAGGGCACCAACTCCTCACGGCCACTGTGTTCGGCGAAGGCAACAATCTTCACGGCCGCGATAATTTTTGTTATATTTTATCTTAATTTATTAAAAAATTTAGAAAAAAAAATAAGATAGTCATTTCGAAATTCGAATATTCGAATCGAATCGAATATATTCGAATAAATTGGTCGAATCGAATACGAATCGAAATTTAGGATTCGAACACTAAACGAATTCGAATTCGAATACTCATCAAAATAATCGAATTCGAATCGAATACTGAAGTATTTGACTCGATTCGATTCGTTTACACCCCTAACTGCAGTTGTGTTAAAAGGAAACTGAGTTGCGCGAAACAGAGGTCGTTCATCTGTTCAACACCACTGCAGTATCCGTTCACCACAATTGCAGTATCCGTTCACCACAACTGTAGTATCCGTTCAACACAACTGCAGTTCCAGACGGATTAAACGTTCTCTGTTTCGTCGCAACTGCAGTTTCCTTTCAACACAACTGTAGTATCTATTCAACACAACTGCAGTATCTTTTCAACACAACTGCAGTATCAGCCATGACCCATGGTCTACAATGCATTGTGGACTATGGTCCACGGTATAGGTACTGAAATTCTACAGCCCAAAACGACGTCGGTTTGGAGCTGTTATATATAAATATAATTTTTTTTTTTTTTTTTCATTTGGTCATTCCTCCTCCGGGCTCCAGGGCTTCGCGTGCGTTTTCTTCTCTGCGACTCTGCTCTATGCGTTTCTTCTCGCCTCCCACAGACCACAGTCCCACCGCCTAGCCACAGCCACTCGCCAGTCCACCGCGGCGCTACCGGTCCACCGCCTTTCCGCCTCTGCCTCGGCCCTCGACACCAGCCACCGCCCACCAGGTTTGGTCTTCTACATTTCTTCGACTCTTCCCTTACTAATTAACATCAACTTCTCACAATCTCACCCCTTGAAGTCTTGAACTATAAATGTTAATTTCAATAATTTATTCACCTAATTTTCCTAATTTATTCGCCTAATTTTCCTAATTTACTTGATTATGTGTATGTTGCTTTGCTAATTAGTCAAGGTCTTGTGTAAGCTGTGTTTGAAAGCTATTATATTGTTAGTGAATCTGTTGGGTTAGCTAATGTGCCTGCTGGGAACTGAAACAATTAAGAAGGGGATAAGGAATGAGTTGGGAATGAATTGAAACATTGAAATCCTCTTTATTTTCTGGACTTCATTTTACCTTTACTTCTTCGCCCCCACTCAATTTCTGGATCCGCCACTGGTACTCCCGATGGAGCTCCTACTTCTGTAAATGAACTCCACATATTTATAGAGGAAGATGAGCAGAGAATTTTAAATTTTAAATTTATCTCAATGACTGGAATCTTTGGCTGTAAAAGACAAATATATTTTATTGTAATAATTTGTACTTCATTGAAATTACATAGCTGTGGCGCACAATGAATTTTGCACACATCTCTTTTTCCAAAACGCTGCGTTTAATTTGAGCGGGAGTTTTGGCTCCATCACGTTTTCCTAGGCGTGTGACTACTATATATAGTAAGATATTTCAGTCCTCTTGGTTACTGTTTTTGTTCCTTTAGCCCAATTCATTATATCCGGTCAGGCGTTTGCCTTCGTTCATTTTGTTTTGTAGATCTTCGAAAAGCTGTGGGAATTTTGGAAATGAGTGAAGTGGCGACATCCGATGCGGTACGTTATTTAGTCATTCGAGCTTCAAAGCGTATATACTTACTTTACAATGCATTATATTATGCCTATGTTTATCCTTCTAGGGTGAAGGGAATGATGGACAGAGATCATTCTTGGATTTGGGGTCGTATGTTGCGGATTTGAATGTAGAGGATGATGCAACAAGGTTTTAATCTTCTTTTCTTATTTTATCTAAATGTTGATCTGTGAATTCTTAATGACAGCAATTCATGATTGTAATTTAGAGGAAATATCATTGCTTTAATTGTTCTGTGCAGTGAGGGTATATCACTTGAAGGGTTAGAGGTAGAACTAGAAGAGTGTAAAAGTGATGATGTAAGTAGTGTATTATACCACCTGGGTCAAATTTTCCTTTCTATATATTTCCAAGTACATATAGTTTCCCGCTCTTTGGGATAATGTGATCTTGTTTAAATTTGATTGTTTGTGTGAAAGGTAGTTGCAAACATACTGTCTAAAGGCATGAAATTGCGTGAATACACAAAGGGAGTTGAAAACAATTTACGGCAGGTTGAACTGGACTCTATCCAGGTTTGTTACATATCTTGTGCATTACTCCCTCTGACCCTTTTCTTTTTCTTTTGTTGGGGTTTTCAAGTTGCATTGTGTTTAAGTTGTTAATATTATGTATTTTCTTACCATGTAAAATTCATGGAAGGATCTTACTAGAAAAAGGCTAGAAGTATATTATTGTTTTCTTTACAGAATACCTCTTCTTTTTATGATCTTCAATAGTTGTACTTATGTAGGCTGTGATTTCACCCAATATAACATCTTTGATATATTTTGGTGATTGTTGATAACTACAATGTGATGACTGATGAATGAGTTGCATATGAATGCCTTTTGTAACTGGTAATGCTATGCTATGGGTTTCTTTGTCCAATGACAGGATTACATTAAAGAAAGTGACAACCTAGTCTCACTTCATGATCAAATTCGTGGCTGCGATATTATTCTTTCACAAATGGAAGCTCTACTTAGTGGATTTCAGGTACTTCATCTTTCTTACAGTAAGTTGTGACTGCAGATAATTGTTTTTAGTGCTTCTAGAGATTTAGAAATGTTGCATGCTGAGTTTACTTTTTTGTTAGTACTAAATGGAAGAATGCAACAGAAATAAGTACAGAGTTTGTGAATGCTACCCATATGTATAATCCTCAATACTTAATGCATGAATTGAATGATTGAATGCAGATGGAAGGCTATAATAGCCTTAGTGTAATGCTAGCAAATTGTGTTGGAAAATTATAGAGAAAATAACTTTCATGAATTATGTGCATGTGATCTAATATTCGTGTGATTATTTGGAGATTTGGAGTGAGAAAATAATCACATGTAAAATTAGATGAAGGATAAGAATTTCTAATCATGAAGTATTTATTGTATCACGATGAGCTCGTATAATTAATTACAAGTTAATTTGCTTGAATAAATCAGTAGAATATTTGGTACCGGAATATTGGAGTAAAAGAAATGCTAACTTTATAGCGCATTTGGTGTATAATATATTAATATATGTATGTATATGCATATGCACGTACAAGTGATTAGTACTTGATTAATCAAATCATTAGTCCATGGTTAGTCTAAATTTGGATAGGAATTTGGGCATTAATTCTGTCCGGAGTTGGACTGATTTTAAGCAAATAATTTGTCCAAATTTGACAGCTTGTTGAAAGTCCAATTTCACAGATTTTGGACAAATGGATTACTCCTTGTTGGTTGAACATTAAGGATAATACTTGTAAGACTTATCCATGTTGGTTGGCATCTTAATTGACACTTTATACTATAAGTAGGTATTGTTGCATGCATTCTAAAGACATCAAACTGATGGGGAAATGTTTAAGGAAATATAATTTCCTTATTTCCTAATGGAGGAAATAGTTCAAGGGAAATTAATTTTTCCTATTCCCCAGTTTTTGCTGAGCTCATTCTAATCGAAGTCTTAGTACTTTTTTGTAGAACACATTTTGACAAATACCCTCTTGCATTTCAATCGTTATGCCTTCATTGTATCTCAAAAGTCCTTATCTGGTTATCCTGTTCCTTTGGTAAAGGATTGATAAGAAACTTTTAGTAAAGTGAACCTAGTTCATGCTTTGAAAGTGTTATCCAGTTTTTATCCTCTTGATCCTTGTTCACACACGAAAGCAAAATATCCAACAAATTGTCATATGGAAAGAAATGGTTCTCTACTTGTGTAAACAAAAAAAACATAAAAGAAGGGATCACTATCCTAAAATAAAAACTATTCATTTTGAATCATCATTATAATTGTCAGCATTACTTTCGATTTTCCAGACAGAAATAGGTTCTATAAGCTCAGACATAAAAATTCTTCAAGAGAAGTCTATGGATATGGGACTGAAGCTGAAGAATCGCAAGGTAATACTTCCATTATTGAATACTGTCAATGCTTAATTTTTTGACCAGCCATAATTCTACAGTCCATAAGTATCTGCACTGAAATTTTGCCCTCATTGTCTTAAGTGTGGTGCAACTGTGTGTACTCTTGCAATAGGAATATTATGCTGGTTAACATATCATCAGTTGCCCAAGGTTTTATGATCCTTTATTTTTTATTTATTTAATTTTTTAATTTTATAAATGTGGTGGGAGATTAATCTTCTCCATGTATGGGCTAGCTGCTATGATGAATTGCTATTGTATCAAGATGAAACCTGAAATGCACAACAATTGAATGTTAAAAATAACCTGTGTGACTGTATTCATGTATTGGGTGGATTCAGAAACTAAATTGGATTGCAGTTTTGATCTTTTCTCCTAGCTGCCAGCCTGCCACACTTTCCCTTTCTCTCTTTCCACTTTATAGCATCTTTTATGTCACTTTTTGATGCATTCTTCAGTGTTATGCATCACTGCTTGGTTCTTGTATTTGATTGAAAAACCAGCTTCTTAATACTGGTTGTACAAATATTCAAAATCTACGAAATAAAACTGAAGCAAACCTCAAGGAATGTCCCAAATTTTCTTTTTACTCTTATTCAATTTGTTTCTATTATAAATTGGAAGTACAGATAGGCTGCTATAAAAGATTATGATAATGAAAAACATAAAGTGAAGTACAAATAGGGATTGCAAAGAGAAACTGCACTCTCTATGCATATGCATTTTATTCATGTATTGATATCTATAGATATGGAAAAGATTTTCATAATTTTTTGGTGTTTTTATTTGGCTTATTGGTGAAATCCAAACCTTTGTGGGTTGTAACAATTGTGGAAAAACCTTTTAAAGTTGGTAATTTAATACCAAAACTTGACACAATAGTGCAATTCTAGTCGATATTTTTAATCCAATCCAAAAAATATTGATATGACTTCAGTTGATTTATATGCTTTCCATGCATGAGAGAGATGATTAATATTCTTTCTAAAGTCATGGTTAACATTGAAATATTGCATACAAACTATAGTTAAATTACTACATCCCCCTCTGTCCTAGTTTATTTGTTTTACTTTGCATTTTAGTTTGTACCAAAATACTGTTCCCTTTCCTAAAATAAGAACTATTATTATAATGTTTTTTCCCAAACTACCCCATGAACTTCAAAATTTTAATTCAATATACTTATAATTTTATTGGAAAGTGAGCTCTTTCTGCTTTCTAATCTCTGTGAATCCCATCTCTAGCAGCTTCCTTTTCTTTTACTATTCTTTAGCTCAGTGTCAAGAAAGCTCAATTACTTCTCTCTACACCATTGCCAAACAATACACAACCATAAGCACAGTTAATAGTTTATTTTCTGGTGATGATGCCGATTCAAGAACAACTTTCTTCTTTAATTAAAGGTTCTGTAAGGTTAGACACAGTAAAAATCAGAGATCGAAATCTTTCAACGTTTCTCTGATTATTTCTTGGCAAAATTAACTTTGACTTTCCCAGTTCATTGTCTCATGGTTCATAGCCCTTCTAGGCTTCTACTCATTCTATCTTATTTATTTATTTTTAAAGGATATTACTAACCCATTACATTCTTTTTGAAATTCAAGAATCCTCATCATTATTGAGTTGTAAAGTTGTGTTTTACTATTTATATGAAACCTTTTCTTCTTCCTGCACATTTTCAATTTATCTCATTCGAAAAGAAGCTAGTAAGAATTTAATTATTGTTTTCTATGAGAGTTCACTTTCGAATATCTGTAAATTAGGTATCTAGCATCTAGCTGAAGGCCATTTAAGGAAGCTTTTCATGCATTTTAATTGAGGGGTAAAACTAGAAAGGAGGTTGCATTTTATTTGTTCCCTTAAAAAGCATGCCAAAGGCAACTAAGACATTCATTTCGCGTCAAAGGGAGTATAGTATAGCCTACGCAACAAGAATAAATGATTATTGTACATGAAACTAATTGTTTGTTTGTATGTTTTTTAAAATAAAATTAGTGTTCAATGATAAAATAAATGGAGTTATTTAATGAATTTGATTGATTCTTTTATAAAATTATAAACCAATTCAAGTTGTATAAGATTTTATTTAGATAACGTGGAAGATTGGCTAAAATTGCATCAATGTGTCAAGTTTTGGTATAAATTATCAACTTTAAAAGGTTTGGTCAGAATTATCACAACCTGCAAAGGTTTGGATTTTTTTTTTTTCACCAGTATTTTTATTTTTTGATAATCGTGCATTTTAATTTCTTTCATTTTTTTTAATTGAGTTTAGAAATAATGTAGTTTCACACTATCTTCATTTCTATTTTTATCTTATTTTCATTATGATCTGAATACTTAGCAGCATTTGGCTTATTTTTTCTCTTGTAGGTGGCAGAGTCAAAATTGTCAAAATTTGTTGAAGATATTATTGTTCCACCAAGGATGATTGACATTATTGTTGATGGAGAGGTACTTTAGGTTTCATTATGGCTTCTTTCTAATTGTGAACGCATTGATGTAGCTGCAGTTGGTTATATAAAGAGAAGACAGTGTATGCAGTTACAATTAACTGATTGGGAGAAGCAAGTGTATGAAGTTAAATTAAATACTGTGTGTTGAGTTACATTTAACTATTGAGGTGAAACACTTTCTTGATAAACCAGAAGGGTATTTTATTTTAGTTATTTAAGTTTTAATACTGGTGTGTTCAGATTTAGGCATTTAGCTACTCTTTTTTTTTTTTTTTTTAAATAAATTTTATACCATTTGTTTAGTGGCTGTTTTGCATTGTTTATAAAATTCATAAAATGGAAGTTTTGGCCAAAGAATCTTCATTCGGTAATTTGTTTGTATTTAATGTGCTTTTTAGTAGTTTAGTTGCTTTATACAGACAGAGATACATGTGTAAATACTAGTCTTCTACAGTTATGTATGAGTTCAGTTTGTTAGTTTTCTGCTCTTTGAGTGTTTGAGTACTTGTCTATCGAATCTATCCTCTTACTTTAATAGATACTTATATTTGGATTTGGTACCACCTCTTATGTGGGACTTTCTCCTCCTTTCTTTCTCTTCTACTTTTCTACTCTTCAGCCACGTGTATAACTATTCATGCAGCATAATAGCAATGGACACTCGCAAATTGCTTTCATTCTTCCATTTACTGTTGGGGCAGCTTAAGTTATTGCCACTATTTTTCATTGTTTGATGCCTAACCAACTAGAGTTTTTCCAGCTTCCCAGTCTCAAAATCAGTATCTAGTTTTCAATTCTTTTGAACATTGTTGTACACAAGTTCTACTGTACTTTGTCAGCCATCACCTATTTTCCCTTGTTTACGTGATTGTCAGAGTCATTTTTGGGATTCCTATGGATGTAGTTACTATGGTCTGGTATATTTGTTCTTTTTGTTTTAGAAAGCTTAGGTGGCAAATGCGGGGATCATATCAAGTACTCCCTTTGTCCCATTTTACTTGTTCTATTTACTATTCATTGGTCAAACTAACTCTTCCCCTTTTGCTTATTTTCTTATAGATTTTAAATTTGGCCTTTTGTGTTTAATAGTACTTTGAATGCTAAGTATATAAATTTTATACACTAATGCTAAACTAAATATTACAAAAAAAATGGAATTGTAAATAAGTTGATTCAAGTCTTGTTAATTGAACAAGAAAGATTTTGTTGGCACTTTAATATGTGTCTGGGATGACAAATAGTTGTGGTGTTTTGTTTTGGAGATAAATGCTTTGTCATGAGGTAGTTAAGAGTATGCACACCCCTTTAGTGCACTTAATAATTTCTTTACCTATCAAACAGTACCAAAAAATCTAGTGCTATATTGCAGGAGAGAGTTATGACAGCAAGTATTTAGTGCCATTGGATAGCTTCCATCTTCATTTTTAGTTTGAATGTTGATTATAATCCAATTATGGGGCTTGGCCATCTGAGGTAGAAAAATTCATAAGAGATAATTCTACTCTTTAATGCACCTTATCCATCCCTCCTTTCTCTCACACACATGCCTTTTCCAGTTTTCTGTTCAGTTGTACATATATGATGCCTTTCTTTCATGTATTTAATACTCAATTATTTCTTTGTTCCTTTCCTCTCATCCTCCTAATGCATTTAATGTGTCGAAGTGGATGTTATTACACTGCTGGATTATTCACTTTTCGAATCTACAATGATGCTTTTCCTATTGCTGTATTACTATTTATATATTGATTCATCTGTAGGTAAATGAGGAATATATGAGAACTTTGGAGATTCTGAGTAAAAAGCTGAAGTTTGCTGAAGGAGATCCAATTGTTAAATCATCAAAAGCCCTAAAAGATGTTCAACCTGAACTTGAGAAACTAAGACAGAAGGCAGTATCAAAGGTATTTTATATTTTGCAGGCTATGAGAATGTAATCTTGTGTGATGTTGTGTCATTTTCTATTTGGAAGTTTCATTTTAAGGTTAAAACAGCTAAAATCTCACTACTGCAGTACTGCCAATGCATGAATATACTGTGATCACTGTGCTACTGTACTTGAACATATTTGCTTTTGATATCCATAATTCAAACAAAGAGAAGAATTGGTAAGGGACAATATTAAGATACACTATTAAAATGCAGTACCTCACTAAGGAGAACTTATTTGTTCTTTCTCTTGTCCCCTTTGGAAAGTAGCACTTGATGAGTATGAGGATAGAAATTCAAGATTCCATAGTTGTTAACTGCTAGGAATAGTTGGAGTGCTAACTATTAAATCAAATATTCAGGTCTGGGTTTTCAAATTTTGCATCTGTTGTTAGTATGTTTAAAGTAACATGTAAACATTATGGACTTCAGAAGTAATCTTTGTGCTGAATTCTTATTTTATTTTTGAAAGTTGAAACCCAGATAAAAAAGAGATGTACTGTCCAAGTGTATGTGTATTGTGTAATAGAATTTCAAGGTGCCTGCTTAGGTCTGTTAGGTGATTGTGTGCCTTTTTCCTTATCTTGTCAAAAAAAAAAAAAAATAGAGAATATTAATGCTTCCCCTAGCCATGGTTTTATTAAAATGTTATAAGTATAGAAAACAATATTTTGAAATTATTTATGTATTTAATTAGAATTAATTCAAACATTATTTTAATTATGCTCAGTACAACAAAAGGGTATGATCTTTGAGAAATGTGGCTAGTTCATGAGAAATGAAAAGATACCTGCAAGTTGAAATTGTAAAATTAACTTTCAGGAACTTTTTATCGTTCTGTGATTCATCTGACAAATTTATTGGCAGTACATTGGAATTGTATTATAGATATACATTATAAATAATGCCATTTTCATCCTTGTCATTCCAAGGTGTTTGACTTCATGGTTCAGAAGCTATATGCATTGAGGAAACCAAAAACAAATATCCAGATCCTTCAACAGAGTGTTCTTTTGAAATATAAGTGAGTTGTTTCTTTAATGTAAACAAAGTTTTCTGGTTGTAACCTAATTAAGTTCTTTCACTTTACTAAATCAAGTTTTCATCCTTTTTCCTTTCCATTTTTACTTACAGTTAGTCTCAATGTTTACAGTTTATGTGCTTCTGTTTGTAGTGCGGTGCTTCTTAATACATCAGCTATGTTCTGCTATTGCCACAAAAATAATGTAAAGCCAAGCTGTTAAGAAATTTTGACGGTAGTTGCTTATGGAACTTTTTTGAGTTATATCCAGTGTTTAAAAAAAATATGAAGAGTGTTATCTGCCAATTTTTTGTTTCCATGATACATTAATTGTGTCCAAAATCTTAAACATAACCTTCTGGTGGGAGCCTGGGAATATACACCATTCTAACCCCCAACAATTTTCTTAGTGTGTGGTAGCTACTTTGGTCTGTTTCAAATGATAAAATCTAGATCAGTCACAAGTATTCTCATTTTTAGAATAATGATTCACACTGATGCTTCCCATTTTTGTTCTCCTCTGAGCTTTCTCATTCTTTGGTTTCGATGGCAATGTTAGTTGAAGTACTCACAGAATCAATCACACAGGTTTATTATATCCTTCCTCAAGGAGCATGGAAAGGAGGTATATCTTGAGGTTCGAGCAGCTTATATTGACACAATGAACAAGGTTAATCCTTTGAGCCATATATCAAAATATGTTTCAAGACTCGCACCAATATACAAACTTGGCTTTTCTCATTTATGTAAAGGAGGTATACCTTGAGGTTCAAGCAGCTTATATTGACACAAAAAATAAGATTAATCCTTTGAGCAATATATCAAAATACATTTCAAGACTTGCACCAATATACAAACTTGGCTTTTCTCATTTATGATGCATCATCTAGGAAATACAAATACTATATTTACGACCATGGCCTTCTTCCGTCATCGGTTATGAAATATGTTTCTTCACATGAAAATTGTTTCTTACTTCATTATATTTATTTCCATTAGTAATTATTATTGATGAAATATTAGCATTGTTGTTATTCTCCATGTAGTTCTAGAATGGGTAAAATGCAGTTGAATTGAGTTAGGTGGAAACTTATTGAAACTATAGATACCTATCAAATGCCACTTGCACACATTGTTTAATTTATTCATGATTACTGATGCACCTATGTCTTTAAAATTCAGGTTTTAAGTGCACAATTCCGTGCTTATATTCAAGCATTAGAGAAACTGCAATTGGATATAGCAACATCTAGTGATCTAATTGGTGTTGAGGCAAGAAGCAGTAGTCTTTTCTCCAGAGGAAAAGAGCCATTAAAGAATCGGTCTGCAGTTTTTGCTTTGGGTGAAAGGATCAACATTCTTAAGGTCTTATTCTCCTGTTCTTGACAAAATTTGAAATGCTTGGTTCCTTGCTGCTAAATGGAGGCATACTTCTGTCTGCTTCTTCTTACATTAACTATGATGCTTTTCTGGCTTGTCTTCTGTGCCTTATTGCAATAGGTCTAATTGGTTCCTTGCTGCTAACTGTGTTGTTTTGCAGCTTTCTGAAATTTTCTGAGAAATATTGATAGATAACAACCTGACCTTTCTTAAGGGTGTATTTCATTAGTTGGATTTCTGTAGAACGAATGCATGATCATAAACTCTGTATAAAAGTAAGAATTTATTGAAAGATTTGTCAACACAGAGAACTTACAAGTTACAATGCAAATGAAGGAACTCCTATGTCTACTTTATACTAATGAATTAATGATAGTTGCCTGAAGTCATCATTTTAGCAAGTTCTGGTTCTTTATCACTTGTAACTTGGAAATTGATGGATGGCGGCTTATAATATTTATGGTTAGGTTCTTAGTAATTTGAGTGCTGAAGGGTTAATTCTTGATGCATGTAGCCCTTGATTGGGTAATGATTTCTTAAGTTTCTTGTCATGGGCAAGTTTTTAGCAATGTGAACAGTCACACTTGTGCTCCTCTTCCTCCAAACTTGTGACTTTTTACTATTGCTTGGTTGGTTGTTAAGGAATTGATCTTTAAAGAAATTTTAGATGATGGACCTTTTATCAGTGCTATAGGTGCAACAATTGCTGTTAGCGTCAATATATCAAAGAATTTGGGTAACTGAAGTTCGATTTGTATTCAAATTGTAATCTACTATTGAAAATTAGCTTGCTTTTGCAGTGTGGGATGAGGACAATAAAAAGGATTTGAAACAACAATATAAGATGGATGGATATTTGGTTTTTGTGGTTAGTGTTCAAATTGATTTTTGGGTGAAAATGATTGTGGGAGGACCCCCCCCCCCCTCCAATCCATGGAAAGTAGGTTAAAAAGGGTAAGGTGTTTCAGAACAATGGGTTCAAATGAGCAACTGATTCTGATCAGACTCATCATAACCAATTCCATTTAAGATGGAACTGCATTTTGGGTTGCATTTTCCACTTCTATAAAATATTGACAGTTGGTAGGTGAAAGTACAGTTAAAACTTGTGTCTTAATTATTTCTTCTCTTCTTCAGAATTTGTGTTTTCATTTATTTTCTTTGAGTCATTACTGTCTTAAAATGATACAAAGATAAGCAAAATTTCCTTATGACCTTTAGCTGAAGTGGAATTGTTACTCTCTTATAATAATTGCTTAGAAGAAACTTCAGGTGATGCTTTTGCTATTGGCAATATTCAGGAAATTGAGGAACCTCCTTTGATTCCACATATATCTGAAGCCAGCTCGAAAAAGTATCCCTACGAAGTTCTCTTCAGGAGCTTGCACAAACTGCTTTTGGATACAGCTTCTTCTGAGTATTCCACATTTCTATTTCTCCTTCCATGTTGAGTTTAAACAATCATCATAAACAGTCATTTGCTCTCTCATCATTCAGGTATCTTTTCTGTGATGTTTTCTCTGGGGAGGAGTCTATGTTTTATGATATATTTGCAGGTACTAATTAAGTATAAATTTTTTTTAGAGAAAATTTCCTGTGGGGACATGCATATTTTTTACAGGAGAGAATATTTACAAGTCATTACTATTTAAGGGATTCTCCTGAATCCATCTTAAGTTTAGAGTTTAGACAATATTGGTAGCACTAAATTGGCAATTCTTCAGACTATAATCTGTAAAGAGCAGTTCTATAGTATGCATTTTATTCAGTGAAAGTTGATAAACTTAAAGTGACTTGATGGGGGAATTGTCAATATCTCATTATTTCACATATTTGTTTGGTGATCAATCTCTGGATTCATGATAAAGTCTATTTCACTACTAGGTCCATTTGCTGTAATTGATGAGCACTTCAACTCAGTCCTTCCAAATTCATTTGATGCAATTGGCCTGATGCTCATGATTCGGATCATTCATCAGCACCAGGTGAAGACCCTCACTACCTGTAGGAACTTAACGCTATTAATGATTCCATGAGTGGCATTTGGTTTTAGGTTACTTCAGAGTTTCTTACTATCAACTGTTATACTTCTCTTTCAGCTTTTAATGTCTCGCCGCGGAATTCCATGCTTGGATTCGTTTTTAGATAAGGTATGCATTTCCAGATCAGTTTGTCACACATATCCTTTTCCTGTCCTTAATGTGTGTAAGTGTGTAACAATGACAGGAGTCTGTATTTCACACTTTACTAAGAGAAAGGAATACACACACACATATATATATACAAAAATTTGATACTAACTATGGTAGGGATCGGAAATCAATCCCTAAACTTAAGCCTAAGATCATGATATACTAATGACTAAATATATGCCTTCCAACTATATATGTATAACGTCTAACAATGTGGATCCTGAAGGACCTCGGGCAATCTTACCAGATAATAGAGTTCTTACTTTCTTACTATGCTGTAAAGCACTTCCTGGTTCTTATGATATGGGAGGATGCATATTAGTCTTCGCTTAAATGTGAGTAGAAAACCAATATAAATCGTATTGAAGTGATGAAGAAATGATACTGTAAGAATCCCATATTGAAAAAATAAGAGAGAATATATGGGTTTATAAGGCCATGGGTTAGACTTGCTAATTGGTTGAATTCAATGTTTTAGTGTGGATTATTGCCCAATTTTAGTTTATAACAGATACCAAACTGTTAGTAAGCTAACTTAAGCAAGTCTTAGACTCCTTTTGGCTTTTTACAAATTCTTTTGCATAGTTACATTATTCCTTTCCTGGAAAGAACATGAATTTCAGACACTAAGAGAGTAGCCAGTTTTTGGCATTTATATCTTGCAGTCAGTCAATAGCCTATGTGTGTATAAAATTGTAGTTTCATGAAACATAGAAGCTTTGTGATGTAATCAGTTAAATACTGTTAAGATGGGATATAAAGCAAAGAAAGAACTCGGTGTATTTATTCCATACTGTAATAAAATTTCCAATATTTGTTGAACTTTTGTAATAAGTATTTTAATGTAACATAGTTGATGGATGTTTTAAAATATTTCTTTGTTCTGGAATCTATTGTACTACATGGACACTATGTATACCAACTATACAAATGATCAACCCCAACTCCTTTTCCAATTCTGAATCTATTTAAGTGGTTTTAATAATTGTGAGCAGGTCAACATTGCATTATGGCCACGTTTCAAGATGGTATTTGATTTGCAACTCAATAGCCTGCGGAATGCAAATATCAGAACTCTCTGGGAGGATGATGTTCATCCACATTATGTCATGAGACGTTATGCAGAATTTACTGCCTCACTTATTCATCTAAATGTTGAATATGGAGATGGTCAGGTTGGTGATAAGACTTTAGAGTCTTGAACATTTTTGAATGTTTCCAGTTTAATTGGGGCCTAAAATTAAATTTTCATGTGCTAATATTGGTAGCTTGAACTCAATATGGAGAGGCTGAGAATGGCTGTTGATGACTTGCTTGTGAAGCTTGCAAAAAAGTTCAAAAAACAAAAGCAGCAGACAGTATTTCTAATAAACAACTATGACATGACGATAACTGTTTTGAAGGTAAGGCTTAAAGCAATTATTTGCACTTTTTTTCCCGAATCATCTTTTATGGGCAATGCTTAGCAACTTACTAGACTTTCAACTAAACCCCCAATCTATTGTAAGGAAAGCCCTCAGTGACCACCACACCACCTAGGACTTGAGATGCAGTTACTATGTTTCACTCTGTTTCAGGAAGCTGGTCCAGATGGTGGTAAAGTTCAACAGCATTTCGAGGATTTACTGAAGAACAACACTGCTATATTTGTGGTAATTATATAGTGAATAATTGTATCTTACTAACCTGAAAATACGTGCATTACCTTTTTCTCTTAAGACACCAGAATAGAGATAAATTCTGTTATTTACTGAAGTGATGCAATTACACATGAAAAGATGGATCGCAAGTATACACTCAGAATTCAAATCTACAGATTAAGCCTGTGCCTCTCATTTCCTATCATGGCCCTCCCCATCCCTCTAATGTATTGAAGTTGCTGATTTTTTCTCATTTTATTTTCCTTACAGGAAGAGCTGCTGCTGGAGCACTTCAGTGATCTTATTAAGTTTGTAAAGACGAGAGGATGTAAGTATTTTAAAATTAAAGATGGCCTTAGTTGCACATGAACCTTCTGAATTCTGAACTGTGAATTTTGTCTCAGCGGAGGATCCAAGCTGTGGATCTGAAGGGCCGATAACAGCAGCTGAGGTGGAGCCTATCGTCAAGGACTTTGCAGGGCGATGGAAGGGGGCGATAGAGCTGATGCACAATGATGTCATCACTTCTTTCAGCAATTTCCTTTGCGGTATGGACATACTAAGAGCGGCCTTAACTCAACTGCTGCTGTATTATACGAGGCTTTCAGACTCTATAAAGCGGATCACTGGTGGCAATTCACTGAATAAGGATCTCGTCTCCATTTCTTCAATCATGTATGAGATCAGAAAATTCTCGAGGACTTTCTAGCTCACCTCGTCTCGCCTGGCCTCCATGTTTAACGCCTCAAGTAAATAATACACACCCTGCAGGTTAGTTGATTTACTCCTGCATGGATTCTTGATTATATTTTAAGATTACCAATTACCAAGCAGTTAGCTAGATATGAAATTCTCAATATTCATTGCTCATAAGCATTTGAAAAATGAAGTAACATCACTCGGGGTAGAGTATTTCTCTGTATGTATCTTATTTAGTTTCTAATTATGTTTATTACATATTCAGGAAGAGAATGTCAGTTTTGAAGCGGCTCGAAATGGGTTACTCAGGTGTGTTCAGGACCCCTTTCCGGAAGCTCTAGCTTGCAAAGAAGCTTTAATTTATCATGGCTTAAGCCTTAAAGACCATGGTTATACTGATGTGCTCTTCGAATCAAAATGCCTCGATGTGTGTCAGTCTTAAATTACGTTCCTTCAATTTTTCTTATACAAGTCTTTATTTTTGGTAGTTGTCTTTCATTGGTAATGTCATTATTTCCCACATTAGGCATTCATCAAACCATATAGCATATACTTTAGCTAAGGCTACGGGTTCTTTGACTAGGCCTAGAAAATGGCTTGTCATTCCTCTTGCAATTATTTATGATTTGATTTAATAATACTTGGTTTTACTTCCAAAAAAAAAAATTTGTTATTAAAATTTCAAATATATATTAAGTATGAAACTTTAGAATATTACTTATTGCTCTTGTGAACATTATATCTCATGTTTCGTTGTTTCTTACTGTTATGGGATAGGTGTAATGTAGTTTTTAATGTTGTCAGACCTCAATTCTAATGTGGCAAACAAGCAATGCATGAATATTCAATTCATTGTTGCAATTATCATGCTGTAATTGCTTATTTTTTATTTTATAAATATTACTTATATTAGTTTTTTGTGAAAATTCACTATAATTTTAGTCACTCCTATCACGGGCGGAGCCATGATTGTATAGTGCGGGGGCCGACCTTTGAAGTACTAAATTAAATACATTGATATCCATTTAACATATTTCAAGATAATCATTACATTACAAATTTACTAAAGTTTAAAGTTTAGAATACATTGTTTATAATTAAATATAATCTATATTAAATTATTTTAATTTTAATTTGTAATATGATTTTGAATGTACATTGCTTTGTACGGTTGAAAGAATGAAATATTCACGCATGTTTTAAACTACTATTGATTATTTTCTGAAAACATAATGCTTTCTCAAATATAAATACTACACATTTTTTTACATTATTACGAATATTAAATTAAACACAAAATTAAATTTACCAAACAAAAAAAAAAACAAAAACAAAAACAAAAAACAAAAAACAAAACAAAAATTAACTTGAAAAATATACATAAATTTTAATAATGACAAATTATCTTGTTATAGCGTATAAGGCGTATATATGTATGGTTAAGTAGGTTAAATAAGGTTTGAATGTGAGTCTACAATATATAAAAGACATAATCGAAAATAGGAGAGAACTAGAGAAATTGAGAAGAAAAAGAATTTTATAATTGAGCTTGTAAGATTAATTTAAGTGGAATGGGGCCAAATATTTTGGAGAAAGAACAAAATTTTGATATTCTATATCTATATAATATTTTTTTAAAATTTAATATTATATATAATATTTTAAAAAAATAGGGTGTGGTGGAGCGGGGAAAGACTTTGGGGGGTGGGGCCCCCCTACTCCTATAGTCCTTTAGTGTGCAAATATTATAAGACTTAGTTCCTGGCATGTACAAAGAGACATCGAATGCCACTAGACTAGAAGGTTTTTGGCAATAGGTATTTGTAAGACCAATAGTTCATAATACAACTAATTCAGATCCTAGTCATATATGCAAGGCAAATTCACAGTTTTCTACTGTATAAGTACTAAAGATGAAAACAATGACAATGCTACCGAGCAAACACCATAACCATTAGCATCAACAACCAAACAAGTTTAACCAAAGCACAGACATGCATCAAACTACATAGCAGAACCAGTTTTAAGGCTACATATATGCACCAGCAGCACAACAAAGATTCAATTCAGAAACAAAACAAAACAAAACAAGATTCCTTACTCATCACCCAGTGTAATTCTGTCCATGATCTTAGCCACAACATCCTTGGATTCCTCAAGCACCTCGACGCTTTTGCTCAAGCATTGACGTTTCTCTGCAACTATAGATGGTTCATCTAACATCCTCTCAATGCCTCCATTATGAGGCGCCGCGAGATCCTTTACAACTTCCTCTTCCATCTCCACATCCACTAGCTTTTGACATTGGAATAGGATGTGCAAAGCCATGCTATCCACAAGCCTCATTTGGACAATCTTCCAGTAAGCCACCATCCTCATCTTTATATCAAAAGCTTGTTTCACTATATCTTGCTGATGAGTCTTGAGATGCTCAAGAGGGATTACATAATTAGCCTCAATTTCAATGATTTGGATATACTCCATCTTATTCACAAAAATCCTTTCAATCAACTCTCCTTGCTTGCGCATGAGATTATTATAGGTTGCTAGGTAGTGAGGATTACAGGTATAACCTCCAAACTTCTCCATTCCAATGATCTGTGTTACCCAATTAATTGATTCCTCTTTCTTTTTCGCGATCAAATTTTCTGCAGCTCGCCTTGTGCAAGACTGGAGTTGTGGGCAATTTTCGGCATGATTCAGAAGTACTTTGATCACTACTACATCGATATAATCCCACATCTCCCCCACCAGTTTCACTAGGATAACAGAAATCTTGTTGAGCCTTCCCTGTAGCATACGCAGAAGAACACTGTGTGGCAGGAAATTTCTTAAACCAGTTTGAAGTTCTGCAATTTCATCCATCAAAAAAAGTCCTTCATTTTCAAGACTTTCCGATTTAAATCCAGCGGTGTATTGATTGAGCATTTCCATCAGCTTTGTAGTGCAGTGCATATCTGTCTCTTCAGGGTACTCTTCAAAGTCCCCTGTCACCATAATTTTCCTCAAAGAATTCTTGGAAGAGTTCAGAATCCGAACTAACACAGTCAAGGCTTCGGCCATAGATGTTAGAGTTGG
Organism: Ipomoea trifida; assembly: GCA_003576665.1. NCBI lineage: Eukaryota > Viridiplantae > Streptophyta > Magnoliopsida > Solanales > Convolvulaceae > Ipomoea > Ipomoea trifida. The sequence goes on from CP025657.1 coordinate 5,459,530, forward strand.
AGGGAGCCTGTTCAAATCAGCCTGATTAGTAGCAAGCTTTTGCTTGATTTTCTTAAAAATGTCGGGCAAACATTTGGAGATGATACTTTCCTGGATCCTCACCAACTTGTCGGCCAAAACCGGGACTGTAACCATGGATTTGTTAATCCTGGATAAGAGTGGATGGGTTTGAAAGAGATTAGCTTCTTCATTCCTTGCATCCTGGAAGGATTCAGAGCCAATCCTGTTCCTAACACAAACATATCCCAACCCAATTTTCACCTCATCAGCTGTCACTTTCTCAAGAAGGCCTTGTGGAGCTAAATCAACCTTAGTCACCACAGCCAGAGTCCTCTCTCCTTTATTATCCACTATTCGTGACATTCTGATAGATTCACATGTCGGAAAGTCGACTGTAGCCGACAATACATTCAGAATAATGCTTTCTTCTGAAGTTATGTACTCAATAATTATGTTGGAAATCTGTTCGTAAATGTCATCAGGCTGGCCCTGAACCGGAACTCTAGTGATTCCGGGCCAGGGCCGGCCCTGGGCATGTTTTCCCAGGGCCGGCGCACAGGGCCCCCAATTTTTGGGGGCCCCATGCTTTAAAAAAAAGTATATTATATATATATTTCATTACTTCCTAATTCATTATCAGTTTTGGTGCTGGCGGTTTCAAATATCAATTGGCAAGTAAATTAATATTGTTAATTAAGAATGGCAACTTCCAAAGTTTCCCAATTCCAAGTAAATTCATATTGTTAATTAAGAATCGCAGCTTCAAAGTTTCAATTTTAAAATTTCAATTATAGTGATTTTTTTTTTATGTCCATATGACTATATATAATTTACATGGCAAGGGAGAAAAGGCCACACCACCCACACTATTTTTTCAATTCTAAGCATGCGTAATTGACACAAACAGACGCAGTTCAGCAATCGACAGACGACATTCTTCAATTCTTCTAATCTTGATGACACAAACTCTCAAATTCTTCAATTCTCTTAACAGGTAATTAAAATTATGTATTATTTTATTGTTTTATTTACATGACTTAATAATTCTGATTTCAGAATAATATATTCAAGAATTTGTTTCTTGATTAATTATTTATTCGTAGCGTTTTTAAATAATTCTTATTTTTTCTTAAGGTTTTATAATTATGTCTTATAAAAAATATTCATCTAGTTTCAGAAGAGCAACTAACTTAATCTCAGAAGGGAGGTCTTAAAAAATTCATTACAAGAGAAACTCAAATAGATGAGCAAAAAGATGATGCCAATGAAAAATTGTTAGATGCTAATCTTCATATAGAAGATCAAGATGATTGTGAGATTGGAAAAAGTTTAAAAGATTGTGTGCACAATGATGATAGGTATCACTGTGACAATGAAAATAATAAGAATGTTGATATATAGTATAGACTTTTAAAAAAAGTATAGAAAGTAGTTTTTCAAAGTTGAAATTGTTGAAATCTTACTTACGATCAAATAGCTTTAATCTCCATTGAAAATGAGATTTTGGAAGAAGTTGATATCAAAAGTTTGGTGGATGATTTTGCGTCTAAACGTGCACGACGCATGTTACTTTTTAAATGAAATTTTATATGCATTTTTTTTATATAATATTTATATTTTGACACAAATTTTTGAACAACTATTATTTATATATAAAAATTACTTGAAAATGGGGCCCAAATTAAGATATTGCACAGGACCCCAATTTTTATTGGAACGGCCCTGTTCCGGGCAAATCCACCATGGTAAGATCAGGAACTCCGCTCTTCTTCACTAGCAGCGTCAAAGGGGAGTGAGAAATCCTTTTTCCCCGCCCCGCAATCTCGTCAGTACGTGGCGAGACTTATAGCTTCCGCAATCTGGGATTCACCGGTTGGGACAACTTTCCCATTATATTCCAAATGGATCTCCGCGTTGACGAGATTAGGCTGGTTTTTGAGCCTGAGGATAAGCGGGACTCGGGTGGAAATCCCTTGGCCTCTGGGCAGGCTGATCCCGGCGAGTGACTCCAGAACGCTGGACTTGCCGGAAGACTGGTCGCCGACGACGACGATAGTGGGAAGGTGGATGCCCTCCTGCATGATGTTGAGGTCTCGGAGTTTATCAATGCAGTCGAGAAGTGGTCTGATGCGGCCATTGTAAGATGAGATAATCGGCGCATCTATGGGCAGTTCTTCAGTGGATACTTCACCCATCTTAATCTGCAAATCTTCTTAAGTGGAACTGATATGATCTGTGAGAGTTTTCGTCTGCCCAAAAATGATCAGTTAATTGCTACGTAGTATTTGCTACTGCATGAAAGTACCCAATAATGTTGGTTATATTGCATAGTAAACCAGGCTGTAGTAGTAAATAAGTGATATGACAACTTTTCAAAACCAACTTGGGACGAATTCGCGCCCTACACTGAGGCTCGAACTCACTAACTGGGACACCGAGTGTCACTAAATCATAAGATCTTTGACAGTTTTAATTGTTTAATTTGTCATTGTTTACTTGGTAATATTTTAGACCATATTGTAAGAAAGACATGTTAACTCAGTACTAAATGATGGGACATTTAAAATTACAAATTATATACCCTATCATCTCATTTCTAGTCATCAATTTAGTTTTAATTCAATTTGGATCTAGAAAGTCATAATTGGTTTTTGTTGTCAAACCAAATTCATCGTCATAAAGACCCCTATTCACATTCATAACCAATCATGTATCATGTATATTATTAATAATAATTATGATAAATAAAATTAAAACTACTGTAAACAAATAATACTCTGTACTAAAGAACTTATTACCTTATGAAGAACTGAAAGTAAGAAATATTTAAAGTCTCCCTACTTAAGAAATACATGATCTCCAACTTCTCAAGTTGTAACTCATAATCAATATTGCCACAATACCGCGAGACATATGAATCATAAAATTTTGTTAAAGATTGCAAGCAATTTTATATACATCTTTACATTTAATAGTCAAAGAAGTTGGATTAGCTATAGTCAGTTCAAGAGGAGACTGTTGCACAACTGATTCATAAGTTATTTTGAACTTTTCCTCTTAATTGTTCATTTCAATATATGTAACAATTATTATTTTAAACAAAGTAAAGTTAAATACTATTTTAAAATACAAAAATTAACAGAGTACATTCTTCATCCGCCCGACTACATAACTCTACCAGCTTCTTTGACCAAGCAATATAGTATTGAAGTGCAACAACTAAAAATTGAACCTCAAATAAAAACCTTCTTCATGTTGGTTGAGCATCCAATCATCAATAAAAAATTTGAAAATATTTCATTCAAAAATTTGAAATCGATCTCCTTTAACAATTTATTCTAACTAATTAGAATTATAATATTATAGATAGAATAAATTTTATTATGTAAATTGTGTAAATAGTCAAATATATATATGTGTGTGAATGTGCGAGAGAGAGAGAGTTGACCATCATTTCAACTATCTTTTATTTTATTTTCATTTACTAACCTTATTTCAAATTAAATAAATTATCATTTAATTATGATTTTTTTGAAAACCATTTAATTATGATTATTTATACTATGTATTGTAATTAAATGCGTTGCAGATTAAAGTAAACCAAATTGAAAAACAAAAAATAATACAAATGAAGAAAGTCAATGATAGATACTCCGGAGCTGTCTATATTAAAGTAAACCAAATTGAAAAACAAAAAATAATGCAAATGAAGAAAGTCAATGATAGATAGCTGTCTATCGTTAATTTTGCCCTGCGAATATGTGTGAGATGCAAGTTGAGAGTCTCAACTTGGTAATTTGTTTTGTTTTGTTTTATTAAATTTTATTTTAGAGTTAATTCCATTTTTTATCCTAGATTTATATGTGTCAATCCATTTTTCATTTTAAGTCTTTTTTTATTAGAACACATACTTTTGGTCCTAGTATTATTGTGGTATAACTATTTTTTATATCAACAAAACAATTTAAATATCGTTAAATACAAGGGCATTTCGGTCTTCAATTATGATTTTTTTTTTTTAAAATAAACATAAAAATATAGCGGTTCAACATACTTTGTATAAAAAAGAGTGAAATGTCTTTATATATAACGACATTTCAACGAATTTGTTGAAGAAGGACTAAAAATGGTCATGCCACAATAATACTAGGACCAAATGTAAATGTTCTAATAAAAAATGATTAGAAGTGAACTTTCACGTATAAATTTAGAACCAAAAATGGAATTAACTCAAAAATATAATGCCAGACATCCACAATATATATGGTGGAAGTATTTTATCTCTGTTTAATCACCTAATATAGTAATTCCATTGAATTTCTAAGGGGGGTGTATTCAATCACGACTTTCATGAACTTTTAAATACTTTTATCAACTTTAAAAGTTTGGTGGTATTCAATTTAGACTTTTATAAACTCTTTACAAGTCTACCTGTATTCAATTCAAACTTTTCAAAACTCTTTAAAAGTATACAGGTATTCGATTCAGACTTTTATAGAGTTATTAAAAGTCTACTGGTATTCAAAAAGTTACTGACTTTCACAAACTCTGTCAGAATAGGATTTCTATCGACTTTCTCTTCATTAATATAAATAGATGAAATCCAACCCTCCAACCCCAAACTTTTCAATATTCTCTGCAAACTTTTTTTCCTCTATCTAAACTAGGCAAATTTTTCATCAATTTTACGGTACGTTTCAAATATTTCATAATTTTTTTTTTTTATATTCAAACAAATTTTTTATTGCCATCACAACAAAATAATTACTGCGATCGCAGCTAAAAGAATCGCTGCGTGCGATCGCAGTAGATTTATGGAACAGCAGCAGCAAGATTGCTGCTGTGCAGAAAAAATATTTGCTGCAACCAGCAGCAACTTGCTGCTGGTTGCAGCAAATTTTTTAATTTATAATTTTTAAATTTTATTTAATTAATATGTTTATAATTTGATATAATTGTATGTTTATTAATTATATTACTCAGCATGAGTTGTTTCATTAGTTCAAGAAAATATTTTTATTGGTTATATTTATAAAAATTGATTATATTTTATTTATGAATAATATACTCTATTTTTGTGACATCAATGTATATTTTTTTAATTTCTACAATGCACTAATTTATAGATAATATATTAATAGAAGTTATGGAATGTTTGTGAGGGTGTATTCAATTTAGAGTTTTAATGACTTTTGTAAACTTTTTAATATGAAAAAGTTTTTAAAACTCTATAAATGTTTGTTCTATGGATATTTATAAACTCTTACAAAGTTTATAAAAGTTTAAAAGATTCTAGGAAAGTTTACAAAAACTCTACAAAAGTCAATTAAAATCCATCACTTTAAAAGTATTTAAAAGTTCATGAAAGTCGTGATTGAATACACCCCCTCTAGATTCTCTTTTCATTGTAAATGCATATTCGTGAGCTCACCACCATTTCAACCATCTTTTATTTTATTTTATTTATTTATTTATTTTATTTCAAAGTAAATAAATTATAATTTAATTGTGATTATTTATGTTATATATTGCAATTAATGTGCTGCAGACTAAAATAAAACAAATTGAAAAAAAAAATATACATATAAAGAAAGTCAATTATAGACATGTGTTTACCATTAACACTTTCCTTTCGAACATGTGCGAGCTGAGTTGCAAGTTGTAACTCTCATGACTCATGAGGCATTTTTGTTTTGATTTTTTTTTTAAAAATTATTAACATGCCATATTTTGGTTATATCATCATGATATATTCTAAGTAAATCCTAATACACTATTAAACCTGCACTATACTCAATTAATTACCGTTCACATTTAACCTATTCAATTAAGAGATAAAGTGTTAACCAAATTAATTTTTCAAATCAAATTTAACCATTTTAAAGAAAACAAAAAAGTTTCATTCCATGAATAAGTATTAATTTCGTGTGTTTTTTCTTTCTTAAATGTTTAATTTTGATTAGTTCGTTGAATGTACATCCTATATATCTCTATATTTGAGATCATCTCAATTAAGTTTTTATATAAGTACGGGTGGTGTTAGTAAATAGAGATTTGAGTAAAGTACTCGTGATCGTGTTTGGTGAGCTTTCATTTATGTTCATTTATTTTGGTATATGAATATAAATGAACACATTTTAGCGATCGTATGAATATTTGTAGACTTATTTGCTAAGAGCTCGTGAACAATGTCCTTTAGTGTTCGTTTAATAATCTTCATGAACAAGCTTGTTAAGTGTTCGTTTAATAACGTTCAAGAAAATGCTCGTATAAGATTGTTCACGAACAAATTCATTTAAATACAATTTATTTTATTTTATTTAGTTTTAATATATTAGTATATTATAGTATACTACATTATTACTTTAGTTTTGGTGTTAAACCTATATATATATTTTAAATTTCTTCCTTTTTTTCTTATCACTAGTACAAAATAGGTCATCCGCCTATGCTAGGCAGATTAGGGTCGCAGATTCCTCTTTTTTTCTTTTACTTTTTTTTTTTTCAAAAAATCAACTATTCCTTCCTCCAATAACTAGAAAAACACGAGTTTCATAAATAGAAAATACATATCCAAAAGGCATTAGAGAGTTGTCAATACTTACAACCTAATTTAAAAAAAAAAAAAAAAAAAAAAAAAAAAGACGCTGCACTAAAAAATTTTGTATCAGCGGTACGTGTGTTGCCTGTGTTACGAAAAATATCAAAGGAGATCTAGGGAAAAACTGGAGATCTGGTATTTTCAGCCATGGATAACGGTAGAGTGGTTGAGAAGAATGAGAAGAAGCGAGAAAAGTATCACATGTTCGCCCAGGACATGTGTTTGTTTATTTAGCATTCATGAATGTGATCACGAACATTAATAAACATGTTGACAAACTTATTTACAAAGGTTAACGAACATGTTCGTTAATATTAGCGAACACTAATGAAAGCTTAACAAACAAACACAAACAATATTTTCATAAACCTTAACAAACGAACAACCTCTGTTCGTTCATATTCATTTCGTTAACAACAGCCCTATATATAAAGAAAAATAAATTTGCTCATAAAACCAAATACTAATCAGCCAGATCATAACGTATTAAAATTAGTTTGAACACCTCCTCACTTCCTCAGTATGTATGACTATACAAATAATTTTAATACAACCGAGTTGCAGAAAGCTAAGCCACCTAAAAAATGCTGTCTTGTGATTATTATATTATATTGCACGCCGTGGCTTAAGGCAATTCCAAATTGATATACTGAAACATTACACACAATCAATTACAGTCAGGAAAAAAATTAAAGCAAAGAATTGAATTCCATTACACACTTACAGAGAGAAGTATGGCTTGTGTGGGTGTAAATTCTCTGATGAGGACAATAGAGATTGAGTTCTTTCAATCCCGTCCTCGTCCAATTCTACAAGAAAAAAAACTCATCTCTTTTAACAAACAGTTGATTAAATCTCTGCATGAAAAGCTTGGATCTGTGTTGGGAGAGCTGGACGAGAAAAGAATTGATAGCCACGGCATCGAAGCAACTAAACACTTGGAAACACAACTCAGAGATGTGGTTTTCAGAGTAGAAGATGAAATTGAGCAACTAGTAGCAAATCTTTATGTGAAGAGGCCACAGGAGGATAGTGATGATGATGATGTGGTGCCGCCTTCTCTCAAACTCCATCATCTTCTGGAACAAGCAATACAAGACATTGATGCCATCAAGGAAGAGTTGGAGAAAGTGAAGATGGAGGGCAAGCAGGGAAGAGAGAACAAAGACGATGAACAAGTCTTGATGAAGGGAAATTCCTCCCAACATAATGCTCCACACTCCAAGGGCATAATGGTGGGAAAAAACAATGACTTCCATAAGGTAATGGGGATGCTAATTCAATCTTCATCTGAAAAGGGATTAGAAGTGGTCTCAATTAAAGGCATGGGAGGCATTGGCAAGACAACTTTAGCCAAACGAGTTTATGACGATCCGTTGGTGCGTTCTCGCTTTGACAGGCAAGCGTGGGCTGTTTCGTCACAGCTCCACGATAAGAGACAAATGCTCATAAGTCTTCTTAATTCAATGGGCATCAAAGAAGGCGACAATGATAAGCTCGTCGAACAAGGCGACGATGATGATAAGGTCGCAAAGTTAGCATCACAAGTCCAAAAAGCTTTCAAGGGTCAAAGATACTTGGTTGTGATGGATGATGTGTGGAGTGGAGAGGCATGGGATGCTATCAAAGGTTGCTTTCCCAATGAAGAATATGGTAGTCGAATATTGTTGACTACTCGCCATACAGAGATGGTTGAGTATACTGGTTCGAAAAATAAATTTTGCCATCAAATGGAGTTCTTAGATGAAAGTGAAAGTTGGAGTCTATTTTGTGAGAAGGCAGGCAGATCATGCAGTGTTGAATTTGAGATGATTGCGGCACCGATTGTGGAGAGATGCAAAGGGTTCCCTTTGGCAATTGTTGTGGTTGGAGGTCTATTTTCGAGACTCGACAGACTAGACGAGTGGAAGAACATTGCTGAATCTCTAAATTCATTAGCAACAACCACGGTGGAAGAAGAATGCTCAAAAATACTATCATTGAGCTACAATTACTTGCCTTACAACCTAAAAGCCTGTTTCTTATACTTGGGAGTTTTTCCAGAAGATCATGAGATCAATGCTAATGATCTTGCAAGATTATGGTTCGCGGAAGGACTTGTAAAGACAGCTGAGGATGAGAGCGTTGACGCGGTGGCTAAAAGGTACATACAAGAACTTGTGGACAGAAACCTAATTCTTGTAAGTCATAAGCTAAGTTGTTGCACAAAAAAAATTAAGGCTTTTAAGATGCACGATATATTGCATACCTTTTGTGTCAAAGAAGCCCAAAACAAAAACCTTCTTCATGTTGTCCATGAAAGTGGCTCCAATAATAATTTTCCTGAAAAAGGTTTCCGTTGGTTGAGCATCCAATCATCCATAGAAGATTTGGACATGGAGACATTATATTCTTCTTGTTCAAAAAGTGTTAGGTCCATCTTCTATTTTATGGAATACAAGTACAATGCTGCATCTTTAGATTTAGATCATTTCAATCTTTTGAGAGTAGTGTACTCTACTAAGCAGCAGCTGAGGAGGAATCCTGTGCATCTTGTCCATTTAAGATACATATCCGAGGCAGGCGAAGAAGATGTGAACAACTTAGAACAGTTGTGGGCCTGGAATATTCAAACGCTTCATATTCGTTCAGATTATGGAAGAAACTATTTCCGGTTTCCACAAGTGCACTATTTGAAGTGTGACAAATTTAGTGGAAAAACCTATCATCTTCCCAAATTTGCAAATCAAAATTTGCACAGCATTTCTTGGTTGAGCCATTATCAATGCACACAACAAGGTTTCTTTACAAGGTTTCCATCCCTAAAGGCGGTACGGATCAGAGGCGACACGGGAGAATGCAATGGTTGCATTGATAAGCTTGTGGATGCACCGCAGATTGAGACACTGTATATTGACAGTGATCAATTGCAAGCGAATCCAGGAAAGGCTCCCATTAATGATCATATTGTTCTCTTGAAAAGGCTTAAGAAGTTGACAATTCGACTCGTGCGATTCGAGTGGAAGGGAATTCGTGCTCTCTGCAAGTTGCCGAGCCTCCAAGTACTCAAATTGAAGAGTTTTGGCTGCGTAGGCAAAAAGTGGGAAATGGAAGAGGATGAGGAATTTTGCGAGTTAATTTATTTGGAGATTGGTAGAACTAACCTGGTTCATTGGAACGCTGATGATAGCAATTTTCCAAAACTTGAGCACCTGAGGCTTTCCTTTTTGAAGGCACTGGAAAAGATTCCAAAACGCTTTGACCAAATCTATACGTTGAAGTCAATCAAATTAACAAATTGTCATCCTTCTGCTGTAACTTCAGCCCAGAAAATTGAGGAACGGAAACGTGACTTTGGAAACGATGATATGACGGTGGATGTGATCTCACTACCGCCAGATGAATTTGCGTCCAATGAAGATGCGTTATGGGCCTATATGTTTTGATTTGATGATCAAGCCGATCGATGGAACTCCAATTTTACAAAAAAAAAAGGTATGTTTAATTTTCTTATATATCCTACTTTAATTTATTGTTCTTGTTCAGATTAGATCATCATTTATATATATATTTAGTTCATTCAAGAAGGAAATGTGTTTCTTAGCTTGTTTTAATTTGTTGATTCACGAAATTGTAGAAACAGTAGTCGTTGTAAAAAGTATAAATTAATTTTACTCCTAATTAATGCTAGCTAGTTGATCAATTTCAATTGAAAGATTAGTTATTTCTTAGCTTTGAGTTTGATTATATTGGTCAAGAGAGCAGAGATCGAATATGTACACAATGTGTTTGTTGAAATTACACAATGAATTATAATCGATGATCCCTAGTTGTTTGATAAATATAATTACCCAAATATTTATAATACCTCAAGGCATTATATTGTTTAAACAATCATTTTGTGGATAGACAACTTTTGTTTTCTTTCTCTAACTTATTGCAAAATTCTTAGCCTCTGTCGTCTTATGCATGCATGTTTAATTTTGATTTTATTGGAGAACAAAAAAGATAAAGCTAAGAGAAAAGTTAAGCAATTATAGGCATTCTTTTTATGGCCGATGTGTGTATATCATGTTAACTGAGAATAATATATATATACACTTTATCTCATTAATTTTATATGATATGATTATTGGGAATAATTTAATTTAATTTGCATTCATTCTATAAATGGTTTCTTCTGACTTCTGGTGTCTTTCCTTAATGCATATACCTACAGATCAGATATACTGAAACTGAGTTAACAAGAAGATTGGTGAAGGAGCATCTCAGTGGGTGATATGATGATTTAATCTATTTGAATTCTTCCAGCATATGCAAGTAATGTGATAAGCCGTGAATTAACCTATAAATATGCTTTAATTGTACTAACTTTTAAGTGAATTTTATGTGTTTATGCAAGAACGAAGTATATTTCAGGTGTTTATGGCACAATGATTGGAAACCAAGCCCTAGGCATGATGAAGCGTAAAATGAAGACAATTCGGGATGTATTCAAGGCAAAAATTGGTCAAGAATGAAGGGTCAAAACCATAGCAAGTTCAACGGAGAATTGGAGCAAAGGAAAAGCCAGATAACACCACCGGGAGGGTGTCACGCTGGAGGTCACGGTGTGACCTACAGCGTGACACCATGGTTATCTTTCAGATGGTGTGTCACGCTGCAGGTCACGCCGTGACCCGCAGCGTGACCAGCACCATCTGAAAGTGGCCTGTGTGGTCACGATGAAGGTCACGCCGTGACCTCCATCGTGACCTGCAGGCCACTTTGCGGATTCAAGGCGTCACGCTGCAGGTCACGCCGTGACATGCAGCGTGACGACCTGGAACCCGCAAGGCACAAGTTTGGTCACGATGAAGGTCACGCCGTGACCTCCATCGTGACCAGGCATCCTGAAGGTAGTTATTTTGGCGCAAATGTCATAGTATAAATAGGGTTAGACTTTATTTTGAACCTACTTTTCAATTTTTCTAAGTCTTCTTTTAGGTTTTCTCTCTACAAACACTTTAGAACTTAAATCCATTACAATTCCATTAGTTTTGAAGAAGATTTAGAGAAAAATTATCCATTGTAATCACACATTAAACTTCAATTTCATATTTGCTTTTTACAAATTCATTCAAGTAAGAATTCTAATTTCTTCTCCTTTTAATTCTCCATTATCTTTTGTATTTAAATTTATTGTTGATTATTCCAATTGTTTTAGTTTTCAATTCCATTATGGATAGTTAAATCCTTTAGGGATTTAGATTGAATTGCTATGCATGAATGCTTACATGAATTAAATTGTATAATCTAGGTTTTGCATTGCTTTTAATATGAATGTGATTGTGATTAGGGGATTATTTGATTCTTGTTTGATTGTGGCCAAATTATGCAAGAAATGTATGGAATTGGTGTTTCACCTATGAGAATAGGGATCCACCATGGCCACCCCTTTCACAATTCTAACTTGCTCTTGAGAAAGGGAAGTTGGAAGGGATTATGCCCACAATGTGTTTGATTAAATGCCTCACCTAGTCTAATTGCTATGAGAATGGGATTAGAACTTTGGTGATAGCCAATGTCCACGAGAGTGGCATTGGCATTGAATCAATTCCCTCACTTCATTGTTTAGCATTGTTTAGCCTAGAATCTTAGAACATTATAGAAGCATTTGTGCATTGCTATTTGATTTAAATCCTCCTCTTTATCATTGTTTATTTCTCAATTTAATTACTTGTTTTTATCATTATCTCATGCAATCAAATACATCATTTTGGTTAGCTTTCAAACACTCGATGAACTTGTGTTTAATCCTTTGCTACTCAAATCCCTCCTAGCCATTCCTAGAGGACGACAATCACTAAATTCAACCACTAAAATTACAACTTTCATAATGTGTCCTCGATCAGTTCTTGAATCTTGATAGATCAGATATGCTCAGCAATCCTTTAATTTACTATTTTTATTCATGGTACTGTGAGTGTTTAATTTAGACTTTAAATAAATGCTGTATTCTAATCTATTATCTATCCTTTGGAACCTTGAATATCTATCTATCTGCTATGCATGCACTTCTTTAAACAATTATTACTATCTCTTTGTGAACGTCTTTTATTTTCTTTCATATATATGTTGGGTGGAAAAACAGATACGTACTGATATATAGATGTTGGTCAGGTTTTGCTTTCTTTCTTATATATGTTTGATATGATAACATAAATTATATATATATATATATATATATATATATATATATATATATATATATATATATATACACATATATGAGTGTGTTCAGGTGAGAATCAATGACCAAGAAAGAATTGAGAACCAATAGGATAGACGGTTCTCACCTGAACACCCTCCTATATATATATATATATGATTTTCTCAAATAATTTTTCTTTTGTTTGAGTTGTTTTCTTTGGCTTGTATCATCGGGATGTTTACCATATTTTTGTGAGTATAAATTTGTTTGCAAAAGCTGAAATTCTTTTGTTTCATTTCTTTGAATTTGAATGTAATGTAAGTGCATATTTTTTTTCTTTTTTTTGAAGATGCATTTTTTTCTTTAGTTCACTAATAATATGTTTAATCCTTATTCTTATATCTCATTACCATAATCGTTAATATGTCAATTTTGAGGTTAAAGTTGTAATTTTCCACATCAGTGTTTTGAAGTCTTTGTCAATTAGTTCAAAGCAATCAAAGTCCTCAAATTGAGAGTCAAAATAAGACCTCAGCTTTATTAAATACTTTGTTTTCTCCTTTTTGTGCCACTTTTGAAATTTGATTTTAACTCTCAATTTGAAATTTTAATTATTTTATACTAACCAATAAAGATTTAAATGCATTAACACGTGTGAATAATAATTTTACCTTCAAATTTGTAATCATTATATCATGAATCATTGTTCATATTGCATGGTGAATCACTAACATATATATGTTTAATTTATTTTTTAATATACTACAAATTCACTTTCAATGGGTTCATTATATTACACATGTTATTTTTACTGTACTATTTACAAATGCACATGTAATATACTAAAAATGAACCCAACAATATAGTAATAATGAACATGTATCAGTCATTTATCTTGCAATGTGGACCATAGTTATTTGTTGGCTTGCACTAAATTTTAACACCAAGATGGTGTTTTGGTGTCTTGGTTTGAGAGGGATATAGAACAATGTGTTTATTAATCACTTTCTGAACTCATATTTTAAGTAAAAAAAAAAAAAAGTTTGAACTTTTTGTCTATACGTGGAAAAGAAAAGAGTCTAAATAAACTACAAATTATAGAAATATGGGCTACATGAACCCTACAATATTTGTATCTAGTAAACTTTTAAAACCCTTTTGATGGTTGTGAAAAATGTGTAGATTAAAACGTTACAATCATGTATTGTAGCTAAATTGTCGTACAAAAAAATCAAAACTCAAGATATATACACACATTATCATGTGCATTAGAGTTTAACAAGCATTTTCTTAACATTAGCAATGGAAATATGGATTTTAAGTTACAAATACTTGCCAAGTGAAATTATTTATTTATTTATTATGGGACTTTTCAATAAAGTTATCAACATTATCTCAAGTAATAAATATTTATTCCATAATAATTAAAGGATTTGTGTAGTAATTGCGTTTACCTTCACAGCCAAACAAGGGAAGCAATTGAGAAATACTTTTCCAAAGGGTTAAATAAACATATAATAGTTTTTAAAAACCAAAATCAAAGTGGCGCAGCGGAAGCGTGGTGGGCCCATAACCCATAGGTCCCAGGATCGAAACCTGGCTTTGATAGAGTGGTTTTCAAAACTTTTTTGAAATACTTCTTTTACATCATTGTTAGGGGATGTAGTTCAAATTGTAGAGTGCTCGCTTTACATTCAAGAGGTACGGGGTTTGATCCCTTTGCATCTCCAATTTGATTTTTTTGAAAGATGAAAGAAGTACTGCGGAGGCATATTACTTCAATGTTCTCTTTATGATAAGCCTAGTTTCTTAAATTCGAATTCATGTATTTCTATATTAGAATGAGTTCAATGTTCTCTTTATGAGAAGCCTAGTTTCTTAAATTCGAATTCATGTATTTCTATATTAGAATGAGTTCTCATTTGTGGTCTTGCTATACTTTTAAACTTGTCAAGTTTGCTAGTTTCGGTTAGCCCTAGTTTGGAAACTCTAGGGGTTCACAAATGAAGAAGTGTAAAGAGCTCATCAATTTCAATTATAGTAAAAATGTAAAGAAGAGTGAATGTTTTTTATTCAATGTTGTATGTAGTAACTATTGTGTAGACTATCTACTTTAAAGTAAACTTTTCCAATTCATTACATGCATAAACATATCTCGGTAATTATTGATGAGATTTTTATAAGATACAAATGTAGTTTATTTAAGATAACAAGGATGTATACGCAAGTCATGCATAGTGATTCTGTGAAGTTGATGGATATATTATATATGGAGCAAGATGACCCGAGAAGACGGAGCAAGGAGGACTCAAGCGGACCCGAGGCCCCGAGGTAAAGCCTTGTGCTCAACCCGGGAGGCCCAAGCCGAGCCCATGCTTGGGCCTCGGCCCACCAGGCCCTAGGCCTCGACCAAGGCCACGGCCCAGCGCCTCGGCTGGGGTGCCGAGGGGGTGCTCAGTTGGGGGTGCCCAAGGGCACTCGATTGGGGTACCGAGGGGATGCTCGGCTGGGTGCCCAGGGGGTGTTCGACTGGGGTGCCGAGGGGGTGCTCGGTTGGGGTGCCCAGGGGGTGCTCGGCTGGTGCTCGAAGAGTGCTTGCCGGGGGTGCCCAGGCGGCTGAGGGGGTGCTCGGTCGGGCGCAATCCAAGTTTGTTACAACCAACTCCCCCTTTTTAGGGAGGTGGTTAGGAGGCTAGTTAATATAAAAACCTAGTCCTTTGTCTTGTTAAGACATCCTGAAACACTTGTAATAGCCTGACACATTCCTTGTAATCATCTTACAGCCTATTAATACGAATTTATCTCCCTGATACACACATTCTTTGTCTTTGCTATCATATTACTTGTACATTTATTATTTTCTTTATTTTTTGGGTTTATTAATTCGGACTCTCGAGTTAATTTTCTCCATCAGAAGTATTTGTGCACAGAGTGTACTCCTTAACTTTTTGAATTTTTGGTAATTACATAGAATTAGATCTCATTGTCTAAGCACCTTGATCTAATATAACTACGTCGTTTTGGTAGTAGTTTAGCAGAGTGAATTGGATATAATGGATTTTGATAAGTGAATCAGCATCACATCCACTTTAAGTGCATATAGATTGGATGGAGTAGATTTGAGATTTTGTGACTTGCAACGAATTCGGTATTTACATTATATATATCTACTAAGTATATAAAAGCCTATGAGTGTAGGACTATAACATGAATATAATTGTTTGCTATAATAAGTTGTACATCTTACTTCTTTTTTTGAATAATATATCCAAAAAAACTTTCCGCATTTATCATTATCTTCTTCCTTTTTTTTTTTTTTTTTTTTAATGTTTTTCCTAAAATATTGCTAATGAGGATAACAAAATCTTATATGTTAACAATGGTTACAAAATAATTTAACACCAAGCTATTTAAACAATATCACATGTACGCTACATTGTGAAAGTGGAAATGTGGAATCATATTTCACTAGCATTTTGCATGCTTTCTTTAAAAAAATAAAATATATAAAACTTGTTTTCAACCTCAAAGTCGCATTTCGAGAAATTTAATGGCCACCAAAATTAAAAGCCCTAAACTAAATATTCTCGATAATTAGGTCGTATATATAGTTCTCTATCATATTGAACTCTTTGATAGTAATTTCAACTTTTAAATTAATTAATTTTATTCTTTTATATTAGCACAAGTAAAATGTATGATTAATATTTTTCTTAAATAATTAAGAATGAATGCAACACCAAGCTCATATGTCAATAATAAGTATAAATATATACAAATGTGCTTTCATTTTGTTAGAGCAAAAAAACACAAAAAGACAATCAATTGATATACCTTATATTACTATTTTTTCCTTGTAATAGTTATAAGATTATGTAATTTTACATTTATTTTGATTATATAATTTCAATATTATTTTTATTTATTGGAATTTTTTTATCACGCATGTTTATAACCAGTTATTGTTTATATCTGGCTAGTAGAAGATATGTTGAGTGAGCATCTAAAACTCAATTAGTGTAGGTTGTTTGTTTTTGTTATTTTGTTTTGTTTTGTTTTTTTTTTTTTTTTTTTTTTTTTTTTTTTTTTTTTTTTTTTTTTTTTTTTTTTTTTTTTTTGTTTTGTTTTTTTTTTGAAAACAGCGTAGGTTGCTTATATTTGGCTAGTAGAAGATATGTTGAGTGAGCATCTAAATTCTAAAACTCAATTAGTGTAGGTTGCTCGATGAGCCGATAAAACTCACATTTTTAAATGATCAAGTCAATGAAAATTATTTTCCGTTAACTTAGGAAAATAAGTTTGTTTTGGAGGAAAATGACTTCCGCCAAAATTTGACAAGTCCTTTTCCAAATAGTTTCCAAGCATGAAAGCCTTGGTTTCCGGTGTAAACCATAGTCTGGTTTCCATTACTGATTTCCTTAACCAATGGTGCTTTTTTCCTTTTTCTTTTTCTTTTTTTTAATTTTAATAAATAAAATTATATTTAATATTATTATAAATATTTTTATATTCTAAATAAATTAATTAAAATGTTTAATTATACAATTCTACTCATTTTCTAAAAAATAAACAAAAAACCTCAAGACAAATTTTCAGAATGTAACCAAACACTGACCCAATACAGTTTTTCACAATACAACAAAACACTAAAAATGAAACCATTTTCTAGAAAATGAATTATTTTCCAGAAAACATTTTCCAAGTTTTCAAACACACCATTAAGGTGTTGTCTGCTGTTGAAAAAAATACACAGAACAAAGAAAAGGTAAAATATAAAGCAATAGACAGCAGAGTTAACATAGCCATTTAACACCAGGAATTACAGACTCACTACTTTACTTCTTATTGCCTCTCACCTCACATTCACACTTGACAATCGAATACTTTGTATACTAATTACTAAGCTACTCCATACAGATATATAACCCGCTTTATTTAACTTCAATTCAAATCAACAATGAAAAGCCAGACAGACAATTAGCATCTATCAGTCTCATATGAGTGGGGAAGTACCAGTTTCCATCTGGAGTCTAAGCATTAATATCAACATTCATCTATGAGGAGGATCCACTGTCCTAACGTTTGCGCCCGTCATCCCTTCGATCCTATCTTTCGTGATCTCAACAAAGTGACCCACCATTTCGTGAAACTGACGTAGCCCTGACAATGGGAGAATGATGGAAGAGCGATCAGAACCCGCCACCTGCAATTAACGTTTCGATTACATCTTCAATATATAGAGGAAAACGACTACATCTATATCAGAGCATAAACCATTATTCCTGACATTGTAGCATGTGTTCAGAATGTCATACATTGCTCTCACATTACAACTTTAGCATATACAAAATCCTCACTTTTTTTTCGAAAATTTAACAAATCAAACCTCGGATATTCTTAGGAAGTGGCCTCTGCTGTTGCTTCCAAGATCAAAGAAGAACCTCTTCTGGTCGACTCTGATTACCTTAGAGACCCCCAAGTTATTAATTTCTTCGGGTCCTGGCAAATCAACAGAGTGGTCTATATTCAAGTTAGGTTTTGGAGCAGGCTGAGAGCTGTGGCTGGATATGAAACCAGCCCCTACATCATCTGAAAGTCCTAGACGTTCTGAAGTTTCAGAAGTTTGCTGTTTTAACTCTCACAGAAAGGCAAACAAGGTTCAGTTAGCAATGAATCTGGAGCGGAAGGGGTCGGAGAGTGTATTCATGTAAAATACCTGATTGGGCACGATATAAAGGCTCAAGGTTTCATTTATTTCTGCCAAAATATTCCTAAATGTTGCCCATCCCTCATCTCGAGCACTTCCTGCTGGGACAATAATAGTACTGCGATTTCTATTAACTGAAGCTTCAGATACCTACATATATGTAAACTTGTTTATGATCAGAACCCTTGAGAGAAATACCAAAACCGAGCATAAGCAAAAGAACAATTTTCTTTCCCATACTACTATGAAGGGTAACAAAATTTTTCTGCAACCTGAAAAAATAAACGCAAGAGATCTACATTGTTCAAGAGTTTTAGGATGCAAAAACATGTGGTTAAGTAATATCATAACACTATATACAGCACTATATACAGCACTATATACACAGTAGTAGACATAACAGATTAGCAACTGAATTTCTTAGAAGACCATAGGACTCGTGACTTAGATATGGAAAACTAATAAATATCGTCCTCTTTATCAGTAATCTCATATTTCCAGTTTGCTGTTTTCTCATAGCAATCTCATATTTTCACCTCCATTGAATGTTTAAACGAAAGAACCACGCACTATAATAATCTTCCTTTCCAAGCTCGTTTTCCTTATTCCCACAACTACAATTGATATCATCTAGTCCATTTTACATTGATCTCCTATCTCAACAATGGACAGCATACCATGTTAGGAGAAAACCATAATCCAAAAATCGAGCTAAAATTAAAGTGAATCCAATTGATGAACAGTGGTACAGGACACTGAACCTACAATGGAATTATCTTTAATTTGTCTCCTATTACAAAGCATCCAATATATGCTCTTACCTCTGCACTAAGCATTTGTTAGGATCAAGCGCTTACCACTACGCCAAAAGTTATAGCTCACAGCAAAATTACAACTTTATATATACGCCAAAAGTTATAGCTCACAGCAAAGACGCAATTTTATTTCCTTATATACTGCCACCTCGTTTTCGAGAGGTAGGATGCTAGACTTGGGCCTTGTTTGGTAAAATAGTCACCCTATCAGCCAATTTTAGCTTATTTGACAACTATTAGTTATTTGACTTGGTTAAAAAATCAATATAAGTGTTTGGTTAATAAATTTTTTATAATTCTAAAATGCTAAAATTCAAAAAGTTTCTCAAAACAACTTTAGTTAGCTTTTTGAGAAAATAAATTATACCAAACCGCTATCAGCTAACAACTAATTTACCAAACACCTTTCTACAATCAGCTAATGTTATCAACTAGTTATATCCTCTAACCCAATCAGCTAACAACTATGCTAACAACCATTTACCAAACAGGGCATTGGTCCTTCACCGGCCTCTAGCCCTCTACCCAACAATCCCCTAACCACCCATTGCTAGATTTGACCCTTCATTGGCCTCCCTCCTCCCAACAGGCATTAATCCTTAGAAATACTAGGTAATGACTTTGTTAATTGAACCTATAAAAGGTACACTACTCTATATAGCATTGCTTTTCATTCTTAAACGTAATTCTCTTAACAGTTTCCTGTAACCAAAATTGAGCATATTCTGGTGAGCTAGCTAGCATTATTCAAATCAGGGGTAATGAAGAATGTAATAATGCAGTTTGCAGTGAACTAATTAATAATGGAGTTGAAATATCTGCTGAAAATACTATACCTTGAGAAAACGGCCCCTTCTATTCTCACCAATATCGAAATAAAAGACCTGCAGACTCGAACAGAAGAGCTAAAATGTGAGTTAAGGGGGAAGAGAAGAAGTTTGAATATGAGAGTAGAGAGAATGGTGCCTTGGAGTCGAGCTGGAGTTCTTTGCTATAGACGTCCTGGTTGTCGTCGGCGGAATTGACGTAGTAATTGAAGAGATCGAGAAACCAGGAGATGCCGGCGGAGGGGACGATGATGGTGGAGCGCGTGGAGGAGGTTTTCTCCGAGATCTTGAGGTACCGCCCGCGAGGATTCTCCTTGAGATCAAAATAGAAGAGTTTGTGTTCCACCTGCAGCGTCTTCGACAGAAGCTCCACGTCGTTTCCTCCACCTCCGCCGCCGGAATTTCCCTCCATCAACTCCTCGGCCACCAGAAAAATTCACCGCGAAATTGAAGCTCCAAACGCAGATAGATGTTGAAGGGAATTAACGGTGGGGATGCATTTGATTTGTTGAAGCGAAAATGGGAGGAGCAGAAGTGGAAGGAGAGTGCATATTTGTTGGTTCAGTGGAGCGATAGAGCCATGGGCACGGCGAGGGAGTGCACCATTCGTGACTGCCGTTTTCTTATCCCAATGATTGACAACAAAATGACAAAACTGTTCCTCCTAACTTTTCACTTATACTTCTGTTCCGTTTTATTTTGCAGTTTTTTCAACGCCATCTTACGTGTCATCTCTACAGATATCACCATAAGAGAATCCGAGGATTCACAATAGTGGAGTTATTTTGAGATTTTTGAGAAGTTTTTGTAAGTGTGATTAGGAAAGAGATGAGAAAAATAAATAAACAAATTTGATTTATAAAAATAAAAATAAGAAGACACTGTCAAGTGTGCCTAACGTGCCCGCTGGGCGCGCTTGTTGCGCCTAACGCGCGTCAGGCAACAGGCAAACAGTTTCTTTGGTACAGAGTTATTATACCATTATCTTGTTCTTGCAGGAGCTTTTTTTCTCTCTTTCCTTGCACTTCTCTCCTCCAACTAGGACTCCAGTGTACTAATATCACCACATTATACACGAATAAGGATGCTCAATGGAGTTATTTCCCGGCTTTTGAAAAAATTGTGTATGTGTGATTAAGAACGAGAGAATGAGAGAGGATGAAAAAAAAACAAATCTGATATTAAAAATAAAAAATAAAAAGTCAATTGTGTCAAACGCGCTTAACGCGCCCACCAGGCGCGTGCAGTGCACGCGCCCAAGTGGACGCTGTTGTGCGCATTTCAAGCATGGCTTCCCAACCCCACCTGTCATCCAATAAACCTTCCCATACAGGAGCTCCCATTTTTCTCTCTCCAACTTCCTCTCTCCTCCATGCGTGCTATGGATCTGACATAAACCAAGTATTATTCACTGATAGGGTTGCTCTAATATTGGCTTTCTAATATATTTTTGTATTTGATGAAGCTTTAGTTGTATTTTAAAAAGTTGTTAACCAAACACTTACTATGATTTTTATTTCCATTTCTAATGTGTAAACTCGTTAACCAAACACGCCCACTGGAGATGGCAACAAAATCGGTCGCCATCTCCAGTGGTCACAGGAAACTGTTAAGAGAATTACATTTAGGAATGAAAAGCAATGATATATGGAGTAGTGTACCTTTGATATTGTTGTCGGAATGTTGCCGGTGGTTTGCCGAAAATATATTTGACCTGCTATTATAGGTCATAAATAAGTGTGAGGGTTTATTTGCTCCAAAATAACAAGTCTAAGGGTCTAAATGGAACTTTTTGAAGTTGAAGGGCTTAATTGCACAATGAGGTATTGTTTGAGCGTCTATTTGACCCTTATCCCTAAAAAAATAAAAACTCTAATCAACCCTCTTAAATTGACCAAAAAAAGAAAAGAAAAAAAGCCCGCAATTAAACATTTATTATCTATTCAACATTTTACCGCTAATTTGGCATGTTGACTATGTTGCCACATATGCTTCTTGTTGAATAAAGTAGAATAAAATGGCATTGTAAGTGACTATTTTGTGATACAAATATATGTGAGATCCCCTCTCAATTTTGATCAAGTCAAAGTGAATTTATTTGCTCCAAAATAACAAATTAGATGATCTAATTGGAGCTTTTTAAAGTTGAAGGACTTAATTGCACAACGAGGTATAATTTGAGGGTCTATTTTACCCTTATCCCTATTTTTTAATATATTAAGAGACTCAATCACATTATTCGCTCAACTTAGAAGGGTGAATTTGATGATATCTCATTTTTAAAATTATTTTGTCTGCGTTAGCGTGAAGCACAACTTAAATATCCACCTAAATAACCAATTAAACAAATTTTATTTGGTTTTCAAAAAAAAAAAAGCAAATTTTATTTGAAGTTGAATAGTAAACTATAAAAAATGGCACAAAATTTGCTTGTTTTATGATATAATTGCACTTTTTTTTTTTTGTACAAGAGACAGGAACGCCTCTATTAAGGTAAAGCTCAAACCCACAACTTTTCACATGAGAGTGCAACCGAGAGCCACTAGACTACAAGGTCATTGGCATTGCACATGTTTTTTTTTATTTATTTAAAAGTAATTAAGTGGCTTATTTAACACTTATGATCCTCATCCCTTTATATCACTAATAATAGAACATATAATGCAATTTTTACTCAATACACAACACTGTTATATATAGTAAAACAAATTTCACATTTAGTTATTATTTATTGTGACATTGTCACATTTAGTCATATCATTTTAATTTTATCTCATTATATCATTTACTTTTATTTTCTAGCCACAATTAATACTATGAGAACAATTGTTCTAGATGATCTTATTATTGATCAATCTATAATTATATAAAGAGCCATTTTCATTTTTTGTCCTACTGTTATTAGGGCATTGCCAATTTTAGTCAACTTCATTAATTTTTGCCACATTACAGTCAGTCTTATTTAGTCTTTGCCACTTTTAGTCCACCTTTAAAATTTTCGTCAAATTGCCGTCCAAAATAGGGGTATTTTTGGTTTTTTTCATGCTTTGGTCATCTCCTTGACCCTTTGCAGTGGTTTTCCTTACACATTTTTATCCATTGAAGAGGTCCGACAGAAGCTATGTGAGCCACATTACAAAGTCATGGCTTTTACCAGACCTCTTCATTGGATGAAAATCTGTAAGGAAAACCACTACAAAGGGTAAAGTAGATGATCAAAGCATGAAAAGATCAAAATACCCCTGTTTTGGATGGTTATTTAACGAAAATTTTAACGGTGGACTAAAAGTGATAAGAATTAAATAAGACTGGCCGCAATGTGACAAAAATTAATGAAGTGGACTAAAATTGGCAATGACCCAATAACAATAGGACCAAAAATGGAAATGGCTCTTATATATAAAATACATGGTGAAAATATGTATTTATAAGGATACAAAGAGTCTCATTTATGATATGAATGATAAATGATAATATTTCTAATAATATATAGGAAAATGGAGAATGAATTCTAGTGTGTCTAGGATACAAAGTCATAATATGCCCTTCAAGCTTAATTAGAATTTAAAGAAAAAATTATATATTTAAATTTTATGTGAACTTAATAAGTTATTAGTTCGGATATATTTTTAGTTATGTTATATACAATATTTAGTTTGGATATCAAATGTAAAAATTATATTTATTATACTCCCTCTGTCCCATTTTACCTGTCCTGTTTACTATTCATTGGTCAAACCAACTCTTTCTTCATTGCTTATTTTCTTTAGTAATTTTTAATTATTTTTAAATTAGATTTTTTTTTGTGTTTAATAGTACTTTTAATGTAGTTTCTAAATATATAAATTTTATATATTGATACTAAACTTAATATTATGAAAATTTGAATTAAAAATAATTTCAGTCAAGCCTCGTTAAACTGAATCAAACAAACAAAATGGGACAGAGATAGTATTTAAATTAAATATATTTTAAAATATTTTAAATATAAAATCTAAAAATTACTTGGAATTAAATTTGTGTTAATTTTATAGTGTTAATTTTAAAAATAAATTTTCTACACTCCTCCCTCGTCTCTCACCGCCTCTGTGCCTCACGCCCTCCAGTCGCAGCGGTCGCTGTCGCTCCCTCACGCTCTCCGGCCTCTGCCCTCGCTCTTCAGTACTCACATCCTTAGAGGGTCAGACCTCACTTCATCTCAGGCACTCAGCGGCTCTCCGGACCTCACCTCAGTCTCGCCCCTCAGCCAGTCAGCCCTCTGCGCCTCTGCTTCATTGACTCACTGTAACGCCAAGGCTCAAAGTAAATTTTTTATTTTTTACATATTAAAATTAAAATAGAATTCATACATTATATGCTGCCATTGGCCCATTGCTGCGACTCTCTGGATTTTAATTAAAGTTTTACATACTTCATACAAAATCGCTCACTGGACTGGACTCTGTTGTTAGTATTTGAAAATTAATTCCGACACTGTTATTATGTTAAAAATTTTTAAGTTTTCTTTAATTGTTGATTAATATTTTATGTAAATTTTTTAGAAATAACCACTGTGTTTGAGAAAATTAATTCTGGAGTGACAGGTGTGTAAATTTTCAAACAGTGTGTTGCTGCGTTTGTATCATTGTATGTTTTAAGTTTTTAACTAGTGTAATTGTTCGGTTTTTGGGTATCCAACATAACCATCATTTACTTCGGTCGGTTATGTAACTGACCAACCATTTGCTCACCCCTACCGGCACCTCTCTTGCCCACTGAAGTAGCCTCACGGAGTTATGCTGTCATGACTCTCAACTTGGTATAGCATTTGATATTTGGATTAATTGATTCAATATTTTCATGTGTTTTTAAATTATATTTATATATTTTTTCAAATAGATTAGAGGTGAAATTGGTGTATTGTGTTTTTAAGTTTTAACAGTGTGTATGAATTATGATTGTGAAATAGTGTTGTTCTTAGCAAAGGTTTCTTCTTTGCAAATTTACCTAGCTAAGGTTTATTTATAGTGTGTGAGAATAGTGTTTCCAACTTTCCTGCATTTATGGGGAAGAGCTTTCATTTCACAAATAGGATTGTGATTTTCAAATCGGACAAATTTATGTATTAGACAAAGCTACTAAGTTTATCTTTATTTTTCAAGTATATTAAACGGAACTCGGCTACAAGGTTTGGGTGGGTATGAGTAACATTCATCCAGGTTTGGGTAGTTCTAGAGCTATATGGTTTTGGGTTTGGGGAGGGAATTGAAGCACATGCTCCATCTCAACTAAAAGCTTGAGCTAGACTGCACATTTATGCTTATGTATTATATGCTCTAACACGTAAACCATAGTCTCTTTTTATCGGGTGGTGTAGAGATTTGAACCCATAACCTCTTGCACATTTATGTTTATGTATTATATATCCTCAACAGAGGGTCATTGCTAAGTATGCAGAAAGTTGGAATTTAGAGAAAGTGAGAGTGATTACATAAGAGAAGAGCAAGATCCAAGTAGAGATCACTCTTGTTTTCTTAGAATTTTCCAATTTTTTGTATACTCATGTATCCATTGATTCTTTAATTCTTGAAGTATTAATTTGGGTAGCTCATAGCTGTTTCTTGATAATACTGATTGCTTGAATTCTGTGTGATAGCATTATGCGTTTGCATAGACAGAACATACATTTGTATATAGAATGAAGATCTATTGATTTGAGGGTTTGCTATTTCTCAAGTTATGCATTCCTTTTCTTATGCAATTACATGCTTGTGTATAGAAGATAGGAAAGTTCAATGCTTATATTTTTCTATTTCTTGTATTCTATTGTATTTTTAAGTTCTCATTTCCTATTAGGTTTGTTCTTGGAGTAATAATTCTCCTGGTATGGCTTTCCGTTTTCTTTCAGCATCTTCAAATGCCAACTGTGTATCTTTCTGTGGTCAATGTAAAGCTTCATTGTTATTGGTTCTTGCGTTTTATTTATTTAATTTGTTCTTCTCACTAGTTGTTTGATATGATGGAAAATCTTGTACTTGCAGGGATGCTATTGTGATTCACTTATAATGGATTGTAAGTAGCTATTGCATGTCAGATGAAGTGTGTTGGAAATACCGCTAGGTTAGATTTTCCATAATGAATTTATTCTGTACACCATTGTCGTTGAACCCTTTTTTTTGTGAGTGTGGGAGGGAGGGGGAGATCTATCATCTATGGCCTGCTATAGTTTTATTTATTGGTATTTAGTTTTTCTTTTTATACAGGAAATTTTAGCACTATGATTGATATTATACTTGTAAATACATGTGCATTTGCCGGGTAATTTATATCTTGCATAAAATTCTATAGGATCAGGCAGAGTACACCATTCAGAATAAAGACCAATGCCCCGAATGCAATGCCTAAATGCCATCCCCATCTCTGCTGCAACCCCACTTACCAGAAGGCTCATGTCAAGCCTCGCTTGCCGCAATCTGTTCATCGGAGGTCTCTCTACTCTTACTTTATGCGAAGGGTTTATTTGTTGCTTGTAAGCTGTTTGACAAATTGTCTAAATATCAATGAATTTTATGCTGCACCATAATTGGTAGAGTTTGATGAACCATTAATCAGTAGATAATTGATTAAAGTTAATATCCCCCCACCCCATCCCCCCCAACATAGAATCGGGAGTTATAATCTTTCCCATTTGGAAATAAACCGTTGCATATTTTGAACAAATCCCAGATTTGGGTTCTCTGTGCCATCCTAAATTTTATTACAAACCAATATTTCAGGCCTTTCATACGACACCAATGAAGCTGTTCTAAAGGGAGCTTTTGAGAGCCATGGTGAATTAATTGAAGGTAATAATTAATAGAAAAGCCAGTGATCTTTTCCAGTTTCTGCAAAATTTTGCTACCTCTGAAAAGACAGGATACATTGTATTGCGTGCTTTAGTGAAGGTAATATGTGACCACAAAAGTGGGAAATCCAAGGGCTATGGGTTTGTGAAATTTGAGTCTGAAACTGCAGCAAGCAAGGCTTTAAAGGAAATGGATGGCCAGGTACTTGTAAAAGTGTTTTTAATGCATACACTTTACCAGTCTCTCCTGGATTCATTATTATGCTTCTATGTAGTTATTGGATGGCAGAAGCATAAGAGTCCATTATGCCCAGAAAGGATGACTTCCAAGGATACTTCGGTTTCTGCGCAATGAGCAAAAGTCTAGTCTCTATCAATCAGTTGAGTCACCATGCTTTTCTCCTCCAGTCTTGTCAGGCCGGGGTGTGGGGTGCAGTGACAATTTTTTTTATTTTTATTTTTTGGGCAAAAAAATCAATACTTGTAGAAGTTCAATTTTCTTCTTTCTCTTCTCACCTCTTTCTTCCACATAAATGTCAAAGCCTTAAGAAACTCTTCAAAATCCAATGTTGTAGATGTTCTTACTAAATATCAATATGTTATTGACAAAGAAAAGGTGTGTTATGCATGGGGCATTTCTGTTCATTTTCAAACTATCAATAACTCCTTCAGTCACTACTGCTTTCTTTAGCATACACAAGAGAGCTTCTATAATATCGAAAAGGAAAAGGTATGGCGAAAGGGGATTGAGCTAAATAACATGTTGAGTTCTTCTTTGGATCTCATAAAATATTACAGCCAGAGTCAAATATTTTTATCATTGCACCATCAATATTTTGAATTGGGTTTAAATGATTTCTAAGCTTAGAGGCGTGTTGTATGCTGCGGCCATAAAAGTGATGGAATTTTTTATTTTTTATTTTTAAAAGCTGCTCAAGCAAATTTTTTTAAGAAAAGAAATTATACCAAACAATTGAAAATTAATTTACCAAATACCTTTTTTTTTGGTAAGTTCACGGAGTCTTTTTCTGTCTGTTTTCGGAGTCACGGGAGTTGACCTGAGTTTTTTCAGAATTCTTCCCCACAAAAAGAGCTTATTTGCCACTTGAACTACCTCATTGAGTTGCCAAATATCTTTTTACCATTACCTAATAATCATTTACCAAACATGGCAATTATCTTCTCAATATACCGTCATCATAATTCATAACTCTACTTGTATAATTGTATAAATACTACTCCGTATTAGGATACAAATTTTATTATTGTCTTTTCATATTTTTCTTTAGTATTTTTTTTTGTCATATTTTTCTTTAGTTATATTTTTGTCTTTTCATAATTCATACTAGAATATTTTTGTCTTTTAATATTTTTCTTTATTATTATTTTTTTTTTATTTCAACGGGTTTAATTGATATAACAATTCTTTTAATTGTCCCTCTCTTTTTCTTTTACACAAAAAAGACAAGCCTCCTGTGAAGGTAAAAATGCAGACATGCAGTGTTAATTCACCAGGCTTGAGAGTATCCATAGAGATTTCGGATTCTTTTGTATTTGAAGGTAATGCTTCTTACGCGGCTGAGCCGTCGTAAAATTGGCATATGGCCACCGCCACTACTCAGAAATCTTAAACACCTCCACGGAAACGCCGGCGTCTTTCCGCCTGTAGACCAATCTTTTGAGGTTCTGCTAAAGAAATGCTCCACTGCACCGCATATTCGTCAAGCCCACTGCTACATGCTCGTCCGAGCTCTGGATCACGATAAATTCCTTCTCAATCGATTCGTCGCCACTCTCTCCGCGCTTGGGTTCTCCGACTATGTGTATTTCTCAGTCTTCTTCGCTCCCAAACCGGACATGTACTTATACAATACCGCCATTGACGCTCTCGCTCGCCAGCCGCGTTTGTCCGAACCGGCCATTAGGCTCTATAAAAGGGCTCGAGTCATTGGTTTGAAGCACGATACTTACTCTATTCCGTTTGTGTTGAATGCGGTTATCGGCGATTGTGGATTGATATTCACCGGCCGGCAGATTCACTGCGAGGCTGTTAGGGCAGGATTGAACAATGATGTCCACGTGGGGGTGTCGCTCGTACGTATGTACTGTTCTTGCGGGCTTGTTTCCGATGCACGGAAGGTGTTTGATGAAATGCTGCATAGGGATGTGGCGCTGTGGAATGCCATAATAGCCGGGTACGCCAAGGCTGGTGATATGGGTAGTGCTGTTGACTTGTTCGAGCGTATGCCCAGGAGAAATGTTGTTTCTTGGACTACTATCATAACTGGTTATGCTCAGGGAAATCAGTCTCATGATGCTATTGCTGTTTTTCGGAGAATGATGGTTGATTCAAGTGGAGTCAAGCCTGATGAGGTAGCCATGTTGGCTGCACTTTCGGCTTGTGCAAATTTGGGTGACCTTGAGTTGGGTGAGTGGATCCACACTTATATTGAGCAACATCAGTTGCAGAGAACTGTAAGTCTTAACAATGCACTTATTGATATGTATGCTAAATCAGGGAGCATACGGAAGGCTGTACAACTTTTCGAGAGTATGACCAACAAAAATGTGGTAACTTGGTCAACATTGATCTCTGGGTTGGCTACTAATGGCCTTGGAAGAGAAGCTCTCGACATGTTTTCTCGCATGGAAGGGGCTGGAATTAAGCCTAATGATGTGACTTTAATAGCTGTACTTTCTGCCTGCAGCCATGCTGGTTTTGTTGAATTGGGTCGCTGGTATTTCTATACAATGGAAGAAAGGTATGGGATTCAACCCAACATTAAACACTATGGCTGCATCATTGATCTTTTAGGGCGTTCTGGTCGCCTTCAAGAGGCTGAAGACCTAAGTAAAAGAATGCCTTTTGAAGCAAATGCAGCTATATGGGGATCACTGCTTGCTGCATCTAGGAACCAAGCCAATGTTGTACTTGGAGAGCGAGCTCTTCAACACCTACTCAAAGTGGAGCCTCATAATAGTGGCAGTTATTCACTTCTGTCTAGCATATACGCTTCTCTTGGTAGGTGGGATGAAGCTAGGGCATCAAGGATAGTCATGCGGGATATTGGTGTTAGGAAGAAGCCAGGTCAGAGCTCTATTGAGGTGGAAAACAGAGCTTATGACTTCAATTCAGAGGATAGGTCGCACCCTCAGCTTGAGGGGATATACAGAACTCTGCTGCAGTTAAATGAACACTTGAAAATGTCAAGGCACACCATTTGGGATTATGACCATCTGCTTGATTCTGTTTCTGTATAACATAATATCCTCCTCCTATGGAACTGGAGACAAATCATTGCGAACCCCAGCAGAATGGGCTTCAACCTTTTCTGAGAAGAAAAAGCAAAGAGATAATCCATCAAATTAAGGTACAAGCTAATGCATTGATATCTAAAGATGTAGCTAGGCGTTTTTGTTTGTGGTATGCAACTAAATGTCACTGCATATGTTAGTGAACAGAATGTCTCAAAGCCCTTTAATATGGAGTACTATATTGAAAAATATGTGCTTTTCACTTATGTCACCTTCCTAATCTTCTGCCTTAAGCAATGTTGTTTCATGTATGTTAATAATGTTTTTTTTTAACTGGGACAGGATTTTATTAGAGCATTTGGTGAACTGGTTGATTGATTGCACATGGTTCCACATATTTTTGGTGAGCAATATCTAGATGTAGCACTAATGCTGGAAATCATTTTTATGCACTTCATATATAGTGTTCTACATAAATATGCTGTGAATGATGGCTCATTAGTTATCTTCCTTTTACATTGTACAAGAGTTTCCTATACATGGTTTCTATTTCTATTGTACATTGTACACGAGTTGCCGGTATTGGAAGTAAAATCTCATTAATCTCCAAAATTTACAGATTCATAAATACCCCAAGGATACTCTTACTTACTTTTCTGGGCCAAGGACAGCTATACAGATTCTCTTGAATATAAAAGAGAGTTCAACATTGCTTCAGTGACATCAGTTGGCCTGCTATACAAAATTGGAGAACTTCTGACTTCTATAAACAAGGCACGAAATGCTCCCTGCCTGAATTCTTGATATATTGAGCCATTTTCATGTCTTTGAAGAATTCTCATTCATTTGAATAGGAAAGGCTCTTGTCCATACTGACATCATAATCTAGGTCTTGCATGGCATTCAAATGCAGACTTCTTTCATTCACAATAGTGTATTTCCTAGTATTCTTTAACGCAACAACTTTGATAGTAGGTACTTGTAGAGGTGCAAAGCCAAACCCATCACCAGGTGCTAACTGTGTTATCAACTGGTCAGACTAAAGCGTCAAAGCTTGGAAGAAGTCATGCCCAAGGCCTAAACTTTGGAATCCCAGTAGTACAAGAAAACTTACAAGTAACATTTGGATATTCTGTTTCAATGTGTTGCGTAATCCTGTGGAATATGCAGTAAAAGCAAAATTATATCCAGAGAGAAGAGATAAATAGGACACAGAAGATTAAAGTGGTTTACCTGCATATTTTCTGTTTTTTGTTAATACAGAACCAAGCATATCCTTTTGATTAGCATCATTGCTTTGGAAATCACGTAGAGAATGAGCAGGGGCATTTGCATTTTCCTTGTCATTATGTTTTACAGCTTCAGTAGGCACGGCTTGGCATTGATGTTTTTCTTCTGATGAAGTTAATATATATGGATTCTCAGTGAGAATCTTGCATGTTGGGAAGTTGCTTTTCCCACTTTTCAATGTGAATGACTCTGAATATCTTTCTTTACTTGCAATTTCTTCTGCAGTCATTTTAGAACCCTCCAAATCAGCAGATGCAGTAGAGTTGCTGTATGTACACTGATCTGTTAAGAAAGCATACACCTTGGCTTGTTCTTTAGTTGGTTTCTCATCTGTATTGCTAGATGTGGAATCAGCAATGTTATCTGAGAAGTCCGTCAACACCACTGAAGTTACAGTACCCTCTGCTTCTGAGACAGTTTCCACATCCAACGTTGCATCAGAGGTAGTTTCCATTTCCAGCTTTGCATCAACCACTCCTGCTACTTCAAGGTGCTTGATATTTCGCCTTCTGAACTTTTGACCTTGAACTTCTTCGTTACATGACTCCTTTGGAATTCTGCCTCTACCCTTGCTTTTCTTCTCTGGAATGGGTATTGCAAGAACTTTTTTGTTCCGATGAGTGGAACTTGTATTGTTTGGTGTATATTTATGTAGCTGAAGCCAATTATCAACCTTTGAGTGGTTCCATGGATGTAAGTTATTTATTCTTCTATTCACCTGATCTTCAACCCTATGGCTGTATTTGAACTTGTGATTTTTAGAGTCTCTTTCTGGCTCTTCTCGTTCTGCAAGAATAACCGTTTTGTTCTCTGAATCAGATGCATCTTTGCTGTATTCTGGTTCACTCTCTGCACTGAACTTCATGTTTAAACCAAGAAAGCAGCTAGTTCTTGAAATACTGCTCTCTGAAGTGCATACTGATCCACCTTGTATTGGAAATGCTACAGACTCAGCATGATGAGATGATGTTTTTCTACTTCTTGGAGGAATTGAGGCCTTAACTCTTGGAGCTTGATATTCTACAGCATTTTTGCCAGATTTTTTTCTACTGCAAACAGTTGGCCTCATGAATCTTGGTAAGTTTGATGATGGCACTGTTGTCTTTACATTTTCTCTGGCAGATTGTGGCCCATCATTGAGTGTGTCTGAGGCATTAAGTAGTTCACTTGAAGAGGGTGATATCCCTGAAAGGTTTCCTAGTTTTTCATTTAGATTTTTTATTTTTCCTCCAATGTCATTGCGTGTATCTTCAATTTGCGTCATCTTCTGCTGCAAACTATGTATTGCAATTTCTTTTGCACCTCTTGCTTCCTGCAGTTTGACACATCACACTATTGCTGTAAGAACTAGGGGAACTTTCTTGCTACAAAAAGCAGTTCTTTGCATATGGGCCAAATGAGATGGAGTTAGAATCTAGATCCTGCCCATGTTGGACACCAAAATCTGTTCACAAGACGTTTTTATGCATCAATCATTGATATTCTGCTTCAAACTATGTGCGTGTAAGGTCAATGCCCAACTGAAGTAGTGAAGCTATTCTGTTTGCAAGTAAGTGGTTGATCCCATGTAACTCTGCTTAAAATGCTATTTTCTTATTAAGTATGATTTGTTTCCAGCTAGTCTTTTATTTGATGTCTTGTTATATTTTGAGATCAAATGAGTAATAATGTTTTATACTCTATAGACCTTGTATAGTATGAATATCCAACAAAGTGTTTTGCAAATTACCAACTATCAAACATGATCCTATTCCATTTCACAGGTCAGTGAAATTAAAATGCTAAGAGATATGCATTCAAGTTAAAGAAGTTAAAAAGAACTGAAGTAATTTAGCAATTGGTTAAACAACATCTGTATTTCGAAGAAAACTGAAGAGGATGGATTGAAATGTCTGGATATGTTATAGAAGATTACTGACACTTGCATTGAAAAAGAAAAACCCTTTACTTTCAATGGGGAAGAGTAAAGGGGAAAATGAAAAACAAGGTAAAGATATGTTAACTTCATAAGTTGTGGCTTAACCTTGAGTATGACATTAGATACAACTGACTGGAGAAAAAGTGAAAATACTTTTAGTTGAGCTGAGAATAAAATAGTTTTTGCCGTTCATACACTGGTTTTTTAACAGTGAGAGGAACTAGTTGAAGTAAACAAGATAAATTTCAAATAAGGAGAGGAGGAGACTTATTGTCCTTCCTAAAGCGGTGAATCGATGATGTTATGCATAAGTACTAATGACCCTCTTGCCCTGGAACAATGCTACATAGACTTAGTGATTTCCCTACCCTTTTGTGCAGTCAAATGTGTTTTGAATTGGTGATGTCATATAATGGGATTTAAGTATGACCATGTATCAGTGGTTTTGAGAACCAGAGCATGTATAGTTATTTTAAAAACTGAGCATTTTGTATTTACTTACAGTTGATTCCTTGTTTCCTAGGTGAATGCTTTTTACTCGTGTTGCAAAACTTAAAGAGCATATTGTCTCACACAAATCTTCTTCTCTAGGACTGACATGGACAAGCATTAGTGTTTTTGAATCTTCACCTGGGTATGAAGGAAAAAAACAACCTTGTTAGCATGAAGTGTGAAATAATGAGAATATGAATTTTGAATATGTGTTAGCTGTATTGCTAATTCCTATTTCTAATAAACTATTCCCTAGATGTCGGTTGGTACTAAAGTATTTCAGTTAGCAAAGAGCACATTATATTGGTTTTCTTTCTTCAAAGAAGATCAGAAGGTAAAAGCAATGAGAAGAGTTAGACCATAGACATGAAGAGAATTATTCACCTAAAATAGATCCAGGAGGATTATATGTGCTATTTGGATGCTGAATATTATGCTATCAGAAAACGTTAATGTAGAAGTGAACTGATCTTTCTGGTCACTCTTGTAACTGAATCTGTATGTAGTACTTAAGCAGTATTTACTGTTTAGTATTTTAAGTAGATGGTTGCTGGAATGTAGTTCATATTCTAGGATATGTATAATCCCTAGAGTAAGCTAGGGGCTTATATATGCAATTTAGGGTTTTAGTAATGTAAGGGTTCCATATTTATATTGCTTCTATGTCTATTTTTACAAGGCTGTGATATATATTTGGACATCATTGTGTGATTCATCAATCTATTTCTATGTCTGATAATCAATTTCAATCAATTTGTTCCCTTTTCTGAGTCTGACAGATGATCAATTGCTTGTTTCTCTGTTATTTTACTATGTTCTCTTCCGATATTCCATGAGTTTTCAAAGACTGTTCATGTTGACATGAGGTTATTAGCTTCTAACAACATAGATGCTGCCTCTTCTTTTCCTCTTTTCTATAGCCTAACAGTTTTGTGTATGGTTTTATCATTAGGTATTGGATGCAGTCCAAAATGCATTCAAAACATAAAACAGAAAAACACATTTTGATTCCTTTTTCTTGTTCTGTAATGAACAACTTATACATTACAATGAAGATGCATCATGCATATTACCTAGGGAATCTTTAAGAACTTGTGTCAACTTGCTATTCCTGTCAAGAATAAAAGCTTTGATTAGGAGTCATTAGATTTTATAGTAAAATCGTGATCATTATTTCTTCTCAACCAATACATGCAAGCATATCATTTATCCTCTATGAATGTCTTCTCGACTTTTTCTTTGTTACATTACAAAGATTTTAGATTACTAATTGCAATATTATATATCTAACCAGTATTTACTTTATTTACCTGTAAGGAATGTGACGCTGACGTGTCTGGAGGGCATGGATGACATCTCCTAGGGCAGAAAGAGAGAGGTTAATTGCCTTTCCTTCTTCGAATCTTCTTCCCCATGTCTTTGTTTTTAGCACTCGTTCACTTCCCCCAAGATCAATCATCCACAGTTTGTTTGTCTCCCTTCTCCGCTCAGTGGCAGTGGCACCAGAGCAAGATATGGATATGCGTATCAAGCTGTATTGAGCAGATTATGGATATGGTAAGTGATAAATTTAGTAGAATTTATATCTCACTAATCTTGGTATGCCTATCAAATTAAGTACCAGTGTGATCTGCTTGAAGTTCGATTTGAATTTGTGGAAGCAGTGGATCTTAAACGGCAGCCTAATGAATACAATCTCATTGCTTGGTTAAGGTCATTTACTTGGATGCTCACCAGGTTTTCGATTTCAATGTCTCCACTTGAATGTGTTTGAATTGAAAGGCTGCACAGACAATATTTTGTACTGTTATCAACCCAGGTCACAGATTCTCAAATAAATGGAGAGTGGAAACTGCACGGTATGTTTGTTGAGAAATTCCTATTTAGACTTGTTCTACCCAATTTGCACACACTAATGGATTGAAATCTTGTATTTTGTTCTTTGGAATCCCAAATTGCCAGAGTTCAATATACAAGTGTATCTAGGAATTTCTCCCACCTGTCATCTTGTCCTCCACACTGCCAAAGCCCTTCCTGAGAGACAGGGTTTCTTTTCCATTGTCTTCAGTTTTTTAAAAGGAAAAATGACACTTTTGATTGCTCAATGAGGGTATAGCAGATTCTATCCTTCTATTGTTGGCACCTCTATTTTTGGTCTCTTGGTTGACACCAAAGTGGTGTTTTGGTGCCTAAGTATCAAATAAGTATGGAGAAAAGCTAATAATTTGTAGCCTCCTTGTCCAAACACTCTACTACTAGCCATTAATCTTGTGTCACCACTCTAATTCTACTCTGGATTACTCATTTGGAGGATCAAAAACACCATTTCGGTGTTCTTTGGAGACGCCAACAATTGAGAGATCAAATCCATTGTATCCATTATACCCATTGACTGTATGACCAAAAGTGCCATTTTTATTAAATTGCAAGTTTTCAATAGACAAGTCTAAGACATTCTCTCATTAGCCTTTTTCCCTCAACACCTCCAGGTTTGCCCCACCCACCCACCCTCCCTCCTCTTCAGTCTCCCCCTAACCCACAACTTCGCTCCCAAGAAGCATAGCGGCTTTGTGAATAACTTACCAAGGTGGTATGTCATTTGTTGCCCTAGAAGTGTGAGGGATGATAAGATCTTTGAGATAACCCATGTATATTTCAAGCATGCTGAATTTGAAGAGAACTGTATGGTTACTCTCTGCTGCTTGCTCAAATAGTGCCTGTATTGCTCGGGGTACAACTCCTGGCAAGTCTTGACTGCCCTCCTATTGTGCATATGTTCAAAAAACACAAGTTTGCTAAGTGGAACTAAAAAAGCATAGAGTTAATGAGAGCATGTGTGTATTTTACACTTCTTGGTTGTGTACCAGTACAAGTGTCTTGAAAGAATCTTAGTTTACAAGTTGACACTTCTTAACTCAAGATTATGTAGTTAGGATACTATGAGATCATATCTAATGATAATATTTTAGTTTAAATGTGATGAATATTGTTTTCAAAGTGAAGACTATTTAGCTAGAACATAAATATATAGTTTTGACTTAAGGAAACTTGCCACTAATAAATAATGGAAAACTTTACAATGCCAAAAAAGGCATTGTGATATTGCTATAAATAGAATAGAAAGTAATGACATTTTTTTTGTAAAGGATTATTATTTTATTTATGAAAATATTGAAATGTTTTAAGGTGTTAATTGCATTGGATTTATTTAAAAACATATGAGCATTGAAAATTGGATTTATTTAAAAGCATATGAGCATTGAAATTTGTAAAGAGTGCATTGTGTACATTGTGGGACAATGACCAATTGCACTAATACAACCATCAAACCTTTTTGGTTGTATCAGATATAAGAGACATTTGTATTAATTGGTACGAGTTATTTCCATTTTTTGTCCTACTGTTATTGGGCATTGCCAATTTTAGTCCACTTCATTAAATTTTGTCACATTGCGGCCAGTCTTATTTAGTCCTTGCCACTTTTAGTCCACCATTAAAATTGCTGTCCAAAATAGGGGTATTTTTGGTCTTTCTATGCTTTGATCATCTCCTTTACCCTTTGCAGTGATTTTCCTTACACATTTTCATCCATTGAAGAGGTTCGGCGAAAGCCACGTGAGCCACATTACAAAGCCATGGCTTTCGTCGGACCTTTTCATTGGATGAAAATTTGTAAGGAAAACCACTACAAAGGAGGTAAAGGAGATGATCAAAGCATGAAAAGATCAAAATACCCCTGTTTTGGACGGTTATTTGACGAAAATTTTAACGGTGGATTAAAAGTGGCAAGTTCTAAATAAGACTGGTCGCAATATGGCAAAAATTAATGAAGTGGACTAAAATTGGCAATGCCCTAATAACAGTAGGACCAAAAATAGAAATGACTCTAATTGGTATCGTAAATATTTTTAAAAAATATTGTTGTTCTTTTAAAGGAAAAATAATAATAGTAGTGGATATGGTGTCTTTTTGGTGTTATGAAATTTTGTATAAATATTTAGTTCAAATGGGATTAAAAAATAATTTAGTTGTAATCACCCTTTGCAAGGGTCTCAATGTCTAATGGTGCCCTACGCATCATCATAAATTGTTTTTGATGAAACTATACCTCTTGTTATTAGGGAAGCGACTTTACTAAATAGAATGATTCTTAATAAAATTTTAAAAAAAAAATTCTTTAATGTATACTGTATATTTCACAAATTGTATGTATTTATGTGTATAAAGAATATTTTATACATTTTACCATGGTAAAAGTCTTCCCCGTGCCAGTTTGTCCATAAGCAAATATACACGCATTATAACCATCTAAAGCGGACTTGATAATTGGTTCAACTTCGGAAAATACTTCACCTGTTAAGTGGCACAATAAACCAATATTTTAACTTCAGAAAATAGATATTAATCTAATCTAATTTAATTTAATAAAAACCAACACAATTTTCAATAGTTTACCTTTTATATGTTTAATTAACAAGTTTTGTTTAACTTAATAATTTAAAAGACTAAAATTATTTATAATTTAAAATTTTAATAATATTTATTAGTGTTAGTAAATAAATTTTATATATTTAAAAATTGTACACAGTAATTTATTTTATTAAAGTGACGTTAAATAAATAGATGAAAATAAAGAGAAAATCACATTTTTTTTTTTATCATTAGTTGTTACTCATACAATTTTTTATTTTTCTTTTTTGAAAAACATACAATTTAGTTCTTCGTTGTCAATTTTTAAAAACCTAGTCATTCAATTGTTCCAAATACCATCAATTTGATGAACAGATACTACAATGTAATAGGGTCAGTTGTATTTAAAAAAAAAAAAATACCATCAATTTGGTTCCTCAATAATTAATGTTAATAGGGTATATGGGTTAAATTGTGGAGGGAACTTGAAAGTTGTGTGTGAAATTAAAAAAAAAAAAAAATCCAAGCAAAACTTTAAATTGAATGAGAGTTGAAGTATCAAGAGACCAAATTGACAAAATTTATAACAGTTGAGGGATTGAAATTTACAAATTAATAAGGGATTAAATTGTATAACCAACATCAATTGTAGGCCCATAAACGTAAATAAATAAAACAAGGAGAGAAGGGTACCTTGTGACGAAGTGGGTTGGAAAACTTTGTCAAATATATAAAATTTAGACTTATTTTCAGCAAAATTGACGTGAACCTGATTTGAACCACAATTTACAACCCTTTTTTGGCTGCCATTAATATCTTCTCCGATGGGTCGCACCCGACAAAACACACGAATATTTCCTGTCAATATTCACAATCTTTACATCACAAATTCAATGCCAAATGTCTGTACGCATTAGACATTTAGATATTTTTGTTGCGGTATCGTAATTCTAAAAGATTTTGCATAGTTTTATCCTTAGAAGAATACGACACTTGCGTTGTACAATATCTTCTGAGATTCCTTATCAACAACAAAACCAATTTTGCAAATATGTTATTACGTTTCTTTCAATGTTACATACCTTTCACCGACAAAAATTAGTTTCAATATATATCTTATAAGTCAGGTCTAAACGCCTTTGGGAATAAGCCGAGTAGTTCAGTGGTGTAAAGATAAGGTTAAAGGTAAATCTCAACCTGGGTTTGCAAGTTTTTTGTCTTTGGTTCATCAAGACATGTATCGCGATTTACCTTTTCCACTAGGTTGTAAGAATTTGGCAGGGGAAGATTTTCAGAATTAAGGTTCAATTTTAATTTTATTTATTTATTTTTAAGTTGATAATGTTTGGTGTGTGTTGAATTGACAAGACATTAAAAGAGTTA
Organism: Ipomoea trifida; assembly: GCA_003576665.1. Taxonomy (NCBI): domain Eukaryota; kingdom Viridiplantae; phylum Streptophyta; class Magnoliopsida; order Solanales; family Convolvulaceae; genus Ipomoea; species Ipomoea trifida. Next base: position 5,499,223 of record CP025657.1, read on the forward strand.
ATTTTAGAAATGATCCATTTACTATTAATTTTGTCCCAAATTTGATTCTCAACTTAGATATCTATTTAGTAAACATTAAATTTGAGGTAATAATGTAAAAAATTAGTTTGTTGTTAAGATGAACAAATTGGGTTAAGTTTATAAGCTTAATACATTGAGTTCATCATTAGTGAAAATGTGAAGAATCAAAATTATATTTTACATTATTACTATTAAATTTTATATTTACTAAATATATATTTAATTGAAAGATTAAATTTTTAGAACAAATCAAATTGAAATTCCATAATGAAAATTAGTAAAGATCAATATTTAAGGAATCATTTATGATCCAATTAAAAGTTCCAGATAAACATTAATAAATGTCAATAGTGAATGAAGTATTCCTGGAATTAACTCGATCAACATTATAATAGCATACCTTTCAAATCCAGAAGCTCATTGAGAACCTGTCTTCTCTGGAAATTTAGCAGCTGAATCTTTGCAGTCAAACTGTCAAGTTCATCTGAGAATCAAACCCAGAATTGAACGGAATTTAAGGAACAAAAACATATATTCAAAAATCAAAACAAACTATTGAAACTTGACCACTACACAAAAAATCAGAATTGTTATGCACATAATAATACAAAACATTTATCCATACTCTGAATCTTTGAAATGGCAGCTTCAGTGTCTTCTCCTTCCTCATCTGACGGCCGCCGTTGATCCGCCGGCGGCGGCCGCGGCGGAAGGCTTTTGATTATGTTACAAACAGAATCAACCCAGTATCCGTTCAGGTCATTCTTCAACCCCAGGAGTGAATGAATTGAGTCAGAAAGGGAATGGAATGGTCTTCTGGACTCCATTTCCATGCTGCCTACCTACATCATCAACTTAGCTTCTACCTTGACAACTTTTTGGAGCAATATATATATAAAGACTTCATATCAAGAATATATAAAGCATAAAATATTACCTACCCCAAATGAATTAGTCATTTGAACTAGATCAAGACTTGGGTGCATTTAGTGTGTGTGTGTGTGTATATATATATATATATATATATATATATATATATATATATATATATATATGAGACATCAAGTTAAATCGAGACTTATTATAATAAATTATAAACTTTGACCTTTTACCTGGCCGAAGTATGGTTGAGTGAAAGGAACTTATACATTCTTAACCAAATGTCAAAGGTTCGATCCTCAGGCCAGCTATTACACGCATTAGAGGTGCCTACAATGGGATTAGGGGTTGATATGGTTGGGATTTGTACAAAATTCTCTCTAGTGCTCCTCCATGTGAGAGGGCATGAGAAGAGATAGATGGTTGAGTTTAATTATTTGATGAGGTATAAAACCAGGCTATCATGTGTTGGATTTTGGGTTGTTGACAAAATGTACAAATTGTAGCTTGCAACAAAAAAGCATTAGAGTTAGAGGCATAGGGGGCCAGAGGGGAGGTTTGTCTTTGTCTGTTTGAAGTGACTTGAGAGGGTCCCCTTCTTGGTCTTACATCCCACTCATACTCATAATCCTTCTTCCTCTCTGGTACAACTATTTTTACTATTTTAATCTTTTTACTACTTATATTATTATGGAATTAATCAATTTTTAAGATAATGTCAATTGACTTTAGTATATTTTTGTACCCAACACAATTATATAAATTATTTGAGTTAATTCCATTTTTTGTCATAGATTTATAGATGACAATTCACTTTTAGCCTTTTTTTTTTTATTAGAACATCCTTATTTGGTCCTAGTATTATTGTAATATAACCATTTTTAATCCTTCATCAACAAAATTGTTGAAATATCGTTAAATACAAAGACATTTCAATCTTTTTATACAAATTATGTTGAACCGCTATATTTTTTATATTTATTTTTTTGAAAACATCAATAATTGAAGACCGAAATGTTCTTGTATTTAACGATATTTAAACTGTTTTGTTGATAAAGGACCAAAAATGGTCATGACACAATAATAGTAGAATCAAAAGTGGATGTTCTAATAAAAAAAAAAGATTAAAAGTGGGTTGTCACCTATAAATCTAAGACAAAAAATAGAATTAACTCTAAATTATTTGGTGTACTATACTGTTAGCACTTGTTTTCATAGTACTATACGTGGTTGTATTGTACCCAACACCAAACACATGGGTACCAATTCGGTTAGAAACCTGTGCCCTCTCATTTGAGAGAGTCATAATTATGCCGCTCGACTATAAGGTCTTTGGCGTCAAATTGATGGTTAAAGGACAAAAAATGAGAACGCCACTATAATTTAAAGATTAAAAATAATAATAATTCATGGATATTATTATGTTTCGAAAATAATATTAGTAACTTTAAAATATTAGAATCCAATACTTTAGCATGTGAATACTTTAATGTTGCAATAACAACTTATGAGCAATTATTGAATTCTTTCTATATTTTTCCCATTCTTTCATGGAATCATTCACTTTGTAAATATTATGATATACTTAGTTTTAGGTGTCATTGTGCATGCAAGATATAATTTGCAGCCTATTTTAATTTATTAGATTTACTAATGGGATTTATTGTGGACGAATATATACATAAGCACGACTTGAATAGTTACAGTGTCTTAATTAATAACTCAATTAATTTCATTTTTGGTTGTTCAATTATAATGAAAATTTTATATTAATTTTAAATATTTTAATTGAATCAAATTTAAATAATTTACGTAAAAAATTATTCACTTTTGGTCTTTTAAGAAATAGTTATATACTATGTTCTTAATACATGCACTTAAAAATTGAAGAATATGTTCTGTCTCAACTAAAAATTTAATCTAAATAATTTACTTAAAATTTTATTCCCTTTTGGTCTTTTATGTAACAAATGCACTCGAAAATTGAAAGATATGTTCCGTCTCAACTAAAAACTTAAAATTTGATAATTAGGCTACACATTTATACATTTATAGTTTATATATTATATGTTCAACACACACTCACGTGTGCCACCACATACAACACAAGGGTTCAAAGCCACGTACACATTTTGCATTGACGCCTTTTGCGTGGGTTACGTTACGTTTTGACTCTATTACTAAATTGAAAGATATGTTCTGTTTGAACTAAAAAAAAGTGATAATTAAATTACACATTTATATTTGATATATTATTCCCTTAACATTGATGAACAAGAAGTGAAAATTTTTAATTATCAAATATCAACTAATTTTAGAAACAAATAAAGTCAAATGTGGGCAAAAATAAAGTCAAATGTATGTTGATAAGAACTTAAGAAGTAATGCACTGAATTTGAACTTTCCGTTACGTAGTGAGTTGAAAAGTGAAACTGTTACTTTACTAAGCTAACTGTTAAACTACCTTTTATTGCAAAAATTAGTGTAATTATTAATGCGTAAATAATTCTCCTTTCACAATCATAGATAGATATACCAACCAACCTAACTGTTGACGTGTCAAGATCCATTCAAATAGTAATTTAATTTAGTTTAATTTAATTTAATTTTGTCCTTTGAACCATTAGTTCTCCAGAATCTTTCAAAACAAAGATATATAAAAAAATCTTCAAAAAAAAAAACTGAATACTTCTTAGCTTGTTGTTTAATTAAGATGAATAGAGTGAGGGTGTAAATGAACTGCATGACCTAGTCAACAACTACCTTAGCACAATCAAATTTTATTTAATATGGTTCAGATAAAAGAAATTTGATTCACTTTAAATAAGCTTTTAGATTTGATTTTTGTGAATAAGTTAAGCAATAGATTTTGGAAGAACTCCTTAACTTTGAGAATGAATTCGAGTTTGCATGAAATCTATGTAAGCAATTTATTTTTAAAAGTTAATTGTTCTTTTAGTTAATAAGATATGTATAAATGATTAAATTAATCTCTTAACTAATAATTTACAATATTGAATTAATAATGTCACCCCTAATTATATACTCCGTACAAAGGTTGTATTATATTTGAGGACCTTATGTGGCACATTTAAATGGCCACATACGCATTCAATATCTTCAAAAGTTCAAAGTTTTAATATCATTTTTTAGTGTCGTACACCGAGTAAATCATAGTATTATTTTCCTTTCCACCAACAAATATTTGAAACTGAATGTGAATATAGGATTTGAGTATAATGGATTCTTGGATTAGACTCATTCAATTATAGAGTAAAACAACATTTTCATTCCATCTAGAAAGCAGGACAATTATTAATTAGTATATTATTGTAGTACTATGGTTTAGTAATAAAATATTTGTTTGCTTTACTTTCTTGATAGGATATGTTTGGGTTTACAATGCACGCTACGTACGACCCAATCAATGGGCCAACAGAAAATTCCATTTCATCCTACCAATTAAAACAGCTCCAGTAACCACGTACCAATTCAAGTAGCAATTATTTCCTTAATTTGATAATGTATATTAATCAATTTTTTAAAATGATATTTTAAGTTCATTCTCAAATTATACACAACAATGACAATGGTTAGAGACTTGGAGCAGTACGGGGAATACATTCTATTTCTTATATCTAGTCACTTGACGATTTTACAAGAATAAAGAATTGCGTGACACAATTTTTGTTACAAATATCTTAAATTTTAGAGTATATAGAGAGATAATTCATAAAATTTATAACCATCCACAAAATAAGCCACCCATCACTCGCTAGGGTCTAAATATACCCCCTCCCCCCACCCAAAAAAAAAACTATGTTGATAATATATATATATATATATTTTAGACTACAATCATGAGCATGAGTCAAATTATAATTTTGAATATCTCATCAAAATAAAAAGGAGGATTGCACTTTTGGTTCTCAAGTTACATGGTAATAGTTAAATTTAGCTTTTAAGTGAGGAGTGTCATCGTGTTTAGTATATGAATTTTCAGTGATGTGATGCTTTCAATCCTTCAATTAATAAATATGTTAAAATGTATTGTCATTCTTCAAAAATCATAGTTGATTAATGTTGGAAAAGATTAGTAAAATGGGAATTTGAGTGACTATTTTGAGGTAATAATTTGACTGAGGTCCATTTTCAATTTGGATCGCGTCAAAGTATATTTAATTTTTTCAATTTGAGAAAATGAATTTTGTATATTAATAGGCTCAAAATGAATAATGGATAACTGAAAAACTTATTCTCAAAATATACTCATGAAGTTGGTAAAATTGAGTTTTAAAAAGTAAATAACTTTTGCCTCACATTTAAAAATTATACAATGAGTTTGCACTAATATGGTATAAATACATTTCAATATTTTATGGAGTTTACAAAAAAAAAAAAAAAAATTCTCTAGCTCATAAACGGGTGTAACTATCCAAAAATGAGCTCAAATTGTCTACTTTCTTTCTACGCACTTTCTAAATTCATAGAAACTTTACGTGTTCCTAGTAATCCTTAAGCACGTACCTTTGGATTTTTTTAACCAAATTCATAATTTATGGTGACTATTTTTTATTTTTTTTTGGAATATTTTTTTTTTGATAAAAATCCTTTCCACTAGAGCTAGAAATTTCATATTCTTCTATTTCTTTTTCTCTTTTCAAATTGCACTTCAACTCCACAACTTAATGGACAAAAATATTTCCTATTTTTCTAATAATTTGAGAACTAATTAAATGCTATTACACCTAATAACACATGAACTAAATTCATTGTTATCCTATAATTCGTGTTAAATATACTTTTTTTAAAAATAAATAAATAAATAAATAATATGAAGTAATTAATTGAAGTAAAATAGGTGGTCCATTGCCTACATACCTAGTACTACTGCATGAATGCATTTTGCCTTGCATCAAACTAGAGAAAAATAAAATTATAATAAATAAATAATACAAAATCCGGTAATAAGATCTAAAATTATGTCTATACAACCAATGATCATTAGTTTGTGTCCATATACTCCAAGTAACCCATGATACGAGGTTGCAATTGACACTGTTTGCAATGTTCTTTAGCATTTTCATGCATTCCATTCATTGGGAGAATACCCATTTTTCTACCCTGTCAAATTTTTAGTAGCTATGCATCTTTATAGGGGGCAAGGTAGTAGTGATTATAGGATCAATTTTAAGTCCATCAAAATAGATTAAAGAAAATATTATATTGATTATTTATTGACCCGTTATGATTAATTAAGTATTATAATGAAAAGGTTAAATCTTGATTAAAGTATGCGTTATTTTGATGGCTTGTGGCCGTTTAAATTTGAGATAGAATTTTAACAATTTATATTAAGAGTCCGTTGGAAAGTAGAAAAATGACTTCTGAAAGGTATTTTATGGAAAATTAGTCATTTTTCATAAAATAGTTTCATTTTTAGTGTTTGGTTGCATTCTGAGAAATTGTTTTGTTATGTTTGGTTCATTTTCGATATGAAAAATGAGTAGAATTGTATAATTAAACATTTTAATTATTTTATTCAAAATATAAAATTATTTATACTAATATTAATTTTATTTAATAAAATTAAAAAAAAAAACTAGTTTCCGCCGAAAATCTTGTTGTGATGAGTGAGGTGAAAAATGACAATATTTTTCCCTGTCGACGGAAAATGTTTTCCATTGACTGCATTTTTCAGGCACATCCAAACACTAGAAATAAGGAATTCTGGGTTTCCAAACACACCCTAAGAGTTTATTGTTTATAAAAATTAAGATTAAAATAATTTGTAAATTATGTAATTTATGATATTATAAATAAAAAATTTTCAAATACTTTTTATTCTAGCCTTTTTTTTTTAAAAAAAAAAAAAATTGAAGTGTGATATTTTGATTATATTAATTAATTAAGATGAAAAAGAAGAAGAAAAAAAACACGTAAAATAATGCTATTGACAAAAAAAATTATAGCATGAGAGAATCTCCGAAAATTAAAAAAAAAAAAATTAATCATGTGAATGAACTAAATTTCATATAGCTTGTAATTAGTTTGCCTCAAATTGTTTTTTATGCACTCTAAACATGGGCAGATTCAGATTTTTTTTTTTTTGAGTGGGGTGAAGTTGAAACAAATTTAAATATGTCGATTTAATATCCAATTTAATTTTCGACAGTGATTTTTTTTTGATTTAGTTCTAAATGACTTTGTTGTGCTTAATTAGGTACTCAACTTTGATTGTTTTACCCAATTGAGTCACCGGTTGTTAGAATCGAGGAATAAATTGAGAAAATTCACTATAGTCAAGCATTAAATTGGGTAAAACCACTATAGTCGAAGACTAACATAGATAAAACTATTGTAAACGCAAAAAACTTAAATTGTATATATATTCAAAGTATCAATTACAATGAAGTATGTATCAAACAGGAAGGTGTACAATCTCTGGATGTGAGAAGTCCTTTGATTCTCTACTAGAAGTGTGTCGAATCATCTTAGTTCCTTGCTGAGGAGCTTCCGAAGTTACCAGGGTTAAGCAGTTTGTTCTTCGATGAAGGGCTTATATGCAGCTTGATTTTCAAAGAAGGGCTTCCGATACTCTTCAAGTATATGTCGAACATGTCGAGATTCCGGCAGAGCTTCAATATGCAGATCTTGAGAACAATCTTTCTTCCAAAATGAAGCCACTATTTATAGTGGTTAGTGTAGGAAAAATCTAACAAACTCCATCACTTTAGATAATTCTCAAATTTAATTTAATTATTTGAATTAAATATGAGAAATGTATTGGGACAACAATCACAACATCATGTCCAAGTTCATGATCCATCTTATCTTCAAATCAATTTATAATTAACCACAATTTCCTTGCTAAAAAAACCACAATTTCCAAAACTATGTGGTTCACATATATTGTTTGATGGGTCAAATCCAAGTCAAAACCCGTTAATTAAGCAGCCTAATAAATTAAAATAGCCTAACCCAACTCAATTAAATATTCCTTCAATTTGGACCGGAAAATCGAACACTGCACCCAATTACTCTTAATTAAGTAATTAGACCAATTAAATATTTATTGGGCCAATTAATTAACCAATTAAATAAATATTGGTCCAATAGCTAAATTAAAGTAATTAATTTTATAACCAATTATCCATCAAAGCCCAATAACACACAAATCAGCCCATTTAAAATTTTCATGCTTACAACTACTATATACTCGAGGACTAAATTAAATTGTGTATTAATAGAGGTGAAATTACTAAGCTATCTTAACAGAGAACTCAATTGAGTAAAACCATCAAAGTTGAGAACCTAATTAAACACAAAAAAGTCATTTAAGATTAAATCGAAAAAAATCAATATAGTCTATGAATAAATTGGATATTAAGTCTAAAAATGTCTATGACAAAATATCAAAACATGATATAAATCACAAATATATTAAGGTTAAAAAAAAAAAAAGAAGCTAGAATAAAACTATGATAAAAACATCAAAATTTGATATTAATCAAAATATTAAGAATTAAAAAAAAAAAAAAAAAAAAAAAAAAAAAAGGAGCTAGAGTAAAGCCTCTCCCACTTGTGAAAAGGGTAGAAAAAGTTACAATAAATGGAGTGATGCTAGTGGGGTTTGAACCAATGACCTATGCAATATACAACATGAAGAACCAACCACCAAGCTATCTAAATATCTATGTGTAACTTTTACCAAATAATTATTAATATAATGTTGTTAATTATAAGGTAGTCCATGGTTGATAGCAATTAAGCTCGCGAGATTCTTTCAGTGGTCTTTAGATTGAAAAAAAAAAAAAAAAAAAAAAAAAAAAAAAAAAAAAAAAAAGAGGAAATGGCCCTTTATTTATTGTGGTTTGGATAGTATTATTGAGGCTCCCATATCACCTTTTAAATGCTACACGAATTTAAATAACGTTTGTTGGTTGATCGATAGGTTAATTGCTCTAAATATTCTCACTATCTGTCATGCTCATCATAGCATTCTAAAGGTAACGTTTATGTAGATTTAAGTACGCTTATATTGCACAAGCTTTAAGTTTGTTTTGCAAATGATGATGTTGACTTGAAAGAGCGGTTTTGACAACAAGTTAAGTACGAGAAAAGCTCAATATATTGTACCCAATGCTCTAAGTATGGTCATGGAATGATAATGTGAAAATCCAATGAAAATAAAGATTTTGCTATAGCAATGGGGAAGTAATTTGGAGAAGGATGTTCAAGGCATTGAGAGTACGTGATGATGTGATTGGTATAAGTAATATGGCACTTGTCATTGTGCCTATGGAGGTTATTTCCGATACTCTAGTTGTTGGACAATCTTCAGTGATGGTAGATCATTATGTGTTGCAAAATCTAGTGCATGTTGTCACTATTAGTGATTTGAACCCTACGAATATTAAGTGTGAACAGTTTGAGAGTAGCGGGTTTGGATTGTATGTTGCAGTTTATGGAGGAAGTTTTGAAGAAAAATTTGAGATTCATATCCTTCTCTCGATCTAGTAGGGATGGCCGTAAGGTTAGATTAAATTAGGTGTTTACTCAAAATCTATGGAGAGTAAAAATTGTGTAAAGTCCAAGAAGAAGGTTGATGGTAGCTTGGCTAGGAAGGATGGTGCCTTCAAGCAAATCATGACACACAAGGTAGTGATGAGAATGCTCATGATATTGTTCCTTATGTTGGTTAGAACTTAGAACGCTATTCCTTACAATTAGGAATAATGCTTACGGAGATTGGTTAGAGTATATGGATATTATTAATTTGAGGCATTTGGATAATATTATTCCTCATCTAAGGAGTGGGAGATTGATGTTACTTTTGATGACATGCATGAAGACAATGGTGGGTGGATGAGATTATCTTTTCTGAGTCATACTATGTCTTTTTTTCTATTTACAAGAAGGCCAAAGGAAGATAAGTTTGTTGTTAGTTGGTTTTATTATGGGGTTGTGCTCGTTTCTTTGAAAATCATGTATTCGTTTCTCCTTTTATTTTATCTTATTTATTTTTTGTTTGCTTTATTCTGTGTGCAATAAATTCTTTCCTCAAACTTAAAAAAAGATTAATGTAAATACTTTATTTTAATATTTAAAGTATTATAATTTTGAAATAAAGGATAAGTTACAATATGCTTATTTTTAATTGTCAGCTCGTAACTCCTCCCTTTTTGGCTATCCAACAGATGGGGTATTCCTCCAGTTTTCGGCTCGTAACTCAGGACAAAAAACTTAACCATCTTCAGATCCCACCACTAAACCACTCTCAGGCAGAAACGGTCACTATGGGTCTATGGCCAATGGTTCCACAAATGAAACAGAACGTTGGTAAGCGTTCATGGCGAAACTCAACTCGAAACCACTCCCCATTAATCCCATTATCCTTCTTAAGCTTCATACCCTTCTTCAGAGGTTTAGAGACTTCAATTTCCACTCGAATACGAAAGAAAACACGTAGAGCCCCATCAAAATTACGCTCGTCACACTTAACCAGCGGACCAATGAAACCACCAATCGCTTGTAAAATCGACTCCGAATGGAAGCCGGCTAGGATCCCATGAATTTGTATCCAAAACGCAACATGTTCCAAATCCACACTGTCAAGGTCAACATCCGTTGAAATTTGCTTCAAAACCAGAAGACTCTAATCAAAAGCCCATGGACCATCCTCAATGATACGCAAAATTGATGAAGTGACCGTTGTCAACCAAGGGCTTTTTGTAATTTCCCTTTTGCTCTTTGTTGTTTCTGTTATAACCGCTTCCTGCTGCATATATAAAGCAGCCGTATCTTTTCTCTTAAGCATTGTAACAAACACGTTTGATAATACTCAATCACAATTCAGTCTTCTTCTTTCTTTAACGGCTTCTTGCATGAGAGCTTGAGTTGAGCTCTTTCGACAAAAATGTCATTTTCATGGTAAAATAAAAAAAAAAAAAAAAGATAAAGTCGAGATTCCAGTTCCTTAACATTTATGCCCATAGTTGGCCTCCAGATTGAAGCCAAAGTGTCTCTAAAGAAGGGAAATTAAAGTTACTTGGCTTATCCGACACGAGACGACCAACCGCAAAGAACTCCTTCTCTATAACTGGAGATCCCAACACAACGTTTCCAACTTGTTGAACAACCTACTCATCTTCAAGATCAGCTAGGTATGAGTAGCCCTGATTCCAAGATGCCCTCGGTCGCCATACAAAAAAAAAAAAAAAAACACCGCTGGAAAATCAACAAAACTCACAGACGGAGAGGATGAAAACTTGCGAAAAGGCGAGAGAGAAAATAAGTGCAGATATAATTAATTAACTCATAAATTAGAATAATTCTAAGCTGGTTAATTAGGATCTTTGTTATCCTCTTATGTTTTCGCTTGTCGTTTTTTTTTTTTTTTAAAATTTTTTTATGTGTGTTTTCTATGTTGATTTGTTCCTAAAAAAAACACACAAAAAAAAAAGAAAAAAGAAAAACCAACTATGACTATGCTTGGCAGAACTTATTTAGGAGCTTATAACTTATTTTAAACTACATTACTAATAAGGCATAAGCTCTGTTTGGTAATGTTCTGAAAATAAACTAGTAGATTTCTATTTTTGAAAATAAAGAAACGCATTCATTTAATCATAAGCTGAAACAATTACAAATAGAATCAATGGAACTATTATTTCAAAAATAAGCTAGTGGCTTTCTATCTTTTTTCTATCTTTACCTTATTATTTTAAATAAATAACATTCTTTATCCCTCCCAATTGAAACCCTTTCTATTCTCCTATATTAGCAACTCTTCTCCTTTATTATTATTATTATTATTATTATTATTATTATTATTATTATTGAGATGAAGGAGATTCGCAACAATATTGTTACTTCATTAGGAGATGCTAGATCATGATTATGCTAATAGTTTTATGTCAAAATGTTAAATTTTAATATGTAAAAAAACCTATTTAAATTTTATGAAGATTTCCTTTTTAGTCTTTTTACATTTATCAGCTTATCAAAAAGTTAATTTTACCACACACTTTTAAGCATAACAGTTAGCTTAACAACTCTTCAGTTTTCAGCTACTAGCTTATAGCTTTTTAGCTTTCAGATACCAACTCTTCAGTTTTCAGCTACTAGCTTATAGCTTTTTAGCTTTCAGCTACCTTTTTAGTTAGGTTTTCCAAACATAGCTTATATATATACAAGAGTTAATACCTAATTTAGTTCTTGAATATAGTGGTTTTACTCAATTTAATCCTAAGTGATTTTTTTTACTCAATTAAGTCCTGGACTTTATGATTTTACCTAATTAAATCCTCCGTTAACAATTTCGTTAGTTGACTGTTAAAAGCATGGTTAATATGGTGATTTATCTTCCTTCATCCCTTTTGGTCAAATTGCCATCTTCTTCCCCATTTCTCCTCCATCTTCTTTCCGATTGTAATTTAAAAAAAAAAAAAAAAAACTTAAAGTAGCAAGAAAATTGTGTAAAAGATCATAGAACGATTTTCCCGCATTTTCGCATAGAAAACAATGGAGTCATGGGGGTTTGAAGTCATCGAATAGCCTTTGATCATGGTGTTCCACAAATGGGCATTAGGTTTTATGATCCGAGTAAAGAGAGAAAACGCATAGGAAGAGGGGAACATGGGCAGAGATATGCAGTGGTCGAGTAGTTTCCTGAGTCATTAATTCTGGTGGCAAAGACCGCATGCGATAAATAGAGAGTGAATATGCTTGAGACGAATGCAGCTCCATTTTTTCTGTGTAGTCGTGCAGTGACTTTCCAAGCGAGAAGTTGAGTGAGTTCATCAGTGGTAGGCTCTGTCCTCTTTCCCTTTACCACTTTCTTCTTCTTCGTTCTTTTCTTCCACCATTTTGAACTTTGCATCAACTCCCAATCTCCCTGCCATCAACTTCCTTGCAACTCCCATCACCATAACCACAAGCCAAAATCTAAAGTTTAAAATCCCACCCACAAAACCTAACCCATCTCTCTCTCTCTTCCCCTTTCTCTATGCATTTATACAATTTTTCTTGCTACTTTAAGTTTTTTTTTTTTTTTAATTACAATCGGAAAGAAGATTGAGGAGAAATGAGGAAGAAGATGGCAATTTGACCAAAAGGGAAGAGGGATGATAAATTACTATATTAACGCTGCTTTTAACAATCAACTAACAGAATTGTTGACGAAGGATTTAATTGGGTAAAATCAAAGTTTGGGACTTAATTAGATACGAAAAATCACTTAAGACTAAATCGAATAAAATCACTATAGTCAAAGACTAAATTAAATATTAACTCATATATACAATTATACACTGTACATAATGTTTAATTTAATTTTATTTTTTGTCAGTACCTGCTTTACATTGAAATAAAATACTACTAATAACAGATTTCCATTAAAAAAAAAAAAAAAAAAAAAAACGTTCTGGCAGGGGGGATCTTGATGAAAATGAAGTGTTGGATTGAATCTTGAATTTGCAGCCAACTTTACTTTAAAAAATAAAAAATCAGAATTTTGTTGGCCGTGAACTTGCTGCTGATTATTAGCTGAAATAAAAAAACACGCATTTGCCATCAAACACATTGCCAAATACGTTTGACGTCAAAATTTGTTGAGTGACTTTTATGTAAGATTGTTTCACAAATTTTTGTTTGTGATACGAGTCGAATTATAATAAAAATATAATATTTATATTTAAAAAATATACTACTAATTAGTAATTAGGAATAAATTATTTGTGGGGTAGAACTCGGGCCGGGGGAGGGGGAACAACTCAATTTTTTTTTTCTTTTTCATTTTGTTGCCCATTGTTGATCTTGAAACTTTCTAGATGCATGATACATATTAGAGAATTTCATTTTTTTTTGGTAAAAAAAGAGTAAAGAAAACGTGTTAAAGATGTATTTCATCAGTTTTGATACACATAACAGTGTAGTACATCTTGTTGACTTAGAGTAGAGTATTCTCTTCCTATCCTATTTTCCCTATAAAATGGGTTTTCTTCATCTTTCCCATCTATATATATATAAATATATATATATATATATATATATATATATATATATATATATAAAATTCATCTTTAATCTTTCCAAATTGCCCAAGAAATTAAAGAAGAAAATGCAATTAATTATAGGATATAATGAACACAAGTACCAAATTCACTTGCTTTTAGTTTTTCAGATTGATACTGAGGTGGTTTTCCTTTGGCATGGAAAAAAATATAAAAACTTCTCCACAAAAGGTCAAAATTTTCATCTCAAGAGTCCAGATAGGATGGTGGAGGAGTAAATCGTGACTAGTCTTGATATCCTTGATATCGTTTCTCACAATTTACTACTTGAATATCAAGTGAATTGAACACCAATGATGCGGCCTCATCACTTAGTGTGTTTGGTTCACTGGGTTAGACATAAGGAATAAAAATTTAAATGAGAGTCATACATATTGTATTATAAGCAGGTATATTCTACTAATTCAGCCTTATTCCTCCTTATTTCATTGTTTCTTCATCTCGTAGCCACCTCACTATTACATATGATTAGTGCTTTTATATTTTTGTTTTGATTTTTTAATTTGTTCATATTTTGCCATGTTTTTTGTTTTTGTATTTTTAAAATATTTATTCCAATGATAGGATTATACATAACCAAACAACAATATTAGTAACCATTCTAATTTCAACCTAGTATCAAAACTCATTCCAATTATATATCAATCATTTGATTTCCATCCGATTCCGATTCCTATGTTGGAACCAAACACGCACTAATTCTACCTTAAGTTATTCTTTTGAAGGCCAAATACACCACTTCAATATCAGTATGAGGACTAAAGGTGAAGACTCAAGGAAGTATATTTTCATAGGGGAAGTACATATTATTAAAGGAAAAAAAAATTAAGAAGAGGATAAGGCCTTACCGAGTACAACCCCATAATTGGAACCATGCCAATTGCAAGTTGCAATGACCAATCTTGAGAGAAGTGGATGAAACTATTGTTCACTACTCGAATTTTTTCGAATTTTCAACCATCCATCAATGATGATTAGAAAATTAAGAAAAACCCTAAATTTCTGAAGAATTGATGATAAGAGAAGTGGAGAATCAATAGATTTGCAAAGAGAGAATATATATAATAAGTAGTGGTATATATATATATATATATATATATATATATATATATGTGTGTGTGTGTGTGTGTGTGTGTGTATGTATGTTAGTATGTATGTCACCCAAGGCTTGGCTTGAGGGGCAGAGAGGAAGATGTAGCCAAGGACAACTCGCCAACTTACCAACTTTTCGTCATGGAGGAAGAGTTTACCGGCCGGCAAGTCATCCTTGGCTGCATCCACCTGCTTCCTGCGCCAACATGCAAGGCCATTGATGAGATGAGAGTATGTATGTATATATATATGTATAAATACATATATAGCTAGGCAGGAGAAGAAGGTCATCATTTTCTCCACCCCGGCCTTTCTTGATTCTACATAGAGCACATATTACCCACCGGCCATACTTTATATACATATACTCTATAGATGGCTATATATGTTCTAGGGTTATGATATTGCACATTGGTCCCTATATAAATATGTTTTTACATTTAGTCTTTTAATTTCAATTGGTTTTTTTTTTCAATTGGTTGTATATCTGTTTCATAATTATTATTTCTAAAAGAGTCAATCTTAATCTCTGAACAACTAACAACTCGAAAACTTAAGAAATCCTAAACAAGAATTTGCCCCTAAATAGAAAATTTGTGGCACTTCTATTTTAGGGTTTATATTTTTGTTGATACTTAACAACTATAGTTGACAATATAGGAACAATTAATACATTTATAATTTGTTACTATTGAGATCAGAGATTGTCTCTACAAAATTTGTTTAATTTATCATAGAAACTAAAAGCAAAATTTTATCTCTCAGAGATGTGAAATGAAAATATTAGGTTACTCAATTTGTTTGCTATAAATCAAGAAGGTTTGATTAAATTTTTTCTTTTAATCAAAAAAGGGAGGGAAGAATAACATAGGAGACATGCCCAGGATGAGGGATGCCCAAGAAATCCTCATGAAGGATTTGTCGAAGGAAATGTCTCAATTATCATAAATCCTTCAATCAGAAATTAAAATAAAGAAAACAAAAGTTATAAGGGTAAATTGAGAAAAGTAGAATGATGGTGATATTCAATTTTGGAAAGAAACAACATTTGACAAAATAAAAAGAAAAATAAAACAGGTAAAATGAGACAGAGTATAATTTTTTTTTTTCTCTCTTAAGAAATTTATTAGTCCGTACTTTAAAACTGATAATTAAAATGTTTTTTTTTTTCTTAAAAAGTTGCAGACAAGTACTGCAAGTTTACAGTCTAGCTAGCCTGGGCCATGGTTGGATGAAGACTTCTCATTGAAATGGTCCAGACTTGCGACATGACAGCAACCTAATTATACAGATAGCATTTAGGGAAGCATAAAGGCCTTACTAGCTCCATGACTTTCTTTACCTTATTTGCTCTTTCTAATTTTGCTTCCAACTGGTCTAAAATAGTATACTTCACTACTACTGAGCAGTTTATAAACAAATCTTCACTTTATTTCAGCTTTTAAGTCAAATTAAGGTAGCAGTACACAACATACAGCAATCACAAAGACCCTGTTTGGTAAATAATCAGCCTATCAGCCTTATTTGACCACTATTAATTATTTGGTTAATAAGTTTTTTGTAACTCCAAAATACTAAAATTCAAAAGGCTACTCAAAGCAGCCTTTTCAATTAGCTTTTTAAGAAAAGAAATTATACCAAATAGCTATCAGCTAATAGCCAATTTATCAAACAACTTTCTACAATCAGTTAATATATATTATCAACAAATTATACCTTCTAACCAAAACAGCCAACCCAATCAGCCAACAACCAGTTACCAAACAAGACCAAAATGATGTTCGGAGATCGATATACTATACAAGCTAAGATTTTAGAAACCTATTAGATTCACTGGCGTCTGCATGTAAACAGATTGAGATTCATATATATACACATAAAAAATTAAAATTGGAAAGGCTTTTTAAGTATCCTTTGTCACATATTAAAAAGTAATGTGAGTTTACACTAGTATAAATACAATTTGACTTTTTAAAAAAATTGAATTGTGTAACATAAGGTTGTCTTGTATGCAACGAGAGGGGTGCAGTGCATGCAAATCAAATATACTTGTTAACAACAATAACAACAACAACAATAACAATAACAGTACAATAATAATAATAATAAGCCGCCAATGACCTTGTGGTCAAGTGGCATATAGTGACTCTCCGAAATTGAAGGTCATTAGATTGAGCCTCATCGAAAGTGGAGGCGACAATATGTAATCCAGTTTTCCTTTTCCAACTACTGCTGAATTGAAATTCATTTGGGGAGGTTATGAATTTCAATTTTACAAAATGAGAAAATTGCAATTCTCTCACATCAATTAATATAATATTATAATTTCAAATGCTTAAGAATTTCATTGGAGTTAAATTGAAAATACTCCCAACCAAACCCCTTGTTAGTATTTTCTTTATGTAATTTTTAGCAATGTTATTAGGTTGTAACTTGTGGGTGAAAGGATTAGGTATCTTGAGATGACACCATTTTAGATCAACTATATTCATTTAATAACAGGTCAGTTCAGTTTTCAATTACATATTTAACCGCACTATAACAAAGGAAGAGATGTGATATTTTCTGGTGTGATAGTCTGATTCATTAATGACCAAAAAATCTAAAAATGAAACTAGCGAATTATTAAAGGCAAATTTTTGCAAATTTATTTTAAAAAAAAAAAAAACAATAAAAGGGAGAGTGATCCCATTGAGCGTTGTGCACGCCTTCAACCTGCAATAATATGAAAAATCGAGTTCATTATCCGGAGTTTAATATAGTTAGTTTGTCGTTTCACTTAAAAATTATGACAAGAGGCAACAATATGGAGGTTCGAATGTCACTGTAAACATGTATGAAAAAAGTTCAAGCTAAGAATAATGAAATATCTGAATTGGATTCCATTTGCTCGCATAAGACTAGTAGCATAGTTCAGTAAAATTGATATCACTTCTGTATTAAAGAAAAAAAAAACAAAAACTTTTCTATCCCTCCAATACAACATAAAAATCTCTTATAAACTTCTACATAAAGTTAATCTAATTAAGTGAATGAAATGTATAAATAATTATGAAATATCCTAATAACATACCTGACTGGTAACCAATGTTGTTGTCGGAATCTGAGGAAAAAAATGCAATCAGATGATCATGTGCACAGGCAGTGTTTGCCTCTAATTTTGATATCCCTTCACCCATTCCAAAAGCCAATTCAAATCCCTCCTGCATTGTAGATCTCGTATCTGTTTCTATGGGCAGATGCCAGCTCAGGGACATTTTCCATCTGTAAAGCTGCTCTCATCAAAAATATAAATTAAATATACGTGAAAATTTTGGATGCAGAATTAACAAGGGAACCTCATATCTGTAACTTTTTTTTTTTTTTTTAATACTAAGATGATCTCAGCTTTACTGAGTTAATCCTCAATTCATAGGATTTCGCAATTACAAAAGTAAATCACGAGTAACACAATCAATTTACTGATCAAAACTTAATTTTCATGTGCACACAAAATATCTAATAATTCACACTTTCAATCATTTTTTTTTTTTTTTAAATATATTTTTGGATTCATACCAAATTTAATTTCTAGCTTCATTATCCTCCCCGTGGCTTCAGGTTCTAGTGAGATTTAAATTTCCACCATATGTTGCTGGTTGTAAGACTTTTTTTCTTTAATAAATTTTTTATTGCAATTATTGGTAATAAAGTTCTTTTTCAAGAAACGAAAATGTGTAGTTTCATTCTATTTAACCATTGATTTTAAAATTTTAATTGCTCAACCTGAATGTGATTTTAATCTTTGCTTAGTATTTATTTCAGTTCTTCAGTTTTCCTTTCTTTATTTTATTTTCTCTCCAATTTTTCATACTTCATTCTCTTTTTTTTTTTTTTTTCAAATTAAAACTTACAAATAGATATATTCTCTGATCTATTTTTCTTTCTCTAAAAACTTTAAAAACAAATTCCAGTGAGGAAAGGCTTTAGTCTCTAAGTTTCAACCATATTGTAATTTTGTCTTTCTCATGTTACAATTTTAGTCCCTATGTAATGGCCGGCTAAATATCAATTTTAGTTCTTAATTATTCAACGTGGGAGGATGAAAAGATCATCACAACTAAAAATTTAAAAACTATTTATGTTGCATTAAACAACTAGGATTAAATTCATTATTATTCAATCAAAACTTACAAACTATTAAAGGGTACTTTTCTTCTTCTTCTTCTCTCAAAAGGTTGAATCATCAACTCCAAGGGCCTCTACATCCCTCAACAGAGCATGTAGGATTGTGTACACCGACATTTGATCATATCTGCTGAGCCACTGAGTTACCGTGATTTGTGACGAATGATTATCATCTTGTGAGAGTATGCATAAAGCACAGTTTAACTGATTAATCAACTAAAAATAAGTTGATAACAATTCTGCTCTTCTACATAAATTAATTGCATCTCAAAATCATAGCGGCATAGCGCTATTTTGGAAATGGTACTCAAAAGTATCTTACATATATGACAATCTAAAAACGCATATATATGCTATGTTTGGCCAACCTAGCTGAAATGGTAGCCTGAAAAGCTATAAGCTCGAAGCTGAAATCTGAAGAGTTGTTAAGATAGCTGTTATGCTTAAAAGTGTTTGGTAAAATTAGCTTTTTGATAAGTTGATAAATGTAAAAAGACTAAAAAGGACATCTACATAAAAGTTAAATAATTTTAAATTTAAATAGGTTTGTTTACATATTAAAATATAAAATAATGAAATCAATATAATTTAATAAAATATAAAGTAAGAACATATATTTAAAAATATATAAAGTAAAACAAAATGTTTATAATTCATAAAATTAGTTCATACAAAAATTATTGTTCAAACACAAATATCAAATTAAAATTACAACGAAACATATTGAAGAAAAATCTAAAGAGTTTTAATTGGAGAGATAAATGATGTCATTTATTTAAAATAATAAGGATAAAGATGGAAAAAGTTAAGAAGCTACTAGCTTATTTTTGAAAAGCTACCTGAAGTAGCGTTTCAAAATAAACTCTTATTTTAAGCTACTAGCTTATTTTGAGAGCATTACCAAACAAAGCTTATAGCTTATTAGTAGCTTAAAATAAGCTATAAGCTCCTAAATAAGCTCTGCCAAACACAACCAATATAACACTAAACAGAAAATAAAATGTTAAAATTAAAATATTACTGTAATTAAATTTAAAATATTTGAAGAGTTTTCTATATATCAAGAAATCTACAATCTATATCTACAATCTTAATAATGTTAGAGTTATAATGGGAAGAAAAAAATATTGGTGTAATTATTTACTTAAATGAATGACTCATATTATTTTGATTTTAGTAATCTTTTATGATTTTCCTTCTTTACCCTCTATTATATTATTTTGTTCCCTTAAATAACCCCACATTCCGTTAACGTTTAACTTTATAGTAACGGAATATTCCGTTAACTGTTAGCTTACCCATTAATTTCTATAAGTAAGGTCTTAGGTTCGAATCTCATCCTAATCAAAGTTGGTATAATTGTTAAACATATACTAAGAATATGTTAGAGTATATTATTGAAAAAATTAAGTACTCATTCTATTACTCTTGTGGTCTAGTGTCACCCGGTTGCACCCCCACATGGGAGGGGGTGGGTTTGATCGATCCTCAGTGGAGGCGGTATTGGCTCTCTGTGCTTCATTTGGTTGAAAAAGTAGCTATGAATAGATACTACATTGTAACAGAGTCAATTTTACTCAAAAAAAAATTAAATAAATTATACATTTCTTTAATTTAGATGTTTACAATGCCTTTATTCAAAAAAAAAATATTCATTATAAAAAAAACTAAACTCAGGGACTGAATTTAATTTTCTTAACTTTAAGGAATGTGATTCCTAATTGACCCAAATTTTTGATGTCAAAACTTCCCATACTTAAAACAATTTTCACACTTTTTAAACTCTTTGAAAACTTCAAACTTTTCTCACTACCAATCACCTTCTAACAACCAAGTCCAACCATTTATATACGTGTTCAAAAATAGTTAAATGAAATAAGTGCAAATAAGGGCATTCCCCTTTGTTGATAGGCTAAAGTAAAGGACAACCTAATTAATAAGTTGATTGGATTCTGATGCAAACTTCCCCTCTCCAACCCGGCAGAGGTTGCCATGTACGTAACAAACATTAAAGAGAAAGTAAAATACTCCATTACGCATCAGATGATGTGTACACTTCACTCTCCAATCCAATAGGGATAGCAAACATTTCTGTCTTTTTTTATTGTTTTGTTTTTTTGGATGAGTAAAAGTCACACCCACACTAAAAATTATATCCGACGAATTTGATGGAGAGAGTTGACAAAAATTAAACGACGAATTTGATGGAGAGAGTTGACAAAAATTAAACTCATAACTTTCAGGTATAAAAATCGCTCTATTTACTTGGCAACTCCTTCTCTGAAGTAAAATAGTTTTAATCTATATTGTACGGAAACGTGAAATAGTATGTTATATATGAGTTCTGGTCCGAAGATGCTCTTAGGTGAAAAATAGGGTTAGATATGAGTTGTTGATTAAATCTAGATAACCAGCTAAAATCAATGAAAATTTAAAAAAAAAAATGTGCGTCGCATCCATCTTCTTCGATTATTGCACAGTATATTAGTCTTGAGTAGATAGAGGAGCGAGTCTAGAGGCGGGGGGGGGGGGGGGTGAATAGACTGAGTCTATTAGACTCACTAGCGTTTTGAACATTTTCTTTGCGAACCAATACTCTTTCTCAAGAGATATGAGTAAAGATTCGGTCAGAGTTAGATATGGAGCGAAAAAACTTGGTTTCTTTTAGAATGACTTTGCACGTTTGAATGTTTACGAAAAATATTAAGGCCTGGTCGATAGAGTGGGATGCAAGCAGTAAGGCGCGCAAATAAGGAGAGAGAGAGAGATAAAATTTTTATAGTGGTTCGGCTATTAACGAAGCCTAGTCCACTCTTCTTCACAACTCGTAAATGATTGCACTAATTTCTCCTTTAATACAATATCACCACCAAGTCTGTCTCCTTGATCACAAAACTGGATAGCAAACTTGCACCACAGGTTTTTTAACTTCTTGAGTTTACTCCCCATCTTTCTACTTCTCCAAGTAGAGAGTGTTGTTTGAAGAAAGGGTTTCTTCTTTTCTCCAACTGAAATCTTGGCGTGTGTGTGAGACTGGATATGATCATTGAAGCAGCTCAAGATTTCTTTGAATTCTAGATGTAAACTTTGTAACTTATTAATCTCTCTTTTCAAACATTGGTCGCTTGCAACTTGTAAAACGTAAGCTTACCAACACCTCCTTTTGATTGGGAATGTGGTATTTATAGGTGAGGAAATTTCTTCAGTTGGAGGGAAAACGAAATTTCAAATCACGCTTGACTAGTGAGTATTAACCTTTGGGTATTGAGCCCATGTGAGTGCAGTACTTTCTAGTCGTTTTAACCTTAATGCATGTAGACTTTTTGTCCTATAGTTCTGCACAAAAGGACTACATGACATTTAATGAAAGTTGACTTTCGGATCTGTTCCTAGGACTCGATTTATCCAAGACAAATCATCCCACACTCAAGGCTTTGGGCAGTAAATTGCTTAGAGAATATTTCTTACTTGTCTAATCGAATCGTGTAACGACTCATATATATATATGGTGATGTTCAGACGATGATCGAGAACCAATCACCACATAAGTTCATGGGAACCAATCTGGGGCATTAAAAAATATATTTATAGATGAGTTTAATTGAGAGAATTAATTAAAAACGTGTGTGTGCATATGAAGCATTTTGATATGTGCATATTAAGCATGTGTTGTGTGTAACATTAGGACATGTTTAATATTCACACATTATAATGCTCCATATGCACACACATTTTTAATTTCTCAATTAATTCCATCCATAGATCTATTTTTTAATGTACCATATTGATTTTCATGGACTCATGTGGAGGTTCGTTCTCATATGAGTAAACAAAATAAAAAAATATTTTAAAAAGACATGTGTCAAATCTTTGAAGAAATAACCTGCTAATAGTTCGATTTAGATTTAATTGAACAATTTTATCAGTTTAAGAGAGGTAAGTGAAACTGCTTTTATTTAGGAGAGTCCGTTTAAATTAGGAAGCCAATTTGATACATTTGTCCTAAAATCAATAATCATTTAACAAATTAAAAATATTAAATAAAATAAAAATCACGTGTAACTAAACTAAACTTGTGAATTGTGATTTTATGATTAGAAATAAAATAGGGCCACCTGGGGATTGAAGAAGGGACTGATCAGTGATCACTAGTCATAAATATGAAGGACCACAACTTGTACTCAAAATATTCCCACCTATTGCTTTTAGAAATCAATGACTGCAGAAATCAATGACAATTACATAAATTTGGACCTAACAATATCTGAACATCAGATAAGCCACAAACTTGTTTGGTCATTCAATCTGTACACATTAACTTTTCAATAATAAATGTTTGATAGAGCAATTCAATCCCATTTAGGATATGTTTAATTCATAGATTTCCACACCAAAAATATGAATTAAAATCATAGTTAGTGTTTAATTGACAACTTTTTAAATCATGAGATTTGATTATCTATTAAATTAAAAATCCAATCGTTATATTGTGGACCAGTGTCTATAGTGCACTATTGACCCTAGTCCTAAACGGCGTAGTTTTGAATTTTAATTTTGACGGCGACTATCCGTTGTTCAATTCATGTTACATGTTTTTTTGTTTTACTGTAAAGCATGTGTATGTGTCTTGTGTTGTCAGTTTTTGTGTCTTATGTTACGTAATTATGTACCTTAAGAGTATAAATTCTGTATTTGAAAAAAATTAGTAGTTGTGTAATACACAACATATTGTGTGTCTTATGTTATGAATTTATGTCTTGTGTTGTGAAATTATGTGTGTATAAAACATAAATTCTCCACCTAAATTAGATTTGAAAATGAGTGAATATATAACATGTTTATGTGTATGTGTCTTGTGTTTCGTGTTTTTGTGCATTTTTTGTGCATTGTGTTATGAAATTCTGTACTTTAACAATATCAATTCTGTACCTAAAAAAAATTAGTAGTTGTGTAAAATAAGTAAATGTATAACGTGTATGTGTCTTGTGTTATGAATTTTTGTATTTTAAGAGTATGAATTTTGTACTTAGAATAGATTAATAGTTATGTAAGTGTGTAACACAACATATTATGTGTCTTTATGTTAAGAACATAAATTATCTACCTAAATCATATTTGAAATAAGTAAATATATAATATGTGTATGTGTCTTGTCTTAAAAACTTATTTCTCAATTAAAAATGGATATTAGATATTGGTAATATAATTTTTAAGTTTGAATTATTACTTTTAAATTTTTGTTTTGATTTTTTTTTTTTTCATATTGATACTTTAGATGTCTTATATCTTGATACCCAAGATGAGAATAATGCCCTTGCTTTTTAATCTCTGGCAATTGTGCAGAAATAGCAGGCTAAGACTTCATAAAAGTGAAACCCACTGCCCTCAGTGTAAGGTTTCCATTTCATTCTTGCTTATCTAATACGGAGTACATTATACATATATATTATATACCCAATATACATGCCAACTACTTATGTAGTGTAATGACACCTCTGTTATCATTCAAAATGGGTGGTTACAGGATACGAGGAGCATATCCAATCCACGACAAATGTGTTACCTCGCAAGCAAAATATGGACCAAGAAAAATCTCATGCTATTATTAATATCATACCATTTAGCAAGTGCATGTACATAAACTAATGCCCTCTTCTCAAATAAACAAAAATTACAGGGTTAAATAAACCTAACAAAACTACATTGCATTTGACAACCATGAGAACACCTCCCAATACAATTGTATTATGGCAGAGAGTCAAGTGATTAAGAATCCACAGGAGCCTCAAACCTTGTGGGAGTGTCAATTCCCATCATGCAGCAAAGACCAGATATCAAGATTATAAGTAAAACAACTGCCTGAAACATTATGAGAAGCACACTAATGAGTTTGGCCCAGCATACCAGTTCCACAAAGATAAACAAAGAACTATACAGATAATGGTAATCGAGAAAAAATTGTCTATAGGAAACCATAACAAAGATAAAAGCACATGATGAACTTGCTATAAACACCGTAATCCCCTACTCAAAAGATAGGTGGAAAACTAAGCACTTGCCTGTAGAATTCTATAATGTTATCGTAAGAGCAAACTGCATGCCATAGAATAGGGAAAAAGATGCCATGGACTTACCACCATTATTCCCTCCAAAAACGTAGACTTGAGTTGGCAAACTTCATCACAGGTTGAATTTCCTGATCCACTTCCAAACCTACCTTCAGCAAGAAATCTTTCGAGCTCCCTATGAGATGGATATTGAATTGACCTAGATGGATCTGACACATAGAGGACTGTGTATTTTGCTCCCAAATGCTCCACATAACTGATTAGTTCAGTCAAAAGTCGACCTGAATGTTTATCCAACTATTCATATTAGTAATTCCCAACTTATAGTGACTTCCTATAGACAAAAAGTAGTTCTAAAGATGTTTTCGATCAATCATACTCTCAGAAGCCTGGTTATCTGTTCCTGCAAGTGTATTGGAATCAGAGTCGCATAGAACAATTAGATCAGAGTGCCCTTTGGACTTCTTCTCCATTCTTGAAACCAAATAGCTCTGTTCAATCACATTCACATAAAATATGATCACATTTCTTTTATAATGAACTTTCCTTTTATAGGTTTTTAAGGATGAAATAAAGATTAAGAATTATATTAACCTGAATTGAGGGAATGCCTGAGAGCTTCTCAAAGTCTTCACCCTCTACAGAGCATGACTCAGAGAAAGCCACTCTACTGGTTTCAAGATTGTCTCCACATGTGTCAGTGAACTCTGAAATTAACGACCTTTCTACTGATTCTCCCTCCTCTGATATAGCAATGTAAGGGAAGGCCAGAGAGAAGTTGGAGTTCACAAAAGAGTCCTGTTTTTAAAAATACAAAATGTCGATTAAAATTAAGATGTTTCAAATGGATTATTAGTTTATGAAAGGACAATAACCTAGGTTTTCAAACATTGAAATTCAGTTCAGCAAATTACCTTTAGAAAGTTGATAAGTACAGAGTCTGCTTTTCTAGGTTTAGAGAGATCTGTAGATTGTAACTGCAATAGGAAACTCCAGTCAGTTCTCCAAGAAAATGTAGCTATCAGAGGCTTGCACAACAATATCAAGATGCCATGAATCATCAGTGTCTAAATAGCAAGTTACAATACTTACCCATCAAGTTATGAAAGAGAAATTCAATCAACTATAACTGCATATCTTTGACTAGTAAATCAACTAATGTCGTTTTCTTGAAGAACGATTATTAGGGTGACTAGGAAAATTTCATCTCTGGGCAATCAAATAGTCTTCTCTTGTTGATTAGCTAAACCCATCAAACTGTGAATGGAAATTCAATCAATTCTTACTACGGATCGTCTTTGGCAAGTAAATTAACAAATGCTGATTTCTTTAATAACAATTACTAGTGATTTAGCAAATTTCATTAGTATGGTAATCAAATCGTCTTTGCAAGTTCAATAGGTAAACTGACCCATGACTTGATTGAATTTTTTTTGAAAAGAAGCATATGTATAGTTTCACTAACTTTCCTTTAATTAAGGTCCAAACGTCTAAACAATACTTCAAATCTTCAATAGTGTTTGGTAATATGAGTGCGATTGCTTTTTAAAACTCATATATTGAAGGCGCTTACCTCTTTTCCGACAAAAATAAGCCCAATATCCAGATGCTGTTCAGCTCCCTTCCCTGAGCACTAATGAAGGTCAAATATGCTTTAGTTTCCCTACAACTACTTTTTGTTCTTGTTAATGATGGAGGAAGATGAACATCAAGAATTCTACAACAGGGTGGAGAGGATAGTACCAGCAAGTTTGACCAACCACCTTCAGACATAACAGACTTGGCTAAATCCTTAGGAGAGAGGGTCTTGTAATTCACAGATTCAACCCCATCAGATCTGTAGCACAAGAAATATTAATAGTAAGAGAATTTCAAGTTCAGAGAAATCCAGCATAATACAATAGTGACTATTTTCCCATTGGGACTTTAGTCCCAAAACAAAATTCCATTTGTTAATGGAAAAACAACACCTTTTCTATGATGCAACAAGAGGAAAAAAAAAAACAACTTAAGAGGATACAGGAGAAAAAAATAACTTCAGAGGATATCTCAATTTTGTTTTGCAAGATGATGCAGATCCTTGCATGTCAGTTCCAGTTTACACGGCTTGTTGGATTGCACACATGACAGGGAATTTAAAATGATCAAAGGTGTAGCCTAGTTGACAGCAAGTAGGTGTGCAAGCACACAACCAAGAGCGCCTAGGCAGCCGAGTAGATATAAATATAAATATAAACAACAACAATAAAAATAATAATAAGGTCCAGCCACTCTACACAGTCCACAGGCCTTGGCATCACTGAGTCATCCAAAGCTTCCAGCCGTCCAGTCTGGAGGTTTGTGAAGGCGTACTTTGGCAGATTTTTGGGGATTCGGAAATTGGTTTGTTTCGATCAAAATGACATCTTTTTTAGCGAAACAAACCAATTTATTAAAAAAAAAACAAACAAACACACTCGGCCGAATTAGGTGCCTAGTCGGCCGACCAACTAAAAGGTGCCTAGTGGTGAAATCCCCACGGCCTAGGGGCGCCTAGCGCCTCACAGCTAGCTGCCCAGGCTGATTTTTACAACACTAGTTTTTATTTCTACCACTTTAACAGTACACTACATTTTTAAAAAATGATTTAGGAATTCAGAATCCCTGAGCGTGCAACAAAATTATCCCCATTTCACACCCAAAAATTAAGCGAGAACATCAAGGATTCAAGGGTTACCAATTGCAGAAAGTGCAATCTTTCTCTCATAGCCTCCTAACTTTACATATGTTGAAGCAAGTAAATACCACAAAATGCTATTGTTACTAAGAAAATACCACACAAAAGAAAAATATCATAATGCATACCGATGTTGGTGGGGCGACCATACGAAAGAAGGAACCACAGGATCAAACGAAACCCCCATGGGTAACTGAGCCGTGACAAGCAAAACCGTGGCTAGCACAACAGCTACCACCTTCATCGTGTGATTCGTGTCCCTAATTAAAACTGCAGGCAAGTAAATTACACAGTTGCATACAGTTCAAAGAATGATTTTGCGAAAATTTGGTCTTAAATTGCGTGAAAAACAAAAACCTATATCTACAATGAATACGGGCAATGCGAAAGATAGCAATAGATTTGAGAAACAACACTAGCAAGGGATTGAATAATTGATAACTCGTTCAATATACCACATGGATTGGCACAAATTAAAATTAAAAAGAAAAAAACAAAACGAATCTGAAGATGAAGGTGAATTCAGGAAGTGAAGGATCGTCGCCTTACCTGTGCAAGGGGTAGATTACGGTTTACTGATCTGACACCGCAAGGGCGCAAGATGAAGCCAATCCACAGTACTTCCCAGCCTCTCGTCAGAGTTCAATGAATAAATCGAATGAAATGGCCAACGAATAAAATTGTGAACATTTAATATTTTTATTTTGATTTAGGTTTGATTTAGGTTTATTTTGCAACGTAGACGTGAGTCCATGCATAATTGTGGCTTCGGCATTCGTGATCTGTCTTTGTAATATTTTTTTAGTATTTCTTTACAGCACGTTTGGTTCACGGAATGAATTTTGAGGTAATAGGAATGTTATTTCATAAGGAATGGAATAGACAAGGAATATAATAGGAATTATATTCTATTGTTTGGTTCGCGGAAGGAATAGACTTTAGGAATTATATTACAGTGTTTGGTTGGTTTAAAGAATAAGAATGAAATATGTTTTAAAAGACATAAATACCCTTATAAAATATGTAATAATAATAATAATAATAATATTTATATTTTAATATTATTAGTATTAAGTAATAACTAGTATTTGCACTCGTGCGATGCACGGTCATTATTTTTTGTTTTTGTTAAATAATTGAATTGTGAAAAAGTATGAATTAAATTAAGAAAATTTGACTACATTGAATAGAAATAAAATTACAAATTATTAAAAATTTATTTGTAAACAACATTTTGAGTAGTGTTAAGAACCCTTCTATGATCCTCATTAATTGTAACTTTCAGACCGTCAGAATTACTAACCCTAGAAACTGCAACATACAATTGCCCATGGTTGAAAATCGGTTTTTTTAAGCAACAATCCAAAATGTGATAATGTCTGTCCTTGACTCTTTTTTATTGTCATTGCTATGACAACCTGACCGGAAATTGTTTCCTTTGAAATTTAAAAGGAAGTTTTGGATCTGACGGCATCAATGCCAATCTTGATATTAACACATTTTTCCCTGCATGGTGTCCACATAGGATTTTCGCTTCAATGACATGGTTTCCTAATTTAGACAGAATCAACTGTGTTCCATTACAAGACCCAATGAATGGTCAATATTTCTCAAGAGCATAATTGAAGAACCAACCTTTAATGATAGAGAATGGTTTGGTATACCTGGAACACCTCAAATTGTTTAGAAATGTGGACTTCAGCTAATATATTAGCATTTGAATCAGACTTGCACACATGATCACAACTCAAATATGTATGTGTCGAACCTTGATTCAAATTGTTCATGTACTCATTAACATGATCGACCACATCTTATGTTGGAGCCAATATGGCTCTACTATGAAGTTGATTGGTCTCCATGTTACCGCTCCTGTATGACGGGAAAGTGCTATCAAAAATGGCTGCAATGGGATCATCTTCGTATTGCAATACAAACTCTGAAGGAATGATTATATTGCACTCCCCGTCATTGTTTTCACCCAATTTACCATCACCTAAATCAGCAATCCACTTTGCAAAATTGTCTAACTTCTCTAATTGTTCTTGAGTGGTAATACTCCGCAACCTTAGATTTTTTGTTAGCCACAAGACTTGACATTTATTCCACAAATAAGAAGAATTGACATTTTCTTGTACTATGTCTTGTCTTGTGCCTTTAGGTATAATAAGAAGTATTTGTCTAAAGTGACAAATACCAGAATTTGAAATATATTAATGTAGATATTCATATTATGTTCATACCCTAAAAGAAAACAATAAAATTTAAAACTTGTATTAGGATAATTGTTATTTAGTAATTAAAAAAAATGATAATAGTAAATTTAAAAAATACCATGAGTGAGTTGACTTATTTGAGTATTGTGTATGAAGACATTGGTTGCACTCCTTTGATCCCAGTTGTTGTTTGCTATATCGATGACCAAATTGTTTGAACTAATATTGATACTTATTTGAAGATTTTCATTTTCTAAAACAAAAGGTACAATAATTAGTGCAAATAATGTATATATATATATATATATATATATAAAAGAAAACAAAGCATATAAATTTTTTTTTAAAAAAAGTAAGTATTTAAGCCAGCATCAACCGTTTTTGGACGAAGATTAAGTCTGATGGGGATTACCCTCACCATGTTCCTTAATCATTACAATTCTTTCTAGATTCTCCTAGAATATCATAATTTGGATCAAAGAATATTACCTCATCATATTTCTTAACCATTACAAATCTTCCTAGATTCTCCTACAATATTAGAGCTTGAATCAGAGAATATTAGTAGAAGACTGTTTTTTTGTGTTTAATGTGTTAATTTCTGATCACTACATCATTCTTGCTAGAAAGATAAGGAAGTAATTGCTCTGATCCTATTTTCATGTTATTGATCTTATGTATTCTTCGTCCTAATTCTCTGTATCAATTTTCTAAATAATTGCTTTCCTCATTTCTTTTATTTTCCTGATTAAACATATAACATTCAAAGTAACAATTCAAATACTCAAAATTGTTTATAAATCCAACATCATTATGTCGTACCCTTCTATGTCCAGCATAGAGGAGTGGCATGCTCTTATTAGGTCATAGTATCTGTCCTAGCTATCATTACCGTATCTCTTTAAAATAAATGGTTTCTAACCTATTTAAGCCAGCATCAACCATTTTTTGACGAAGATGAAGTCTGATGGGGATTACCCTCGCCATGTTCCTTAATCATTACAATTCTTTCTAGATTCTCCTAGAATATCATAACTTGGATCAAAAAATATTACCTCATCATATTTCTTAACTATTACAAATCTTCCTAGATTCTCCTACAATATCAGAGCTTGAATCAGAGAATATTAGTAGAAGACTGTTTTTTTGTGTTTAATGTGTTAATTTCTGATCACTACATCATTCTTGCTAGAAAGATAAGGAAGTAATTGCTCTGATCCTATTTTCAGGCTATTGATCTTATGTATTCTTCTTCCCAATTCTGTATCAATTTTCTCAGAAATAATTGCTTTCCTCATTTCTTTTATTTTCCTGATTAAACATGTAACATTCAAAGTAACAATTCAAATACTCAAAATTGTTCATAAATCCAACATCATTATGTCGTACCCTTCTATGTCTAGCATAGAGGAGTGGCATGCTCTTATTAGGTCATAGTATCTGTCCTAGCTATCATTACTGTATCTCTTTAAAATAAATGGTTTCTAACCTATTTAAGCCAACATCAATCATTTTTGGACGAAGATGAAGTTTGATGGAGATTACAGACCATGTTTGTTAAGCATTACAATTCTTCCTAAATTTTCCTAGAATATAAGAGTTTGGATCAAAGAATATTATTCATGTTCCTTAACCATTACAATTCTTCTTAGATTATCCTAGAATGTCAGAGCTTGGATCAGAGAATATTAAAGCTAGGCTGTTTTTTTTTTTTTTTTGTAATGTGAATTTGTTAGTTTATTATCACTACATCATTTGTGTTAGAAAGATCAAAAAATTAATTGTTCTGGTCCTATTTTTATTGATCGTATGTTTTCT